>JAOVVF010000002.1:21175338-21188139 GCA_028565595.1 Duopalatinus emarginatus
AGTGAAACGCCCAAACGCCTGCTAGTGAAACGCCCAAACGCCTGCTAGTGAAACGCCCAAACGCCTGCTAGTGAAACGCCCAAACGCCTGCTAGTGAAACGCCCAAACGCCTGCTAGTGAAACGCCCAAACGCCTGCTAGTGAAACACCCAAACGCCTGCTAGTGAAACGCCCAAACGCCTGCTAGTGAAATACCCAAACGCCTGCTAGTGAAATACCCAAACGCCTGCTAGTGAAATACCCAAACGCCTGCAGGTTAAACGCCCAAACGCCTGCTAGTGAAATACCCAAACGCCTGAAAGTTGAACACCCAAACACCTGCAGGTTAAACGTCCAAACGCCTGCTAGTTGAACACCCAAACACCTACAAGTTAAAGTGCAAACACCTGCAAATTAAATGTCCAAACTTGTGCATTTCAGTATCCAAACATTTGAGGTTTATTATCTGATCGCCTCCAGTTTAGTATCTTGTATCCTGCTTTACCAAGATGCAGACATCTGGTCCTCAAGTCAGTCAACAAACCATTAGTTTTCATGTGCACTTTAGCACTTGCTATTCTCCTTAAACACTCCTTCACCAAAAACCTCGCTTCACCAAACACTCCTTCACCTTCATCTAAACGCCCTCACCTATACACATAAGTACCAACCTGTAGTTTTCTTTGGCATCCTCCAGTGCATACTGCTTAAACTCTTCGTACATTTTCCTGTTGAAGTTGTCTCTGAGGAAGAAGGACCAGAACCTGAAGAGCGTGTTCATCTCCTGAGATTGACCCACTCCCAACCGTTTCCTCTCTACAAATACAACAAACACACAAACAAACAATCAACGGGATAATCCTGTAAGTGGAGTCTGTGTCATTGATGTCTCTGCGACATTGATTGTACTACATCTTAAAATAATTCACTGTGGGAATGCTTTGTGATTTATAAGTGAAACCAATTTAGTAAATATGTTTTTGTTTTATTATGTAAAGGACCACAATAGAAAGATTTAAAATGTTGTTAGAGTAAAAGCGTGTACCGTTAAGACACCGTCGGCGGTACTTGTGATAAACCTGCTGGGTGAAGCCGTTCTCTTGGAGCAGCTCGTGGGACGGGTGCCAGAATTTGGGCAGAGACTGAGGGGTGCAGCCATAACTGGCTGATTGCAGGGGAGCGCCCTCTGATGGGGAAGCATTTGAACTACTACTCAGACAGAAAGAGGGTGGGAGAGAAGCAAAGATTTTTCAACACAAAAATCCTGGTGTGATTGATCAGTCTGAACCAGAAAACACGTGTGTGTACCATAGGCGATTGTGTGTGTTTCTGGTCTTACCTGATGGAGCTAGTGCGTGGCCTGTGTTCACGAGAGTCCATCACCCAGCCTACATGGCTTTCCAGCGGAGGGTTGGAGCTGTGGCGTGTTTTCCTCTTCCTGGGAGTCTGAAAGAGACAACACACACAACAATGACATAACACAAACGCTTCCTCCATTATGCAAAAACGCACAACCACACTCTCACACACTTACTGCTTCTTTTTGTGTGTATGCACACACACACACACACACACACACACACACACACGCACGCACACATGCAGACACACAAAAATGGAGTCATACCATTTATACGGGAAAAAAACAGAATGTACATAAGCATTTCAGAGCAGAGAAATAAAAATAAGTAACTACTCACTCATATTTAATTCAGTTATCCTTACTCATATAAACATTAAATATTAAATACATTGTATTCCACTGCATCTATTCCTGAGTGAGCAAATAACTTGACAGCATTACAGCAAAACCAAAGTCTGTACCTGTCCATCAATGTTTCCGCTCTCCTTCATAACAGGATAGAAGCGGGGTGTTTTGTTCGGGTCTTGTCGGCCAGGTGTGCGTGGGGTACGAGGGGTACGAGGGGTATGAGGGGTCCGGGGAGCACTAGGAGATCCTGGGACGTCAGTGGGCAGAGAGTGGGCCAGGCTGGGCTCATCTATTGCAAATAGACAAGATAAATAAACAAAAATATAACTGAACAGAAAATAAAGAAAAAAAAGAAAAACATAATACTTAACAATGTGAAGCAGAAATAGTAACTCGGTAACATTAGCCAATCAATTTGTAACAAATGTTGATATGTTTTAATAAGTACTGCTCCATATTGATCTGTATTAGTTACATAAACAGAGGGCAGGTACCTTGGCAAGGGGGAGGGGGTGGCACTTCCTGGTTGGGGTCAACGGGCAATTTAGGGGTCAACGTGTCAAACTCATCTTTGCTGATCATGTTCAGCTTCTTAAAGTTCTCCACTTCCTGCCAATAAAAAGCAAAAAACACACACACAGACATGCTCTTTAGTATTTACCATATTATACGTTCCATGGAGGTCGTGCTAGAAGCTCTGTTTTTAAACCAACAGCCAATACCTTTAACAATATTAGATTAAACTATCCCTTTAAGAGGACAATATATCTCTTGTTCTCCCATAGTCTCATTTCAAAGTCAGACTTGTACATTAAGGACATGTGAAAATTCACATGCTGGACCAACTGCAAGGTTTCACCTAGATAAATAGCAAGGTCATGCTGCTGGGACAGCCACTGCTTTCATAATACGCTTTCAGACAAATAAACATATCATGTAGTCATGGTGTTTCAAAATAATGTCAACAGGACACAAATATGTGACAAATATCAGACTGAAACATTCTTTCCTACTCTCGGATTTTGAATGTGACAAAATGTGTCATATGATTTTTTCTTCTTTGATTTTTTTTTGTTTGTCTTCACACCTCCCCATGTCCAAGACAAATACAGATATGATCAAAAATACCAGAAGGAAAAATAAACACAGATAAAGAGTATGTAAATAGTAATGGCACATGTAAGGCACCACGTATCCGATACTAAATTTTCCCATCAACCTAAAAGCTAACATAAATTTAAAAAAAAGAAAAAAAGACATGTAACTGTAGATTGTAGAAATGTTTAAAAAATATTTCAATCCAGTTATATTTTTTTTTACTGTAATTGCAGGTAAAGGATTACATTTCTTGAAAGGTAATGAATATCACTTATATCAATTATGCAATGGATTTCATCTGCCAGTCTCAAACTGGCACAATAAATAAAAAAAAAAGTTATTATTATTATTATTATTATCATCATCATCATCATCATCATAATCATCAGCATTATTATTTTTTAAAACAGATTAGTCAACCACCAAACAGTTTCTTTCCATTGACAAATCATGTGCCAGTAATTTGCCCTGGAAAGGTCCCTGCACTACAAGGTCAGGAGTCGTACTGTCACGCAGTGGTGGTGAGAAATGTGGGTTTATTTTAGGAACAGGTGCATTTTGGGAGCCCTGACAGACCGGCCCCCTGTAAAGGATATGCACAGACTGCTATGTGAACTGAGATGTGGGGACGCTGCAAGGAGGGACTTATAATTAGCGACATGTAGCTATGATTCAGTGCAAATTTAACACTTATCACTGAAGTGTAAATATGGCCTGGTGCGTTGCTAAAGTCAGACTCTCTGGAAATTTAGTAGAACATTCTAGTGGAATAAGCTGTTTATGTGTGAGGATTTACTGTAGCTAGAGTTATAGCACTGTTGAGTATGTTTCAGAGTTGAAAGCAAATCTTTTTTATGTTGCACCATATGTTTTACAGCCTGACTATTTTACAGCACACCAGAAACCGGTCCACATTACAATCCTTCCCCCTATGTACCTTGATGTTGGTACCGTCCAGCTGATCATCATCTCCTGTCCACAGGTCCTGTTCGTAGTAGTAGAGGCCGTCGTTGATGGCCTTGGCGAGCTCAGCTGTGATTTTGGCGCGGGAGACGTGGTTGCCCGTACGGTCACCGCCCGGGTGTTTACGCAGGTACGGCGGCGTCTGTGTGACAATCAGGATCTTGTTCACGTCGCTGTCATCAAGCTCGCCGTCTGAGTCGTCGTCCGACCAATCGGTGAAGGTGTTCTTGCGAGGTGCAGCGAGTTGCTCCATCTCTTCGTCAAACAGGAAGTCGAGTTCTTCCTGGTCAGCCTCGGGAGGTGGGTTTGTCTGGGCCGGTGTTGAGCGTTCCTAAGGCAAAGAAACGATCGCTAAATGAATTCAAGTATCAAGTCAAACTTTTTCATAAATCAAACCCATAACACGGGGCAGCCGTGGCCTAGTGGTTAGGAAACCGGTCTTGTGACTGGAAGGTCACGGGTTCGATCCCCACCCAGGGCAAGACACAACTGAGGTGTTCTTGGGCAAGGCACCTAACTCCCCCAACTGCTCCCTGGGCGCCATGGTTACGGGCTGCCCCCCGCTCCAGTCAATTGTGTTCACTGCCCCCTAGTGTTCACTAATGTGTGTGTGTGTGTGTGTGTGTGTGTGTGTGTGTGTGTGTGTGTGTGTGTGTTTTTCACTGCACGGATGGGTTAAATGCGGAGATCACATTCCTCTGTATGCAAGCACAGTAGGCAAATAGTTCAAACACTTTAACAGCATATCAATGTTAGTAGTAGTAGCATGCTGATGTGAAATTTTAATATAAATAATTGAATGGATCAATTTGCTAAATTTAGCCTGATTACAGACACTGACCCACAAATAAGATTTTCTTGACAGTTCTAGACTTGAGCAGACTTAACTTGGTAAACAGATAAGGTTTTATTTGACATGACTCAACATTATTCAGTTGATAACTCAAATCAGAGTAGATACCATCGGCCAATAAAAACGGTGTGAATAGTAAATGCAGTAAATATAGTAAAGGTAATTAGAGGAAGTAAATGAAGAAACACAGCAGACGAGCAGAGATGTGCAGTACTGCAAAAATATCAGAACACTAAAGATATCCTTATAGCAACTAGACGTGGCATAATTTTTACACGTGGACGGAAGACATTTGGAGAGAGGTTGAGTCATGCTGTCTGTATATCCACCCACAGCTCAGTGGTATTTGTAGGAGCAGAATCTCAAATGTGAATGGACTGCTTCACCCAGGGTTGGGCGGTACGACTGTATTTTCGGGAACCGTGGTATTAAGAATGTGACACACCGAATTTGCCTACATTGAACACTGGGACTTTAAGACATTCCTCTCAGCCATAATGAAAACAGGTTTAGATTTTAAGAGAGCTTGTGATGAACAGGGGTATTTCTCTGAACTGCCCCCTGTCATTTCAGATAATAGGAAGCGTCATGTATAAATCCCTCTACTTTTCAATTCCGTTGACATGCCGTGCTTGGAGTCATGTGAGACAGAAAGACAAACAGCAGGTGATACAGCAGGTAATACTGTTAATCCTGTTCGTAACTTACTCAAGTCTGACTAAATAAACCACTTCATTTTTCTGGTAAAAACACTTCTTTATTAAAGGATAAAGCAGGTTTATTCCCACGTCATGATCACACTGCACACTGTGTTAAGACCTGTTATTTATTCTTCTGTTCTGTGTGGTCATGTGATCAGAGACACATTATCATGGTTATAATAACGGATAAATATTGCATGTTTATATATATAAAAGTGCCATTGATAGATGTATTTTACACTTTGGTTTAAAATACGTATTATAATTTAGATTTTTTTTTATTTGTTTTTAATGAAACGTGAACACTAAAGATGGTAATACCGTATACCGCCACAATATCTAATGATGGTATGGTGGTATGCAAAACAAGCAAAACTCCTTCTCCACCACATCATGTAAATGCTTGATTGGGCTTATATCTGGTAAAGGTGCAGGTGCAGGCCACACAATTCATCTGAACTCCCCAGAATGGCCCTTAAATCAATTTCGGACTTTTCAAATTAGGCCAGATGGTGCTGGAATACCCAATCATTGTGGGGGTACGTAGTCTTAAGGGCTCCAAATGGTCAACAAGCAGTGAAATGTAGCAGGCACCAATCGTGCGTAGTCTTTAGCGTTTAGGCAGACCAGTGGACCAACCCATGCCATGTCATCACACCCCACACCAGTACGGAGGCTAGGTTACCTGCTCATAAAACGGTTTTCTTCATTTTCAATCATAACTAAAGCATTTTGGGCATTTCACAGTCAACTTTATCAGAAACTTCACCAAGGAGGATTTACTTAAAAGTGTACAAACATGCCAGGCTTCTCACTACTGTTATTTCTGATTAATTTCATTAACAATTTAAAAGGTAGTTCTTCAGAAATCAGACAATGTACACAGGCATTAACTTTACTATATAGACTATTTAACCACATGCTCAGATTAATAGATGACATGAAAATATTCTTCATCTGATATTTTATAACACTGACAAACAAATATAACAGCAACAGTCCATTCATTCTCTTTTCAAAGAAATTTAAATCTTAGAAGAAAAGAAAAGAAAACAATAAAAAGAAAGAAAGAGAGCAAAAAAGAGAGGAGGAAGGATACTCAACTGTTAAGAGGGGGGATTCAGAGGAAGGAGGATGATGGTGAAGTGTTTCAGATGGCTGAGAAAAGCACCGAGACAGAGAGAGAGAGTCAGAGTAAGAGTAAGAGAAAAAGAGAGAGAGAGAGAGAGAGAGAGAGAGAGAGAGAGATGAAATAAAAAGAACAATAAAGAAAGAGTAGACATTGCAAGTGAGAGACAGACATGGTGACAGATGGAGTTAATAATGGAAGAGTAAAATTGTTTAAATTTTATATTATGCCACAGTTATTTCCGACCCTGCAATCTGATTGGCCGAGAGACGTTCCATGAGTGCTGTTATTACACAATAATAGCAGAGGGAACAAAGCTCTCCAAATATCACTCGGCCATATACACACTTAACCCTAGTAACGACACCAGCGTTTACCAACCAAACACCGCAGTCGTAAACAACCCAGCAACATCTGCCAAAATGAATTATAATGAGTTCATGCATCCTATTTTATGAATGGATGTATTTGTGTTTATTATCTGTATAATAATTATTGGGTAGTTAAAGCAGGGAGAAGCTTTTTATGGAAGCTTTTTAAGTTAAAGCATCATGTGTCATTTATATTCAGTACAATATAAATGTATATAATACAGGCAGTAAGATAGAAACCATTAAGTGAGAAAGTAAATTTGCTTTGAAGAGCTTTACTCTGTTCCCTCAGTGTTTCTTTGTGCTTACACGTCTGTGTCTCAAGACCTTTACCTTGTTTTTTCCAGATGTGTTCTTGTGACGTTTCTCCACCTGTACCCACTGGCTTTCCGGATCAGGCGTGCTGTTGGACACCCCCTCAGTGGTCCTCTCGTCCGAGCTGGACACACTTTTCGACTCCACCGTGGACGACGACTCAGACTGGGGTTTGGTGTCGGTATCGGAGCTGTCGTTTAACTGACCATTTGTGGCAGGAGGAGGCTCGACTGTGGTCTGACTGGCCGGGGAAGTTGAAACTGAAAAGCAGGACGAAATGATATGGTGCATGTGTTTGTTTTGTGCATTGTATGCTGATTATATGTCTACACAACACACTTGGTTTAAGTTACAAGAGTAAGTACATAAGAAGATTAATGAGGTGTTTAAATCAGGTAAATCACTGAGTTTTTTCTTCCTATAGTGAGCATGTAATTTTCTGAAATTAATACTGAATGCGCAACTGAGACATTAAAGCCTGGGGCTTGTGTCGGAGTTCCACATCAAACTCAACAAAATAACAGTAATAAAGAGCACTGGGGTGTCTATTACCAGGCTTAGTTATTACATTACACAGATGAATCACTGCTATTTCTGAGGAAGCAACGTGCCTGATAGTTTTTTTATACCTTATTTATATTAAATACCTTATACCTTATTTATATTAACTATATATACATAACAATAATAATAATAATAATAATAATAATAATAATAATAATAATTAATATTGTATATGGATGTATAGCTGTAACTGATTTAATAATTACCAAAGAATTATTATTATTATTATTATTATTATTATTATATAGCATAGATTATTATTCTACGGTTATGTTGATTAGTTTAGTATAAGAATAGTCTAAATATAAGAATATGAATATTTGTCCTTCTAGCACAACGAGAAGAGCAGCAGCAGAGTTCAATACCTGCAGTGAGAGAGGTGAAGGTCTGTCCTGGGACAAACTCGGGACAGTGAATGAGCTGGCTGAAGTCTGTGTGTGACGAGTTGGGCGGTGGCCCAGGAATCGGCCAATGCTCCGGGTCATCTTTTCTCCGAATCTGCTCATCAACCAGCTCCACTACATCACTGCCTTTCACTGCCTAAAACACACAGATACACACACACAATTATAAGATTTTAACGCAAACTTTTCAGCCATACTTTTAAAACTACACAAAGACTGATCCCCTTTAAATTAGTCTATTGGTATGTCGTATCGAAGCCACAATCAGTCACTAGCAAAATAAATACTTTGTGAAATACATCTGCCTTTTTTTTCCTCTCTCTCTCATCGTACTTTACCTTACAATTCTCCCCGAACACACTGTTAATTTTCTTCCTCAAAAAAGTTATAGTTGACCTTAAAGCCTTATTTATTTTATTATTATTATTATTCTTTTAAAGTTTCAGGATCAGAGGTTACCTCCTTAATGAGATTGATGTCGGTGGTGAGGGCTTGGATGCGGCGGAAGCCGGCAATGAGAGAGATGGGCAGGAAGCCCTTGGCGTCCATTTTTCTCCTCAAGAAGAAATCTCGCTCCAGGTTGTGCAGACTGAAGTAGTACTCGCTTTGAAAAGAAACAAAAGTGAATTTCATTCACTTGGAAATGAAAAATTTAATGAATAGAAATAAAAAAAAAATCCCAGATGATACAGAATACTACATAATGCACAAAAGCTTTAAATGAGAGACAACTCTGTGTCTCTGATCCTTCTGTGGATCTTCTGTGGGATTGGGCCAGAAGGTACATGGGTAAGTATTAGGTGCCCATGATCCTGGTGCCAGTTTACTTGTCCTTCCTTCAAAGCACTTTTGATAGGTACTAACCACTGCATAATGGGACCACCCCACAACACCTGCTGTTTTGGAGATGCCCTGAGCTAGTTGTCCAAGAGTTGATGTTAGGCAAAGTCCCTGAAATTCTTACACTTGCCTATTTTTCTTGCTTCCAACTAGGGCTGGGCGATATAGACCAAAAAAAATATCATATCCCGATATATTTTAGCTGAATACAATATTGTATACGTTGTGGAAAATAATGTTAAAAATGTTTTATGAACATTTTATGAACAGAACATTCAGTTTTATGTTTCCATATGTTTTCTCTCAATATAGTTCAAATGAAAATCAAACTTCAATGTTATCACACCTGTCAGTGCATGTTATGGCTAATTGTTGAATATTTCCTAAACAAAATTCCACTAATCAGGAAAAAATAACAAATATTCCTATATAAACACACACTCCTGACAATGATGGTGATGTACTGACTTATTCAGGTAAAGGAGGTGGTAATGATGAGTAGACCATCTAATTTACACAACTAAAGCACTGGTGCTTGTCAACATTCTACCGGTTTTTTTTTTGTGAAAGTAGGTAACAAGAAGCTCTGTCAAAACTTGCCTAACTCACACCCAGTCCCAAAGGCTATCAGACCAGACAACATAGTTTATTACTCTCAGGCTCCAACCTGCCTGGCTGATACCTCAGTTAAAAACTGGATAACTACCTGGCACAGTGCAGAGGGACAATCTCTTTTAGTCTTTTCAGTCTTTTCCCTCACAGCCTCTTTAATAAAATATGAAAGCAATATACGATAAACGTTTATTAGTTTGCTGGAAGTTAGCACATGAAGTGCAGAGATCCAGTCAGATCGCAAAGCTCAATATTCTGCAGCTTGTGGTCAGAAAAGTGCACAGGAAAGATGAGACTTTGGCCTGTGGGTAGAGCCCATGAGGATGACTAATAGGGATTAGAATGAAATTAGAAACGCACGTGCACAAATACTTCTGAAGGAGCGGATTTATACATATATATATTTTACTGATGCCATATTGCATGCACAGAGATACCGTGACGAGATCCACCACGATTATGAGCCACTCGATTCACAAAGTTGTCATTCACAACGAGATCTTCTGGTGGACATTCCTGTAGTCAGCATGCCAATTGCACGCTCCATCAAAACGTGCGACATCTGTGACACTATGCTGTGTGATAAAACTGCACATTTTAGACTGGCCCTTTATTGTGGCCAGTCTGAGGCAGACCTGTGCAATAATCATGCTGTCTAATCAGCGTCCTGATTAGGTGGATGGATTGTCTCAACAAAGGGGAAGTGTTCACTAACACAGATTTAGACAAATTTGTGAACATTATTGAGAGTAAATGGCCTTTTGTGTACATAGAAAAAGTCTTTGAGTTCATCTTGTGAAAAATAAGAGCAAAAACAATAGTGTTGCGTTTATATTTTTTCAGTATATATTTATTTATTCGCATTAGTCAAACCACAGATTAAAAAAAAACAATGCTCCTGAAAATTAGTGAATGTTAGGACCCTACATAAACAAGTCTACTAATGACTCAGAAAGTTAAAAAAAAACCTAAGCCAGGACTAAACAAAACCTGAAAGACCCTTCATTATAGTTGATATTCTGCACATTTGCCTCATATTTTACCAATCAACCATTTCCGTTGTAACCTACAACAGAAAAAGTTATTTAAATCCACAGGCTGCAGGAATTTCTAATATAAAAATACCTGTATGCTCAGCAAAGGAAAAGATGAAAAAGTAATAAGTGAGACAGGACAGGCAGCTTTTTTGGGGAAAAAAATGTTCAGCATCTCTATTCAACATTCCAATACATTTAGTCGGCTAACTTTAGCCAGCAAGGCACATACCCATGTAACCTAAGAGGTTGATTTGCTTCGTGGGAGCAGAGGTATGCAGAGCTCGGTGTGTGCAAAAACGATTCAAATGATCATGAACCAGTTCTCTTAGATTATAGCTGAAGTGTGTTCTTACTAAGCAAACTTAAAAAAAAAAAAAAGAGGAATTTAATTTAAGGATGCAGAATAATTAGTATAAAGATGGTCACTGCAGTACTTTTACCCCAAGAAAGTGAAAATTGCATCGATAAATTAGTAAAGCAGGCATTGTGTCATAAAATATAATGCCTAATCATACTATATTAAAAAAGAAAAAAAAGGAAAAATATATATTACTATATTTTTTGTAAATGAATAGTTACAAGAGACAGCCAGACACATTGTAGGATATGTTACTGCAGAAAATAAATAAAAAGGTAGGCAGATATTAGAGATGAACCGATCAATGTTTTTGATAGATACAAATCGCCATTTAGCACGAACGGTCGATTGCCGACACCAACTAAGGGCGGAGCTGGATGCCACTTTTAACTGCAACCAAAACATTAAATGTGGTCTAAACTGGTTTGCTGCCATATAAAATGAATGTAAGTGTTTTCAGCAAACAGAAGGAAAGCAGGCCTTTTGTTAAGACCACCAACTGCATTAATAAATAAATAAATAAATAAAAATAGCCAGAATGAAGGGATTTTCTTCCAGCACATGTAAACACAATATGGGGCTTCCTCAGACAAACATGAAGCCCACTGTTTTAGTCAAAAATTCAAAGGCTCTGTATTTTCATCTAGCATTTCAGCTAGAAACTGCAGTGACCTGTGATCAACTCTCAGGATCGGCCAAGATACGGATACATGGTCGATCAAGCCGATCTAGTACATATGTAGGTGGATGGATAGTGTGTGTCTGTGTCATATGTATAAACACAAACAGATAATTGTCACCATTTTCTGAAATAGTCAGCTCTGCTTCCTGTTCTGAAATATTCATTATTAATTTGCTCTTTAATATAAGTAAATTACATTTAATTCCATTAACTCCAATACATTTAGTCGGCTAACTTAAGCAGCAAGGCACATACCCATGTAACCCAAGAGGTTGATTTGCTTCATTGTTCGAAATATTACATATCCAAATATCACTCAACTATCAGTTTAGATAATTCTACCTAGTCCTGCCACTTCAGCACTTTGTCCCTGTTGTCCAATTATTCAGTGCAACCAAGCATCAAGTAATTTATTATGTATTATAAAAAATAAAGCCTCTGATTCAATCCTAAGTATGCAGTTTACTTTAAATGTACTGTATTTAAATTAATATAAGATCTCCTACAATCAGAGGGTTTATGCCCTCGTCTGCAGGAGTCACATCATCTTTTTAAGGTAATATTTTGTCGGTTTTTCCTTTTCTCCCAAATCTCTCGCAAGGCCCTCCCTCCTCTCCCTCTTCGTCTCGGCTCATACTTGAACTTGGCCACAGTTTAGCAGCAGCTCTGACCACAGCTTCACTCCTGACTGATCCTGGACCAGTCGATTAAACCACAATTATGTAAGTGCCACAGACAACTGATTCCAGACCAGTGTACGTGTGTGTGCTCCCGGTGGGGGTTTAGTAGACAGTGCAGCAAGCATGACTGAGCTTACTCAATAACATTACAGAACACCACACACACACACACACACACACACACACACACACACACACAAAGTGAGAGAGAGAGACAGAAAAATGCACACAGGAATTGAACTGGAAAAAATTCTTAGACTCATTTTCAGCCCCTTCACTTTATCATCTTCCATACTACTGCTTAAACACACACACACACACACACACACACACACACACACACATTCCTTGCCTCTTACTCACGCAATGTGATTCACAAAATTACATGTTTGGACACACACACCCACACACATGCACACATATATGAGCGACACACACACACACACACACACACACACACACACACACACACACACACACACACACACACACACACACACACACA
>JAOVVF010000002.1:21191226-21206345 GCA_028565595.1 Duopalatinus emarginatus
AAAATCCAAACATTTTAGGGTGGATATCAAAATAATAAATCATCAGTAAATAAGACAAAAATGTTAAATCATTTTGTTATATTGTATACTGCTATTAGTGACTCATAACAAGTGCTTACTATCAGTGTCAAAGAGAGGAAATAAAGCAAAACAAAACAAATGCTACACCCAAGACATATTTTTCATTCTCCCCTAAATGACTGCTTTGAATAATAAAGCCTATTCATAAAAGACTAAGTCAGTGCTTGCATTAGCAATTTACTATAATTGCTGTACTACTGCAAGTGCCTAATTACAGCAATCAAAATCTCTGCCTATTCCAATTCTACTCTAGTCTGTCTTCAGTCCAGACACATTTCTCAATTCTCTTATCCCTGTTCCTTACTTACATTCATCATCTACATGTAGAACATTTTAAATAAAGCCACTGCTTGCATGTTAACCGACATGGTTTTAGAAACATTTGACTAGTATCATAAAATACACAGGTGTATCACAAAGGTTTGCTGTTGAAGAAGACATGTCCCAGCGATGTGGTGGTATGCTGCCGAGTTACTGTTCCTACCCATGTAATAATTTCTAACAGCAGCATGTCCTGAAGACGATAGTTCTTATGCCACAATAATCGGTATGACGAGTGCCAATTACAGTCATTATTTTATTTAAAACCACAACATACTATTCATCCATTTATAGTTACATTTAATGCTGGGGAATGTCCACAAGACTAGTTTAGCTCCTATTATCGGTTGTCTTACAGCAGGTGTAAACTGGCACTTTGTCCTGAAGTTAACAAGACAGAAAAAAATGCAGCTGGTCTGGTTACAAGGTAACTCCTATGATCTGAGGACTTGCTGTAAACTTACCGCTTCACCCTTAACTGTTACAAAACACTGTATCAGTGCCTCAACTCACTGCTTCACTCCATACAGGAGACTAGAAGTCCCAGAATTCCTGAAGGGTTCATGAAATAGCCGCGTCCAGAACTTCAAAACTCTCCTGTTCTCAATCTACTGAGATTTAGCCACATTTGTCCTACATGTTCGATGTTCTTTGATACAATTTCCTGTTTTGACTTTGTTTTGTGAATTTATTGTGACATATTTGAAAGTGAACTATTTGCCTACTGTGTTTGCACACAGAGGAATGTGACCTCCGCATTTAACTCATCCGTGCATTGAAAAACACACACCAGTGAACACTAGGGGGCAGTGAACACACTTGCCCGAAGCGGGGGGCAGCCCCAAACCACGGTGCCTGGGGAGCAGTTCGGGGAGTTAGATGCCTTGCTCAAGGGCACCTCGGTTGTGTCTTGCCCTGGGCGGGGATCGAACCCACAACCTTCTGGTCACGAGACCGGTTCTCTAACCACTAGGCCACAGCTGCCCCCCATTTGGATGCCATGTTGCCTGTACTAAGCCATTGTAGTTTTTTTTTCTTTTAATTTCTGGTTTTTAACTTTGTATTTGTTTTTCCCTTCCCATGTCTGCCCTGTCTAATCTGTCTGCTGACATTACAGCCTGACCCAAGCCTGTTCCTTGATTTCGTTGTTGCCCGTCAATAGACATTTGTTTGCCTAAGAATTTAAAGAACCTGCACTTATGCCCTAACGCATGCCTCGGCAAGTCACAGGGTCAGTTTTAAAATTTAGTGAGCTCTCTACATAGACAGCATTTTATATTACCCAACACATGCTCCAAAGACTCAAAATGCAGCCTTATAAGAATTAGAGATGTTATTCTGCCCGTTTATTCAGGCTGAATATCTAGGGAGCTTTGTGTGCTGCCTCAGACATAAAGGTAATCCTAGTATTTGGTGCTGCACAACATTTCTCATAATTTGTTTTACTACAGCAGACAGAAGCGGAGCAGTGAGCGGTGCGGCTCAAAATCTATTTTCAAATGTAAATAATTCTCATTCATTTTATATTTTTATAAAACTGTACAAGCGTAATTTATTTGTAATTTTAGGTTCGTCAGTGACAATCGAACCCTTTCCGGTACACGGAGGGAGATGAGATAGCTGGCACACTAGCAGGTTTTGTTGCCTCAGTCCATTGGTTTGAATGGCCTCAGGCTAACTCTGTTAGCTAATTTAGCAAGCCGCTGTCTAACAAAGTTTTCCTTTGTCTTAAATTATGTGGACTGTTTGTACTAGGATGTAAAAACTTCATATACAGCAATGTATTAGGATGAGCACATTTGTATTAACACATCAGTCATAACTACAGGCTGAGCCGTGCTGTTACACAGAAATACTGTTTACTTCTGACCAATCAGAATCGAGAACGAATTGGTTGTTTACTGTGCTCAGATATATCACATGACTGCATGTGTACATGACTGTGCGAGTCTAACCTCTCCTGCGAGGGATGCTGCTCTGAGTGTCTTTGCCCGCCTCCTTTTCCAGCTCGGTGGTTAGATGAGCCTCCTGCTGTGCCTCCCTGTTCTCTTTACTGTCACTCCCATCGCTTCCGCTTTCCTTTTCTCTCTTCTCTCCTCCACGCTCCCTTCTTCTCTCTCTCCGTCCAGCTGGGACTTTTTGACCCTGTGCATTCAGTGCGTTCTGCTGCTGCTGGAGGAATAGAGTGACAGGGAGAACCGATCAATTACTAATCAATAAGGTTAAATATGTTCCTACAGTCAGAACCCAAACCTAAAATAACCTTTCACTACACAAGCTGGAGAATGTTTTGACACCAGACTAGTACCAAAGGTTCCTTTTATTGTATGCCTTCTGCTTATAAATGGTACCATTACAAAGAAATGTATTTGCACGTATGTACTTGTTTGCTGTTGCTGGCACAAAGTTTTGAATAATAGTTTATAGTAGTCTATAGTATGTTTAAAAGAAAACCATGTGCCAAAATTACTGACACCCATGGGTGGTTTAAATAAATGCAAACAAATTGTAATTCTGCATTTGCTTTCTGTTCCCAGGAACACCATTGTTGCCTTTAACCATGTCCTGTTACCCTGAGGTATGAATATGAAGTTGCACACATGTAAAAATCTATTTGACGTTCATGACTGAAAAACTTTCACCCACAAACAGAGACAGATGGTTGTTCCCAAGCACAAATCAGATAACGGATATAAATATACATAAGCAGGTAAGTAATGTGGGACTTGGGACATAAACCTTACCTTCCATACTAATGAGATTCTTAATGCAATGTGAAAACTAATAGTACAATACAATTCTATTGTTAATTAGTGAGTGACAATAACATAGATCAGGGCTACAGAAAAGACAGCTTGCTAGCAAATGTACATATCAGATTTTAAAAATACTATATATTTTTTTTTTTTTTTTTTTTTACATACTTGCTGTCTCCATTTCTGATAATAACCAATGCCTAATCTACATATTATTATTTGTTATTATTACTATAAAGCTCATCCTGGGCTGATCTCACAATGCAGAGTCTGAACTTTACTGACATTAGACATTGTGTGTTGCGCACGTTGGCGCATTGGGTCGCGCTGTCGGTCCTCTGAGAGGGTTCAGGGTGTTTCCCTGCCTTCCACATAATGAGCACTGGGATGGACTCCAACACCTCCCGTGACACAGTAGTAGAATAAAGCAGCTTATATAATGAATGAGTGTGTGTGCGCTGTGGACAGATATCATATTAACACCACTGGCATGTGTGGAAACAAAACGCAGACTGCATACAAGTCAAAGCACCTGATACTCCACTGTAAAATATGGATGTGGTTTGCTGATGTTTTTGGGCTAGTGGTTCTGATTACCTCTGCTAGGAGGAGACTTGACAAGATGATATGAATATGATAATATGCCAAACATGGTATCAAATCAAATAAGAAATGGTTTAAGTCAATTAAATGTTATATGTTGCAATGACCATCTCAGCCTCTGGATTTGAACTCTACAGAAAATCTGTGGTCTGGATTGAAGAACAAATCCCACATGCACAAGCCTAAGAAAATAAAGCAGCTTAGAATATTTTGCATATAGGAGTAGATTAAGATATCTATACAAATAATTAAGAATTACAGGAAGAGGCTCAGTGCTGAAATTCTCTCCAAAAACAGCATACTAAATATGTTATAATCGTAGAGCTGCTACTAATTATGATTAATTATTATACTAATTAAAAACAATAAAATAAAGTATAACTTTAACCTATACATTTTAGAAAGACATGATTCTAGTTATATTACCCAATGTAACATCATATGAGATAAAACACATCACAATATAAATGTTATTTTTTAACCAGGCCCAGTAAGATTCCACACAAAACCACACAATGCTCAAACTTCACTCTGCAAATCAAGAAAATGATCTTCTTAATAGCCCATCCATGTATTTATAATGGCAATCCATCAAGATCTTCTTCCTGGGGCTACAGTTTTAAGGCCAACATTTACCCAGCGTTGTCAACTGAGCACTTACAAAAGTCTAACTGTGAAACGATGGTATGCTGGGAAACCCAGGTTAAAGCACTCCTACAGTGTGTTAAAAGTCACTAAAGCTCTCTATGGAGTAACGCTGCTCATGTAATCGAGGAAGAATGCGAGATAGACCCAGCTGTTCTTGACATGTTGTTAAGTCTCAATTAGATGGAATGAAAGCGTGTAGTGCGTCTGGAATTAAGAAAACGAGGTGGGGAAATTAATAATATGTTTATAGGAGCTCAAGTGGCCATGCTGTGTGGGTGGGGAGGGATGCGTCTCTCCGTTTCTCTTTCTTCCCATCAATCACGGCAACTCATGAACTTGCAGAACAGCTTGAATGGTGAAAGTGTGCTACGATGTTCTTGTGACACAACATGAGCAGCAGTTTGAAAAGATTCAGTTGTGTTAGTCTTCAAGCTTTAAGCTAATTTATTACACTCAGAGTATGGAGCAACTTACAGTATAATAGACTCAACATTCAAATGCCTGTAATTACTAGTTTTAAGTTTAAGTTTAAGTCATGTAAAACATGATGAAAGTGACATTTGTAATACTCTGTTTTAGGATATATACAAAACATTTTTTCTCACCTCCTTACTGGCTATTTCTCCAGGAGTGGGCCAGTTGGTGATGTCACTGAAGTCACTTGACTGGGTGAAGAGGAAGAGCCACAGGAAGAGATTAAAAAAAAGCAGAGAAAAAGAGGTGGAAAAAATAAATCACAGCAGTGAAAATAACAGCATTTCCAAGACATTAATAAGGAACGTTTTAATCTATGCAATAAAGAAGGTTTAATATAAATAAATACCGGACATAAAATGTCACAAAGTGATGCAAAGAAAAAAATAAAGCTGCGTTTAGTGATTAATGGGGTCCAAGCTTTACTTTTAATAAAGCTCTTGTGTTCTGGCTACTGGCCTTATATGACTATATGACAGTGTGGTAGATTTGCAAAGTGGAGATTGCATATCACAACAGTATATCTGCTATGCACGAGCATTTGAAGTGCAAACATCCCAGAGCGCTTTGTATTTAAAAAATTAGTTGTTAGATTATTTGACTAATCAAAAAAAGAATTGTTAAATTAATCAATTAAAAAAAATTATAGTTAGGTGCAGCCCTACCGCCAGGACTAATTTTCAACTCTGTGAATGTTTGTTTTGTTCGTTTTCTTTTGTTTACATTTCAAAGCTGCTTGAAATCATACTGAGGATTTGGACAGAATATTTGTGTTTATTTATTTGTGTTTTCCAACAATTTAAAAATGTTTGCGTCTATACAAGGAAAATGAGACAGTATAGAGGCCAAGTTTTTGTGTTAATACTTTTATTTCATTTGAATTTACTTTGTTTTCCTGCAAAACTTGAAAGTTTAAGATATTATAATTCTAAAGAATTAAGATTATTTTATTTATTTAGGGTTGACCAACTAATTTAGTGTGTTCCATAAAACATGAAGCTCTGGTCAGAATTCAGACTTTTTGTTTTTTATTGTTTTTCTTTTTGGTTTTTTTTTTGGATGTGCATATATAGTGTATATCGACTCATATGTAAAAAAAAATATAGTGATAAGATTTTTTTCCCCCATATCAGCCTGCAATCCTCTTAGTAGCCTATTTTCCAATAAAAATGTTTGACAGTGCTTGGCAAAATTAAGGTTGGCATGTTATATGCATATTAGTGGGAAATACAATACAGCACAAATGCATGGTCCTTATGGTTTTCATCCGACTAACGGTAATAAACTTGGTAAATAATGACTTAAAAATAAAGTGTGTGCTATAGTGTGACAATTACTATGACTGGAAGATAGCCAGTTGTTGAGCTGTAAATGGGACTCTAAATCGTTTTGCCAATTTTGGGTTTCTACATTTTATGGTTTCCTCTGAGAAAGATGGTAAGGAAGATGAAAGAAAGATAGTAAGAGAAAGAGAGAAAGGGAAGTCAAAAAGGAGAGAAACAAAAAGGATGAAGATAAAGAAAAGGATAAAGGAGATAGACACAGTACTAGGTTCAACTATGACTGATTGGACCCCTAAAATGAAGAGATAATTCATTCAGCACATAAAACCACAATAAAGTGCCAAAAGACTGGTACAGACAAGTCTATGCTATATACATAGACTGGTGGTTGCTCTATAATCGTATGGGGTTGCTTAGCAGGCATTGCACGGGACCCCTGGTATACCTACAAACATCTCTGCCCGACGAGCACTACGGGGTGGCTCCTTTCTGAGTTACACCCGTTCATATCCTATGTTCATCCTGATGGGTTTGGCCTTCTGTCCTCCAACAGGACAATGTGCCATCACACATGTCTAGAGACACCAAATTATAGTTAGATGAGCACTCATCTGAGTTTGAGGTTTCGCCATTTTCACCCAATTCACCAAATCCCAAAGTTACCAAACACATCTGGGATGCCAGTAAATACAGTGTTAATTGCCTACAGAGCACAAGCTTGTGGAGTCCATGGGGGACCTACCAAGTATTAGACTGGTGTACAAGGTTTTGTTTTTTTTTGCCACTTCAGTGTAACTTTCACACACGTACACAATTCTCCACCTTTACAACATAAGCAGTAGGCATATATAGCATATACCTAACTACTTTTTTTTAGGTTTGGCAGATTTATGTTGTTTTTTCCTCTCTGCATGACCTTTTTCCTCTGTTTGCCCTATTATGCAGGAGCTGGATAAGCCATGTCTCTCCTCATGTCTTTGCAATTGCCTTTTTTCCCCATTCCAAACATAGTCTAATGAATCAGCATTTTTCTTAGGTAAAATATAGGCCATGTTTTTTTTTCAGGAACTGCTATACACAGGAGATTTCCCAGAATTCCAAATGCCATTATAATGGTTTTGTTCAATGTATGTTCAAGTATGTCTTTGCTGAAAGCATTAAAGACTTTTTTTACCTGTAGTTTGCTTGTGTCAACCCACTCATGATTAAACTGTCCATCTAGATTTTGCTCTGTGCTTTTGTTTTGGATGTAGCTAAAATGCTACAGTAAACTGAAAAGCATTAGATCCATAAGTAAAAAGATCACCAGGAGGTGACTGTATAGAAATCAAATACATTTTTGGACTCATAATACTAGCTCTTCTATCACATACACTCAGAATAACATTACCCTTACTATAAATCATTTTCTGACATTCATATTATGGTTCAAACATTTTTTTTATTTTTTCCTTCGGTTTTTAAACCATTTCAATCCCAGGGAAACCGTTAAACTGTAATGTTGACACTTGTTGCACAAAGACTAGAAAGAAAACGAAAAACCACCCACACAGAAGCCAGTGGACCCAAACGCACTTAGACACAAACACAGAATGAACTGTAATGTGATTGGCTGCTTCCGATTCCATTTTAGGTATTATAACCAAAACAGCAGAGTCACCTCCCCCTGTCTCTCATACTACACATAACACAACACACTACAGAGTAGACTACAGCTAAGCAAAATACAGAGACAACTTAATGTTAAACGTGTCTTTAGCCACAGCATTAAAGAAAAAAAAATGTGCAGGGGTGATGAGTAATTACCATGTATACAATAAACTGAGCAAGGTCAAATTGATCATAATCTACACCCTCTTCATATTGAGTGCCAAGAAGACGAGTTAATCTACATTTTCTGGTAACAGCCTCTGGACATGTTTGTGACGTAGCCAGGCTTTAAAAACATGCGCTTGGACAAGGTTAAAGCTCTTCATCACTCTTGCCTTTCTCGTCAACCTGAATTAAAGCATGCAGATCTTTAATATTAAAGAAAAAGAAAATCCGAAACAAACTGGAATTAGCAATCAGTACCAATCCAACGAATAGAGATTCACGTATCACATTGATTATCGTGACCAAAATTATCACGATAATCGGTATTATGGTGGTAGTGCTCAAACGTGTTTAAAAGTAAAATAAATAAATACATAAATACTGATAGAGTATTTTATTATTATTATGATCAATAATATTACTCCGGTTATAATAATAATAATACTAATAACAACAACAACAACATTATTATATTTTTATAAACATGAAAGTGTCAAACACATAAATACAGCGTACCTGACTTGTGGTGATAAATAGTCAGAAAAAAATAATATTTTACAAATTTAAGAAATACAGCTTAAATGACAATTGTTTAGCCCCGCCCCCGTTTAGACAAGCTGTTTGAAAACTGCTGTAGGCACCGCACGTGTGACGTCATCGAGAAGTGTCAAGAATTTGGTTTTCATTATACGTTGGTTTTTTGGTAATTGAATCAAAATTGTCCATTTAAAAACAAATTAAGTTGCTATTTTCATTTTAATTAATGAATGTCTTTTGTCATTTTAATTAATCAACTGACTGGCGCTGTAGCCCTGATCAGTACAGAGCACCAGCAGTGTAAACCTACAACGTTTTTTAAAAACAAAAAACATGACTTGAATTAAATGAACATGTATCTCAGCTGTGGCAGAAACACTCCTAAAGTTTAATCTCGAGCACATAGCGTTTACTCGTGCCAGGTCCCGTCTAAAATCACACAATATTCCCTATGTAGTGCACTTCGTGGATCATGAAATCTTTTACCCAAAGGAGTGCATGAAATGTTAAGTCATCTATAATCAACAGTAACAATAGATGACAAATTTCTTATTTAAAATTCAGCTGCTGGTTCATGATAATTGCGTTTGTTTAAAAAGTAGTGCACTATGTAGGGGACATTGAGTGATTTGAGACAGTGTTATTCTCTTCTCAGAAGTGGAGCTGTGCTTGTGTGACTGTGAACTCATTTACAGCTCATTTTGGAAATGTGGCTCTATACAAATGTGTTGTCCCCTTTTCGCCCCTTCCCCTCTACACGCACAGCTTTGTCTGAGAGAATGATTCTGTCTGTGTTTGACTCTGTACAGCGAGTTTTTCATATCGCAGTAACCAACCGCAGTTTTAAAGTTCAAACAGTATTACTAACCATCATTAATTTTACCGCCGGTTTACCGTGCCACTGGTAACCGTTTCATCTCTACCAACAAATGAATATCCGAATACCTCAACACTTGGGTCTAGTTCTACATTCCATTCATACTGTATGTATTTGTTTAACCACTAAAATTTTTTACACTGCAGTACTGTCTGAACATGCAACTCTACTGCCTCAGACTCATGTTGATGGATGAGGTGATGAGGAGGTGGATTCAAGTTAACTAAGCAGCACTGGGCAGGTACACTACAGTGATCATAATGACAGTAAGGAGTGCTAATGACAATGCAAAATAGACTGGCAACATTCTGGTCACAAGACCGGTTCCATAGCCTCGAGCCACAGTTGCCCCCTTTAGCAGCATGGAAGCAGAAATTCCACTTAACCCAGTGATAGTGGTTTTGGGAGCAGGGTCGGCATTGGGGGTAGGTACTACAGTATGAGAGGCAGCAGTGGTTATGGGGGCAGGAAATATACAAGAAGTAAAACCAACAGCTAAATTGGGGACACTGGTTTTGAGGGCAAGAACAGAACTGTGGTGGGAAGTAGAGCTTGATTGATGGTACTGGTTTGGGGGGTTGGGGGACGTACTATTACTACAGCTACAAAATATGTCTTTTTAGGCATTCATGCAATAACATTTGGAGCAGAATTGCTCCAGCTCGTCACCCACCTTACTGGACTTCCTGGATCTGGGCTTGTTGGCACGTACCACTTTGGCAGAGTTCTGGGATTCTGTGGACAAAACGCAAACAGGACAAGCGGTGACCATGTTTGTTTTCATTATAAAATAAAGAGATAGATAGAGAATCTCATGGCTGTCCAAAAACAAGAAGATCAGATTTCAAACTGATAGCACAGGGTTTTCCCCATTATAAAAAAAAACATATGCATGGCACCTAAGTATTTTTCCAGAGTGCCTAAATAAACATAAAAATGACTGTAAAAGGGAACTTAGGCAACATTTTAGAAAGAATATGAAAAGGTTTATGACAAAGCAGCTCTGAACCATCAAGGCATGAGACTCCTCAAGACCACTGAAGGTGTCCTATGGTATCTGGTACCAAAACATTAGCAACATTCTGTGAATCTTCTGTAGGATTATACCAGATGGACTAGCCTTCACCAAACGCACATAAGTGAGTTGGAGTTGGTTGCTTATGACCCTCATGTCTGGTTTACCAGTTGTCCTTCCCTGATGGGTACTAAGCACTATATACTGAGAACACCCCACAAGGTCTTATGCTTGCCCATTTTTCCAGCCTTCAACACATCAACTTTGAGAACTGACTGTTCACTTGCTAATGTAATGAGATAATCACATATTCACTTCATCTGTGGCTGATCGGGGTACATTTTAAACTGCAGTAAGAGACATAGACAATATTATGGTTATATTGGAGATTAATTTCAAGTTAAATTCAAGTAAATATACAGTAAATTTGAAATGGCATTGTTTTGATTCTAAGACTTTAATCTACTCAGGTGATGTTTTAATGTCAGAACAAAGGTATTTGTTCAGGAAGGATTTCACAGGAGTGCTGAAACAGGATGTGGTCCATGTCTGGTTTTAATGTCATTATGGATATGACTATTGCACCAGACGAAACAAGTCTGTGGTTCCACACCCGAGATACGGACAAGTCTTCTTTTGTGTAACTGGGCTTATTGTAGCCATCAGGGTTTGCAGCACTGATCAGCAAAGGCACTGAGACACTGTGTGAACTGGAGTTCTGAATATTCTGTTATGGTTTGAAATCAAGTCCAGAAACAAATTTTTAACATATTTATTGTGATACAAATTCAACATGATAAACAATACACTGAAATACCAGAAAAACTGAAACACCAGTCTAATACGCCACAAGCTTGTAGAAATATTCAGTAAGTGATGAACACCATACGTCCTGCAGAACGGTCCACAATTCTGTTGTATTTTGAGGTGCTGGATTTCTGTGTACCACCGCATGATCTGGTGAATTAGGTGTGAATGGCAAAACCCCAAACTCAGACGAGTGTTCCTCGAACCATAATTTGGCATCTCTAGACACGTGTGGTGGCGGCACATTGTCCTGTTGGAGGAGGCCAAACCTAAATAAATGCAGGACATGAACGGGGGTAATTTGTCAGTAAGGAGGCACACAGCCCACAGCGTTCACCTGTAAGAGAGGTAAATGTACCACGGGTATCATGAAATGTCAGCTAAACAAACCTCATATCATTACGGAGCTAAAACCAAACCAAACTCTTTACCACTTTTTTGAAAGACTTAAGCATGAACACTGACTAGGTAGACAAACTTTACATTCATGACCTTGTCTATCTGGCAGGGCTGCTAAAGAAATGAACAGAAATAGTATACTAAGATTATATTGCACACCTAGCAAGGGACAGCGCTTATACTATATTACAAACAGGTGTCAGACTTAAATGTATTTAGACAAAAAAAAACCAAAACAAAAAAAACAAAAACACCCCAGCATGATTAAATGACCCACAACAAACTTTTGGCCTGAATGTGGTTTACTGCAGTCGTAATTTGTATACAGGAGTCTTGTGCAATATCAGTATTGGTCAATACTGTGATAATGATTAACAACCTAGTACAGGTCCGTCTTTTTTATATACCTCTGCATGTGTATTACCCATGAACCTTTTTAGACAGAGCACAATAAGAGCAACCGTCTTCGGAATAATTAAGCAATTAAGCATCAGTTCGGATTGACAGAAAAGCGTTTATACTCAGATCAGTTGCCTTATTTTAGTAATTATGTCTAGTTTACAGAACACCGGACCATCAAGAAAGCAATAACTGGCCCTGAAAATCTCCCAAAACCTAATTAGAGGTTATGTAAGATAGCAATAAACCGAATTTCAGGTGCAAGATCCAAACAGCCGTGGCCCAAGGTTTGAGAACCAGCCTGTGATTGAAAGGTTGCTGACCAATAAGACACCACTGAGATGCAACTAACCACCAACTGTTCCTCGGCCCCATGGATAAGGTTGCCTACCTCTCCAGGCAAGTGTGCTCACTGCCTTCACTGGAGTTTGTTTCCTTGCACAGCTGGGTCAAATTCCTCACATTAGGTCAATCACTTCACTGTTACTTCACTAATTTTGGCACGTTTTTGTTTTTATAGTAAAAACGTATTCACATTGTAAATAGTCCACAAAATATAGGGCTTATAATGCACAGATACAGGGTAATCATAAATATTGTAAAGTCTTCTGGTAGTCTCCAGTGTCAGTGTTTTTTGTAATAAGCAGTACGCTTTCCATCATGGTAAAGTCTTCACAATCAGTAAAACGTATAATGAAATACTCTATGACATGCTGTTACAGAAAAATAATCCACTGTGATGAGGTAATGGCATCGCACCACCCTCGCATTATTTTCCTATAGCAGCATGTCCCGAAGTGTTTCACTCTTTATTACAGAATGTAATCCGGTTTAAATGCTCAAATGGGACCTGCCACTTCATAGACCCACACCTTCAAACCTGAACTTCAGTTGCTTTCTGTGTTCAGCTTTACTGGTTCCATGCAGGCTTCCGTCAGGAGACTCCGGGTTCCTCCGACATCCCCAAAACATGGTGACAGAGCTAAAATTAACATACCGAAAATAGCCATGTGTGAATGTGTGATGTGCCTGGCAATGTACTAACGAGCCATGGAAGGTGTATTCTGAGGCGTCTTTCCCACGCTCAGAAACCTGATTGGATTGGAGCAGAAATCTAGCTTTAGCATGCTATAGCCACACCCTGATAGCTCTACTGACAGGTAGAAGGGCGTGTGTGTGTGTGTGTGGGGGGGGGGGGGGTGCAATCATCCTGGAATGCATTTTTTTCAGAGGATTAATACAGCACACATCAATGCAAAGCGAGTCAGCACAGCTTTCTTTACTGTAGAGCAGAATTTTGCCATCTTTCTAACTTCTAATTTTATTAGAATGCCTTTATGAACAGCTTTATTTAAATAAATGGAAATCCTACAATATAACAGGTAGCAAACAATTGACAAGCCTAAATTTTCAGGTTAATCCAAATCTGCATTGAAATATTTCAAATTTTATCAGCTAGATTTCCACTTGAACTGCAGCTATTGCACTCCAAAAACTGCATTTGCACATAACAATAAACACATAATAAAGACCAGGTTTCAGATTTAGGACAGTTTGTCAGTTCTTCCTCTGAATAGTGCCATACGATTTAAACTTCAGAAATCGTATGTAACCCAGAACAAATAGACTTTAGTAAATGAACAGATAGAAAATGCTCTAAACAGATATGAATACAGATGCAAACCATCTTCAATGTTCTTTATAAAGTGTTTACTTTCATGTGGCTTAGCAGACAGATTTGATACTCGCAGGACAACTAAAGACTACAAACATTAAGCTGAAATGAAACAATGTATTTACAGCATTTATTCATTCCTTCTTGGTTACTTCCAGGTCAGGGGAAACAATTAAAGAAATAAAACAGAAACAACAAAAGAAAGAAAGAAACAAACTAAAAAGAGAAAAAATTAAAGAGCTAGGTTTCTGTTCTAGTTTTGCTGTGTTAGCGGTCAGTCTACTCCTACATGCCGTATCAGATAAGCAGTGTTAAAATGTCTTTGCTTTGCTTTCCATGTGAGGCATATCTCGAATACCATTTCTCCTGCTTTCAACACAAACTTAGAACCGTTCACTTACTGCCTAATATATCGCACACAAATTAAATATGTCGCCGTCAGGATCAGTGGTTGCTGACTATCATTGATAGCTATCAGGGATTCCACTGATCTTTGCTAGTTCCTTTGATGCTTTATTTTTTTTCATCGGTATGACAGGATAAAACAAAACCACAGTCTGCCGTTCGTTTGTTCTTGCCTTTTTTTATGGCATTAATCACCTATCAGGATCGACAAAGCTAGAGTACTATTCCAATACACAGGCGATCGATACTTCTATCTCTACAAGGCAGGCCAAGCCCATTTCGGTTTTAAATCTATAGTGATGATAATATCGATATCTGGAGAACTAAACAGATAACACAGATATTGTATTTACACATCACAGAAATCAGAAGTGGCTAAGCAGCTGTTAGCTCCTGTATCCCAGGATTAGCACATGTATGCATTCCTAAACACGTCACTGAATGGCACATACAGACATGAGGTCAAAGTTCAACTTTTCACAGATAAATCGCCTGACTGACAGATATGACCAGAAATTAGACTAAAACACATATGGAAATGAATGCAGGTGACCGTTCACTTGCCCTACATTAAGAAGCCAGTGAAAGCTACGTACTCCCTTTACACTAATGCCATGTGGCATGGTCGATAATCAACACGTGGCCATTGGCATAGATATATATATAAAAAAAAAGCGCCGTCCATGCACCTGCTGCACAAGGTCGAACCTCCACGCTGGTCAAACATTAACCCAGGCCAACGCGACACTGGGATTTTAACGGTTTGCACAAAACCTGAGCTGAACACAGCCGCCGTTACAATGAAAGGGGCCCCAATGGTATTTGCAGCGTTGTTTAAAGCATTAAGTCTGACACTGAAAACCCCTCCTCTGTCTTGTTACTGTACAGATGACGACTAATCAGCTGCTTTTCAAAAAGACAGAAAAAAACCCACACACACACAAACACGCCAAGCCATTCCTAGCATGGCGAGCGTAACAGGAACGTCAAAGGTTTTCAACATGCAGAATGTTAATAAAGCTGT
>JAOVVF010000002.1:21213021-21228462 GCA_028565595.1 Duopalatinus emarginatus
CACACACACACACACAAAAATAACAATATACTTTTGTGTGTTGTGTATTTTCAATGTTGAATCATTTTCCCAGACATTAAATATACTTTACTGCTTCACTGGCAGTTTGTTAGCAAACCTATAGCATGGTACATAATGTACAGTTCATGTACAAAATGTACTGTCTAAAAGAAACCCTAAATCAGCGGAGTCCACCAACTGTTGTCCAAGACGTGTCTCTCTCTCTCACACTCACACAAACACACGACTTATTAAACACCATCCTCACTGTGGTATTAGTAATAAAACTAGTGACTGTTGGCCCTAAGAAACAGCTACAGTTAGTGTTACCCAATATTTTCATTTCTGATAATGGACACTAATATTAGAGTACTATATACTGATTCAATATTTGACATTTCATGATTGCACTTTTATTAGTAGTAGTAGTAGCAGCCGTATGATGATAGATCTTGTACAGATTTCTATATAAACTTAATTACATAATAAAAAACCTTGGAAAACTCCATATTGCTTAATTTGACTCAAATGCTTACAGCTCTACATACACAGCCTACATTTCTGATCGTAGGGTGTTCAGTTATCAACCACGTCTGGCTATTAATGATAAATGTATTATAGATATACACCCATCAGCCATAACATCAAAAACCACAAAACCACTGACAGATGGAGTGAATAACATTGATTATATCATTACAATGGCATCGGCCAAAGGCAGCAAATAAACAGTCAGTTCTCGTGTTGGAAGTTGATGTGTTGGAAGCAGGATAAATGGGCAAGTATAGGGATCGGAGTTACTTCAACAGGCACTAAATTGCGATGGTTAGACAAAGAGTTCAGAGCATCTCTAAAACAGGGGGTGTTCATGGTATACAGTGGTTAATACCTACCAAGATATTGGTCCAAGAAAGGTCAATCTGTGAACTGGTAGGAGACTCATGGGTGACGTAAGGCATACTGATAAGCATGGGGGGGTTAAGCCTAGCCTGTCTGGTCTGATCCCACAAAAAAAAAACCCACAGAAAGATCTGTGCAACCACAAATTCACATTTTTGGGCTTGTCAAACACAACTAGGAGACTTGTTCTTCAGTGATACTTCCATAACTGCAGCAACACTAGTATCAGTGTTATAATAAACTAAACAACTCTATCACCTAGGAAATATACTTTGCTGGGTACAACTAGAATGAGAAATGACACCCCATGCTTTAACAGTTACTGACAGCGTTGTGTTTACTGCAGAGAGCCTGTAGAGAGAAATTCTGCATGCACTGGCGATCCAGTACAGAAGGCATTTCTGGAAACGTAAAAAAAAGCGTACAAAACATGTCATTGATGCTGTGGGTCTGTGGATGTACAGCTCACAGTACAAATATGGACACTGCAGTCATCCTTTCACTTACCTAAAGGGACGCTTGTTTTCAGTGAGTGTTAATGTTGTATCCTACTAATAAGAGATTTGATAGTAACTTTTTACACACTTGTGTCCGGTTCAACAATCAAATTCCGCTAATCAGTGTGTGTTCCCCGATTCACTGACTCCATTGTCGCCTTTTCAGTGTCACAGAGGATTTACGAGGCTGTTGACATTCTGAGAACTGACAGTCAGCTCCCAGCTGTTGGTCCACACACACACACACACACACACACACACACACACACACACACACACACACACACACACACACACACCCTTTCCTTAACATCACTGCATGGGCCAGTTTAAGCAACAGGTGTTAACAATTGCAAAGCTTTCCATAACTAACTATCTAAATGATTAACTCTCCAATTACTATTCAGTTTTTGCATAATATTTACATATATAAATAATATACATATGATAAATAATAGAACACACATATAAGCTTGTAGCTGCTTAACGTACATCTGTCAGATCATGTATCCTGAGCCTTTTATTACCTAGCAAATTTTTAGATTTAGTGTTAAAGTAATTATTTATTAGTGTATTAATGACAGCGTCTGAATTTCACACAAATCCACACACACCAAATTACAACAGGATAAAAAGTGTCATGTTCACGCCATAGTGGATAACTACATTACCTAATTAATTATTTACAGTACAGTAATCTAATAACATTATCTAATTAATATCAGCACTGCACCTAAACATCAACTACTACATGGTGTCTCCTTCGTCAGTGTCTGAAATGTCTGTACTTATGAGAAACAAAAAAAGTTGCTTTGGAAATACGGTGTCTAAATTAAAAACAGCTCTTCGATTGCCGTCACTGTCTTGTTTGAAAATCTTGTTTTTTTCGAGTGTGTTATATAAGCTTAATAAGTGGATACTTTGCTGCAGTGCCCAGAGTTAATAAACAAAGTACTGTGTGCTGAAAAGAAGTGCTGTGTGCTGTACCAAAAAGACACGACTGAAGTGTGCCTGAGCAAGGCACCTTACGTCCCATCTGCTTATAGAGGGGCTGCCTAGGTGCTCCATGTAAGTTTGTTCACTGCTGCCTTGTGTGTGTGTTCACTAGAGTGTGTTTTACTGCAGGGATGGGTTAAAGGCGGAGGTTAAATGCCTTCAAGTGCAAGCACAATAGGTCAATTGCTTCACTTTTACTTTCTTCTACTTTTACTTTTCTTTCACTACAGATGAGTAGAATTTTTATTTCCTGTATATCTATCTACAGCTACATCATATGAACTTCATTACACCAAATCAAAGGCTAAATTGTGTCCTGAGGTACACATAGGTCCTAGCCTACACTAACAGGGTTTATTAAAAAAAAAAATAAAAAACACATCTGCAACTTTCTTATATGTCAAAACTATGAAAACAAAATGGTGTAATTTGTAACTTCATGAAGCTTTTATAATGCACTAGGTAGGAATTTAATTATATGTCTGACTTCTTTCTGAAGTCCATAAGCAACAAGTGCTTCATATTCTCAAAACAAATGAAAACATGTTACTGTCAAGGGTCAAACACCCTTTATGCATGACCAACACACTGCTTTCTGTCATTTTCACAACACATCTATGAATAAGTTGCCTTAGGAACATTTTTAGACAACGATTGCAGACTGAAAATAAAGGCCATTATATTTCGAAGAAAATATAAAACAACCTTATTTTTTAACTAGTTGAATAAGCTTTAAAAAGCACAGATTAAAATGGTAATAATGATCTGGCTTTGCACCATTACGTCTAAACTCTAAAGACTGCTGTGTGTAAAAATTGCACAACCAGCTGTTTGTGGTATACTTACACCCGCTCGTCTGGTGTATATATATATATATATATATATATATATATATATATTAAACGTTAAAATGGCCCACCTAAACAGCTTGAAGCCTTCAAGGAATGGACTCTACTTATGTATCTGCCACCAAGATGTTGGCATCAGATCCTTTGGTTTATCTTCTGTTGGATCGGATGGGGTCCAGCTTTCACCCCATTATGCATGAGTGAGCCTTTGGCAACCATGACCCTGTTGCATGACCCTGTAATATCACTTGTTATAGTTCCTTGGAGCATACTGGGATACACCTCACAAGACCTACTGTCTCACAGTCATTCGTCCCAGTCAAAGTCATTAGAATTGTTATGCATTTTTTCTGCTTCCAATCCCCTCACCTGTCAGTGGTTTTAATGCTATGGATGTTCTGGGTACGTGTACATATATTTGCGTATTATAATATAAAACACATTAATTAATCAAATAGACAGGTAAACAATGTATGCAAGTGTGTAGGTCCTGATTAAGGTCTTACAGTCAACACTCATGTTGTTATGTTAAAAAGAATTGTATAGAATAATCAGGATCAGAAATACTTTTTCGATCACAGAGGAAAATAACATATAGAATTAAAACTGAATTATTTGTGCAGCCTCTGCGCAAATGGATTGTATCTCATGTCTCTCTTATCTCATTTGCTATTTGAAACAAACATAAAACAAAATAACAGATATGTCGCAGCTGAGAAAATGTGTTAAAACACGTCAGACAAGACAGGATAACGTTACGTTAACTCGAGCGAAACCAGTAAAGATAACCCATTAACATTCAGCCAGACGAGCAAATAAAAACAGAAGAAGCGGTTACAGACCTAACAAAATAAACAATCTGGCATGTACTATTCTATTAAATTATACGGCAAACATTGACTAAACGTCTATGATTATATCGGGGGGTTGGGGGGGGGGGGCGACCATGCATGATTTCTCCGTCGGCTGTACAACTGTGTGCTGATCTAAACCAGCAGATGTAATGCACTTGCTTTGGATACTTGAAGCCGAGGAATCTGAACTCCTGAGCTCGCTGCGAAAGGGCACCAGTGAAATACTTCTTGACGTTCGTCATCGTGTCACCATGGAAACCTGAGGCCATGCGAGTTAAAGATACGAGGCACAACTTTGCTCAAAATTAGCGAAAAGTAAACTGCTATAAACATGAGCGCAAAAGAAAACTGGCTTTTTGGGTAAAAAGATAAACAGCTTGATTCACATGCCTAGAGATCAGTAGAGTAATGGAGAGAAATTCATATTTCTATACTGTTGGAAAGCCTGCTAATTTCCCCTTATAAATGGCCCCACAATTGTAAGTAACATGCATTTATGGGATGAGCAGCAGAGCAGAGTATGTGAGTTGCGCCCATAAAAAAATTGCCAAATCTTCTCTGCCATTGCCAAACAGCTCATTCTGCCATTGACTTGTTTGGTGGACTGGATGATTGAAGTTTGTGTAAGAAAATTTTCCTCTTTTTGTGCTATGCATATATTAAACAAACTACATGCATATTTTATCTTGGCAAAAAAACGTTAAAAGGTGTAGCATGGCGGTGTAGCGTGAAGCTTTAGCGTTTCACAGCTAAGCTCCAGTTACTCTCTATGTTGAGTTACACACATTCTCCATGTGTCTGCTTTGCTTTTCTCTGGTTTCCTCCCCCTTTGCCCCAGCTACAGTGGCTTCGCTACAATCGTCTGCTAGGTGTGAATGTGTGCGAATGGTGCCATGTGGTTCCACAACCCTGACCTGTGCTTACTGAAAAGAAGTGCAGGCAAAACTGTAAGGACAGAATACACACACCTATAATTAACACAACCAGATAATAAAAAAATAAGCACAAAATAATTCACGCCAGACTCCACAGAGATGGTGGCCCTTCTATGTTCATTGTGCTACATCACACCATCCTGGCACGCAATTTTTTAAATAAAATAATCTGGAGTAATTATATCGCCTGAGCTACAGCAATATGGCAATTATAATGTTTAAAGCCACTGGGAATCTAAATCGAAGTTTTCTTTTAATTAGGTTAATCAAGCACCTTAGCGGCCTTAATGTAAACATACAAAATGTCTTGGGAAAGGTGCTGTATACTGGTCTTCAGCAGTACTGCTCTCCTCTCAATGTAGAATTGGCGGTCCTGAAAGTCGGTCAGGTGTCGTCAGTATAACCCTGACCAATCACAATGTTAACATGGCTTTTCCCCTTCTTTGAATCCAAGCAACATGGTCAGCTTAAGCTATCTTAGTAGCATTTTAACCATTTGGCTATTTGTGTGTTTGGTGCATCTAATGTTCCTTCACCCAGTTAGGCCACCACTCTATGTCTGTGCGTGCCCATCCAACAACTACAACAGGACCCTATGTAATAAAATATTTACTGGGAACAGTTACAGTAACTTTACTCTTAGCAGGCCGGAGCTGAACCTACTTTAACGTTCCTTCTATATCAAACACCACCTAATGGGAACTTCTGGTGATTTCACATTGTTTTAGATACTGAAATGTACAGATATTAATTAAAATGAACATAGCATCTTAATTTACTTAAAAATTGACGATTTTGAGTAAATTGACCGGAAAACCTGAGCTCACTATGGAAAATCTTAACGCTGTGTGTGATGTCACTGGTGTACGACAGTGACCAACGCGGCGGTAAAACACCTGTATGACTGACATGGACTGGGAATTTCCCAGTGCTGGTTCTTCAGATTCTGATGATATTTCTGAATTTGATAAATAGGGTGAATGTGCATTGACACTGGGGGTGACTGGATATCATAAGGAAATTAAAGACCCCTTTTTGTCATTTTTGCATTACCGTGAGTGCATCTACTAGTGTTGTGGTCCACTGCTAGGCTAGGCTAAACAGGGGCGGGGCTACACAACTATCTTTTAAGCTGTATGTCTCAAATGTTTTCTAACTATCGAGTATCACAAGTTAGGAACTTAAATTCCTCTGTATTTATATACTAGGTGATGCTGAACTTTTAAGCAAAATTGTGGTGAAAGGTTATGAGGTCATAAATCCTAATGGCTGAGTTGTATAAAGCTTTATATCTTAGCAGGTAATTTGTTAGCTGCTTTTTGATCATGTTGTACATCTAAGATCTGCGAAATCACCACCACAAGTCAAAGGAAGAAGCTAAACGCACAACGTTTCTGTCTCAAGGCTGGGTGTGTTGCCATGGCAACAAGGAACGAGTGCTGTCAGTCATGCGCATTCATCAGACTACTAAGACCACGCCCAGATTGTTTTCAAAGAGGTCTAATGAGCCTGTTTGCCAACTGATCAGGGGTATAGTATTATATTTCTGCTTATATATTTATTATATATTATTTTATTTATAATATTTCTCCTTTGTGTTTTCTGTTTAAACTCCTTGGTTTAGTATTATACAAAATAAATAATTCAATATATCAAAATATATTCCCCAGGGCTTTAATGCATTAAAAAAAAAACACACATTTTAATGGTTTATAGTAAGGTTTTATGAGACATCAGAGAGACGAGTTCTCACCTACGTTAGAGATGTGATAAACTGTCATTTCCTCACTCTCACCAGCCCCCTCCTCCCCTCTCTCTCTCTTTCTCACAGTCTCTCTCTCTGTCTCACAGAATCACAAATTGTGAATTCCTGTCCTTAGACTCCTTTATAAACGTTATATAAATGTCTCCTAACAATAATGGCACCACAATGTTGTAACATGTTTTAATCTTAGATTATGTACAAAAATAATAATTAATCCCTGTATACTGTATTAGAACAAGTGCATTATCAACATTAACTAATTATTTAACATTTTTACAAAAACAATACACTGAAGTACAAGAAAAACTGGTACACCAGTTTAATATTTGGGGCATGGACACCATGTGATTGTAAAAATATTCTTAAGGCAATGAACTCCATAAAATAAACACAGCCCACAATTCTGTTATATCTCGGGTGTAGGATTTCTGTGTTCCATAGCGCAGTGCATGGCATCCCAGATGTGTTTGATAACATTGAGATCTGGCAACTTAGGTGTGAATGGCAAAACCCCAAACTTTGCTGTGGTATTAGTTATTTTATGTGCTGTAATTTCCCCTCAAATAGAAACGTTAAGTCATTTTTGCACTGGTTTGATTTGTAAGCTTGATTTCCATGATGCAATTTGTACATGTTAGCAAATTTTACGATTACCATCACACACATCAGCAACTTCAAAGTGCAACTTTTTATCTGAGGTTTAACTTTACGCATTATTTGTATTTATAATTTCTGTTTTAAACCCTACACAAAAAAATAAATAAAACAAAACAAAGAAAATACTTTTGAGAAACCAGAGAATGACATGTCACATGATAAAAATATATAAAAATATTTTGGAAATCATCTGAGCCCTGCTAAAAAAATAAAATAAAATCAAGCAAGGGCCTATATACTACGACACTTTTATTAGTCGCAGTTATTAGTATTATTAATAATAATATTAGACAGCTTGTTATACAGGAAATGAAAGAACACCATAAACTCATGCTATCTCATACTAAGGTTTATAAATAAATAAATCTAATCTAATATTATCCGAAAGCAAAGACTTGAAAGTGATTTGAAAATGCAGGTTTGTGAGCAAACCACATCAAAACACCCATAAAAAAGAAAAAAAAATCTAAATTTTTACTGGTTCCTCTGATTGGCTGACTCTGCAAAGTTAGGGGGCAGCTCTGGGCTTTGTGTTTAAGTAACCTGCCTCATGACTGGAAGGTTACTCGTTCGATTCGACCCGATAAAACATGACTGAAGTGCCCTTGAGCAAGGCACCTAGCATCTGGGCAAGTGTGTTCAGTGCCCAATAGGGTCTGCATTAAATAATGTGTGTTTTACTGCACTGATGTGTTAAATGCAGAGGTCAAATTCCTCCGAGTGCAAGTGCAGTTGTCAATGAGCGGTTTACTTCCACACTTTTTAACTGACTACAGGAAACAGTAGCGCAACTTTTCAAACTTATTCTCTGTTACCAATGGGAATAGACGTTGAGAATGACCCCAAGCATGCACTAAGGAAGTCTAAAGAAGTAATAACAAGAGAAATAGCATCTGAAACCAAGCCTGTGTAATGTTAGTGGCCTTGATGGTAAAGAAAAGGGTAAAGCACTGCCCTTAAAAAACCTATAGTACATACTGAATACTGAATTGCCAACAAACGAAGTCTAATTGTATGAAATGAATAAGGTGAGTCATGGCTGCATGCTTGGTCTCGCTCAACCCTCTGCACTGACTCATTACACACAGAGCACGTTTATCAAGAACGGTTTTCTCCAACAGGCGGCTTCCTATTGATGGAAGAACAGTAATGTCAGCCTTACTTATTATTTGACCTGATGTTCATATCGTTGGACTGGGATTACACTGCGCATTTTTACTATCCTAAAATGAACAAAGTTTTTTTTAAGTAAATAAAGTGGGGTTTTTTGCACAGGAACACCTACATAACCCAAAAAAAACTTAATCAGTTCATCTAGACACAATTATGTAGGAGAAACACTTTATCACTCATCCAATTGACTTTGTTAGTCTCTGCTGACAGCAAGGATCCCCAACTTTGGCTGCACCCGCAATGGCGTGCGCTCAACCTCGGACGTACTACGTCCTTCATGTCACCCACGTCACATGACACACGATGTTGCACCACAACCGTGAAGTTCACACAAGTGTTTAGATCTGATCTGCACAATTGTTTACACAAACTTTTTCGAACCAGAGTGTGTTGTGTCCGCATACTTCGCAAAATGTCTTCATAAGATCGTTTCACATCTCAGATCTGCATGTTCACATCCTGATCCTTGAAAGAGTGGCCACTAACCTATAGGTGGGTGGGTATAGGATGGTATAGACCACATGTGTCTCGTGTGATCCCCTTTGTCGGCAGCTGTCATTCCAACACTTGACAGCATACACTACACTGCTCCGTTTGGACCAGATCGAGGTTTGAAAGCAACCGAGACATTAGAAATATATACATCTGAACCGTTCCAAACTTCCTACCACATATACTAAACCCACACCTGGTTCTCCTCTACCTTGGTTGTTGTGTCCTTATAGAAGCTGCTTAGTGGTACAGGTGTTCGGTGATACCTACTAGTTTGTGCTCTGGTTGATTTGTTCTGGGCTGTTTATAAGGTTGGGGATACTTGCAGCAGTTATCTGCGCACAGATCATTAAACTTAAAGTATTTTCTTGAGCATGTATTATTAAGAAAACATCCACAAACATCCAATAGGAAAGTGCAGCTTATACGTACAACTAAAGTAATAAATAACTGTATCATTAACAAAAATTGGTCCTGAGTGATCTCAATTGTCCAGGCTTAATATGTGTAAGAGACAGTCCTAATGTGCGTGTGTGTGTCTGTGTGTGTGAAAGAGAAAGAGAGAGAGAGAGCAAGCGTGAGAGAGCGAGCGAGCGAGAAAGAGAGAGAGAGAGCAAGCGTGAGAGAGCGAGCGAGCGAGAAAGAGAGAGAGAGCAAAGAATGAAAGCAGTCTGGTTCTTTAAATCTTGAAACACGTGTACTAGTACAGAAGAGAAGTGTTCCCCAAAAGTAATGACCCACACATGACCTTTTCTACTGTACTCCAACATTCACATTAACTGTAGAGTTAACACGTGTAAGTCCAGCTAGCCCTCTTTCACTGTGAAACACCTGTGAAAAACCTCAATCACACACTTTTACATAAACATGTGAGACCTATAACACACACAGCTGCGGTGTTAATATCCTAAAGCTTCATTTCATTCAGCCGCGACGCCACCGAGTTAGATTTAAACTCCAGAGTTGCAGTTGTCAGCACTCCACGTGTTCCAGTGGGGCAATTTGATCAGACAGCGCTGGACGGGGGGGGGGGGGACAACGACACAGACAGGGACGGGCCAGAGCCTCTAATTCTGCCCTCATCAGCAAGACTGTCCCAGGCTTCCAAACCACTTCTCATTGCTTTACTCCTCCATGTAAGTGCAACAGTACTGAACATTCCTGTTCCTTTACAACATCCAAACCTCCAGATGAACGTTTTACAGACAGAGCATGTGCAAGAAATAGGAGAGGATGTAGATGGGTAAACAGGTCTACAGGGACTTTTATTAAATACTACAGTGACATTTTATATGTCAGGATCTGGGCAGGTGTCAAGCACAATAATGATTTTATAAATTAATTTGATTACAAATATATATAAAAAAAAAATTTAAATACAAGCCAGTAAATTAAATTTTTATTTAACTTCATACAAAAAAAAAAATCTAATTATTAGATTTTTTTTTTTTTATGTAAACCACTGACATGACCATATGTTTGCAAATTAAAAGTTGTACGTAATTTAAATAAATATATATATATTTTTTTTTTTAATAAATAAACATTTTCCTAAAAAGGACATTTTACTTCACGTCTTTATTTCTTTACTTTTTCATGCAAAAACATTTTTTTTAACAACTCAAACTTACACAAATAAACAAACATATTTTAAAACAAAAACACACACACCTGTATATTTAATATTAAACTAAAACAAAACGCTGCAATAAACTTAATATCTGATTTACGACTTAGCAACTCTGTCCCAAATGTCTCCCTCACAAACGCATAGTGACCTTCCTAGTGCGCAGGCGCCAATACTTAGTAGTGCTCCAATCTAGTGAGCACGCTGCTATTTGGAATGCGGCCTCGCAACTTCCCAGGCCATTGCTAATAATAATAAATAGCATGAAAGGCTAAGGCGAGTCGTGTTTTCGCAAAGGCGAGAAAAAGGCTGTCAGGTGAAACACGGTGCAAATAAACACTGACATGACTGACAGTGACATGTTAGATGTGTAAAAAGAGGTGGCTTAAAAAGTCAAACATACCCGTTTCTTGAGTGTTGTTTGTCGAGTTGTTGGGAGGACACGGTGTGTTGTTCTTCGTCCACGGGTTTACTTTCGGCGGAGGAGCCTCGGTCACTTTCTTCTTGTCCATTTCTGCATTGTTGCCCGCCACACTTTGCTCGTTTTCCTTAATCTGTGTGGTGTTTTTGCTCAATCCGTCCACTTTGGCGTCCATCGCCCCCTGTTTCGGGGGTTTGAACTCGACTTTGGGATGTTTCTGCTCGACTTTTGGAGCTCGCTGCTGCTGCGGTTGTTGTTGTTGTTGCCCCTCGTCAGGACTCGTCGGTGTATCAGACTTCCCCGCGGTGTTTTGGTCGCCCTCTCCTAACCGACACTCACTCTCCACTTCAGCCGACATGCTGCAGAATAAGACTCCAACACGGTTTTATGTGCCAGTGTCCCTGAGGTAACGCGGTCCACCCCCGTACACACGCGCTGGAGTAGTTCGGGGCTGTGCACGAGTTGACAGCAGCTCGAGTTGGAAGAAAAATAATCAGTCAAAATAAGTTCACGCTCCAACAAGCCATGTCGGGAACAGAGCACGGAGCAAACTTAAGACTTTCCAACCAAAAGAAAGCAACTTTCAAGCGCCTGTCCACGTTTCTGATCTACTTGACGTTTGGGCCGATCTGCAGTCAACCTAAAAGGAAATAACTACGAATAGCCACGAGTCATTGATTCGCTGATGGAAATGAACTCAGCACTGGCGCCTAGTGGTCGGACGGTGGTATTGCAGCAGAGTGGCGCCTCCGTTCGCTCAGTAAGGACAAACTGACGTGGCCTACATATCAGCCACACACACTCTAACTAACCAGCTGAACACGCTCCGCACACTCGCCATGCTGATTAATTTGTGTGTCTGCATGGTAACACACACACACACACACACACACAGACACACACACACATTCACGTTCAAACAAAGCACACAGTTATTTCCAGCCAAAATTAAAATTTAAATGAAAAGAATAAAATGAAAATGCAAATACAGTTTTGTCATTTCTTTTTTATGACAAAATTAAAAATGAAATGAAATGAAATAAGTTTATTTTCAATTACATATTTAACTCAAGCATGGGTCAGCACTGACAAAATTAAAATGAAAAAAAAAAATGTTATTTCATTTTCAAAATTTAAAATTAAAAAGATAATAGGAAAAAGAAAAATTCAAACACCACTTTGGCTTTGCTTTTTCTTTATAAACTGGATAATAAGTGTCAAAAATAAAATGCAAATGAAACATATATTTAGCTTTTATTTTTTAACTGCAGCATGCAACAGATGGGACACAATTAAAATGAAAAAGAAAAATTAAAAAATAAAAGTCAAAGTGACCATATAAGATTCGGTTTTCAGCTCTGTATGCCACCAAAAGTGCCATTCACTGGCAAATGTCATTTTCCGTTTTTCTTTTTTATTTTAAAATCTAGGAGCACAGCAGTGCCAATATCTTACGATACAACACTCCCTCTCATGTATTATTGCTTATCCACTTAGTCTGTCAATCATTATATAATATGATGTGAAATATTTTTTAAAATATTTTTTTATTATTACATTTGTATACTTAAGTTTCTATTGATGTTATATATTTTATGTATTTTATTGATTGATATTATATGTTTATATTGAGGTTATAATATAATATAATATAATAAAATATAATATAATATAATAATCCTTTGGAACAGTTAATAAAATCCGAACTACGGATATAATATAAATCTATATAGATATAATATTTTATTATAATGTTATATAACAATAAACTGAAAATATGTATTATTTTACTTGTTAGTGACCCCTGCCGGCCTCTGTAGTTTTCAGCAGTACTACCAAAAAGGTGTCATCAAGTCTTGGATCTCGTTATGCTTATGCATAGTAACCAGACGAACATAGAAAATTTTTCAGTGTTATATTAATCCAGAAGCAAAAGTAACGTTCACCATTTTCATCAGATTTTACCAGTGATTTCAAACATGTATGTTTATTACTATTTTAGTTTCAGAGAAACAGACATCTCTCCATTAATAAAGATAGGAGTTTGGCCTTTTATGGCTCAAAATAACAGCCCGGAGGCATTACCAAAAATGGCAGCGAGTGAACAGACTAATGCTAACTATTTACATTTAAAGTGAACTAATCACCTTATCTATAAAGTTCTGCATAGATTCTGAAGTGAAAGTGTGTGTGTGCACAAAAGCAGAAAATGGCATGCGCCCAAAAAATAAAATAAAACCGTGTGTACACACACCTGCAAGCTGTTTCCGCTTTATAAATCACAATCACAGCCACATTTACCAATAAAAGGTCCATGCAAATCATGCATGAATATTTAAATGTGGGCTTCCCCATTCATTCTGAGCGGGATAATGGAGGAACGCAAGGCAAAGAAGAGAAAATTTGAAGAATGTGAAGTAGAAGTCCATGTGTCGGAGGTCGAAGCAAGAAATAAAGTGTTGTTTGGTGGCCTCAGAAGTGGAATTACCAACAAATGCAAGTTTGTTGAGTGGCAACACGTGGCTGCAGCGTTTAATTAGAGATTATTTGTTGACGAAAAAATAATTTGATTATTAAATAATAATAATAATAATAATAATAATAATAATAATAATAACAACAACGACATTAATAATAAGCTAAATATATAACACCTACAAATAAAATGTAAATGAACTGCAGAGTGAAATACACAATCTAGTGTAAAAATAAAATAAAATACGGCAAGCAATGAAACATTAAAACGGCATAAATCTTGACTTATGTGGTATGAACTGATATCTGTGAGGATGGTATGCACATTTACTTGCAATTCTCTATTTTACCACACGATGTCACTATTTCCCCCTCTCTCTCTCTCTCTCTCTCTCTCTCTCTCTCTCTCTCTCTCTCTCTCTCTCTCTCTGCAATCTTTTAAAGGGCATCAAACCTTGCTAAAATACGTTCGTTTGTAAGTATGTAAGTATTTATTTCTAAATTACGGTTTCTGTGAGAAATTGCGTACGCACCCTTTATAAATGAGGCCCCTGGACTGGATCATTATATTAGATGGAAATGATGACTGCTTACAGCAGGAGGATTTTGTAAAATTTTTGATTTACAAAAAGAGACTGAGCAGGCTGTGTGTGTATAAGACTGAGGTAGTTTGTGGTGCACAGGTTGTGCAGGAGACACTCCATGAGACACTCCATGAGACACTCCATGAGACTCTCCATGAGACTCTCCATGAGACACTCCATGAGACTCTCCATGAGACACTCCATGAGACACTCCATGAGACTCTCCATACGACACTCCATGAGAAACTCCATGAGACTCTCTATGAGACTCCATGAGACACTCCATGAGACACTCCATGAGACACTCCATGAGACTCTATCAGCACTGGGCAGTTCCAAATATTGTTACCCCATGGCAGTTTTCTAAGGAGTGTTGTAGGGGAAACTAACGCCAAAAGAAAGGGTAGATAATATGTACAATTATCCTTAGTCCTGTTTTATATACTGTACCCATTATATTATATTATATTAGTCAGTCATTCTTTTACATCCACTTAGTCTGTCAGGGCACCATTCATTACATTATATTATATTATATTATATTGTAGCCTATTACATTGTATTATATTAATCAGTCTCTTGTCCACTTAGTCTGTCAGAAAGCCAATCATTATATTATATTATTATATTATTAGTCAGTCAGTCACTATATTATCTTATCTTTAAAAAACGTTTCTTGCTATCCTTGTATGACTTTCAGCTGACATAATTATTAACGCAGATATGAACTGCTGAAGATATTACTAACTATTATTATTATATTTTATTTGTCCTTATTAAGGTAAAAAAAATTATATTCCCATTATATTCCCATCCTCGCTTCTATAGGAAGGGTGTTTTAGTCTATACTAAAAAAAAGGAAAAAGAGGGCAGTGTGAGACTGACAGATGTCTCTGATTAGGACTTTGGGTACATTCTAAACTTGTATAGAGAGATAGAAACTGGCAGGTGCAATATTTGAACAAAGTACCTTGTCTCTGTGCAGGATGGTGAATCAGGGCCTGACAGGGCATCTAAATTCGTGTCACAACATCCAAAGGTAAGTGATAAGATAGCAAAAAATAGTAAATAGTAAAAAGCCTAAGTGGCGGAATGTTATGACCTCTCAAGATAGTATAAGGGCATGTGGTCAGATCCTAAGGGCAGATCCTTCTCTTATAGAGCCCCACAACTATGGAACAGCCTTCCAATCAGTGTTCGGGACTCAGACACAGTCT
>JAOVVF010000002.1:21247648-21268139 GCA_028565595.1 Duopalatinus emarginatus
AGTATGGTGTTTATTGCCTACAGGACTTTTCATATTTCTGCAGTTCTACCAAGTATTACTCTTTTTCTGGTTACTAGATTTTCTGTATACATCCAAAAAGTTATATTCAAAAAATATTTGGAACCTTGAAACTTTAGGAGAAAAACAAGACAAAACCAGCTTGTCTGCAACAGTTTCACAGATTATTATGTGAGCCATATTGCTCTGATAACTATGCATGCACAAATACTCACAGCTTTACAGCAAGTAAGTTTGACATCCTGAAAAGGTGACCAGAGATCTAGGGTAGGAATGCAACAACTTAGATTTATATGAATGGCAAAGAATGATTTACTGCTGGTATTATAATTTGATACAAATATAAATAATCTCAATATATTAATACAATATATAATAGTATATAATACATAAAACTAATATTATATATAATAAACATAATGTGATTTAAAAAGCTCAGATTGCTTTACAGTGATGCTTTGAATTCAAAATGGTAGAAATTTATGGTTTCTATCAATGTGGTTGTTAACCGATCATTTGTATTCGTTTGACTATTAAAAGACAACATGTTTATTGTGTTATCTGAGTTACTGTGTGACGTATCTCTGCCAGAAAAAAGCTGAATACGTTCTGAACTCATCCACAAGTTTAAAGAAAAGACCACACTTGTATGTTATAATTGATTCAAATTAATTCATTAATACATTTTATTTGTGTAGAGCTTTTAATTCTAATGAGCAAGCCAAGAATGTTCAGAAAAATACAAAATAATAAAAGGAACCTTGAGAGGAACCATCTTCATCTTCTAAAATGAAATAAAATAAGTCTAATAAAAAATAGAATAAGACTATAGCTATTTTTCCTGAAGCTATAACATAAAGGTGAAGCCTTAAACCTTAAACTGCTCTTGCTTTGTAATATGAATTTTATAGTATACTACACAGCCTCTTTAATAAGAACACCTGTAATGCTTTAAGATTGTGCCCTTTTTAGTGTCTTTCCTATTGCACTACAATCTACCAAGTACTACCCAACTCAAATTAGTACTCTATTTCATATCATATCACTTGTAATATACACCATAACAGCCTTAACATTAACACAGCCAAACCGGGCTACCACTTTTGGACAGTGATTGTTTAGTGTTTAGGGTTATCCTGTCATGCACTGACATTAACCCCTAATCCTGGCTAGTGTGTTTACTGCCCCCTAGTGTGTACATTCACTAGCATGTGTCTTTAAGTGCACAGATGAACACTTCACTTCACTTCATCATTTTGCCTCTGAAGTGAAGTGACCAGGTCATATTTCTCTGTGTGCAAGCACAGTGGTCAATGAATCACTTCACCTTACTTCACTTCATCATGTTTGCCTCTGGTCCCATTACACATTAGATATATAAAGTGCAGTGGAGGGAGGTGACTCATTGACCACTGTGCTTGCACACAGAGGAATTTCACCTCTGTGAAAGTGAAACATACACACTCGTGAACGCACACACTAAGGGGTACTGAACACACAAGTCTGAGCCGAGGGCAACCCCATCCACAGTGCCCAAGGAGCAGTTGGGGGTTAGGTGGCTTGCTCGAGGGCACTTCGGTTGCGTCTTGTCTGTGCCCGAATCGAACCTGGGGACCTTCAGATCACAAGGTTTCTTAACCACGAGCCACAAAGCCCACGAGAACAGTGTGTGACGGTGTGCTTTCAGGGTTTGTGGTTCTCCTTTGTGAGTCATTGTGATTAAAACAGAATGCTTTATAAATGGTGATTTAATGAATAAAAGAAGCATGCAGACTTCTTACTGGTTTTGAACCATCTAGTACAAATACAAAAGAAGTATAAAAGATGCATTTCTGGAGTTTTTTTTTTTAACCCCTCTTTCAAGCACGCTCTGTGGGTTGGAAGCCTCTCTTGCCCCCCCAGTGGTGGGCGTGACCTAACCTCCAAACGCCAGGGGTGTATCTGCGCGTGCTTTGCTATTGGCCACTGAGGACCCCATAATCTTATTGGACGCAGCTCCTCAGCCCCTCCCACTCGGTGAACCCCCCTTCCCCGTTCGCTGTTGAGTCCGGGCCGCACGGTTGGCTCTGGTCACGTGACGCGCTGAATGCGTACGCGCCGCGGCCAGCAGTGAAGATGGCGGACGAGAGCGCGGACGGGGATTTGGAGCGGAGTGGCGACGGCTGGGCGGACGAGGACACGTTTTACGCCATGGAGAGCTTGCAGGCGACGCTGCAGCACCTCGAGGCCGCCCTGAGACAGAGAGATATCTCGGAGGCGTCGTCGACTGAGTACTGCGACAACTTCTGTCAGGTAAAAAAAATAAATAATAAATTAAAAAAAACAACACCGCGGCGACGCAGTGAAACGGTGAATTGTTTCACATAGCGCTGAGTGGGGTGGGCTAACCGTGTTAGCAACATGCTAACAGCAAGCTAAAGTATGCAGCTTGGGCTGAGTGGGTTCAAGGCTGGGATGTTGAACTTGTATTCAGGGTGGGTTTTTTGTGGCTATTCGTGGTGCTAATGCATGAAATGACTCCAAAATACGTGGTGATTTATTATTGAGCATTAGTTATCAGGGTCGTTTTAAATACCCACTACTTGCCCCTGGGGCAAAAGCACAATTTCAGAAACCTATGTGGCATGCATTGGGCCACACTCTGCCCTGTCGTTTCCTTATTTTATTTATATGCAACGTATTTGTCATTTCCACCAAATTTGTTAATAACTTATAATGCATATTGTGTACAGTTTAAATAAATGTCAGATGTTTTTATATTCTAATCATTAATGGAGGTCAGTTTGGGGTGGGGCTGTGGGACACTGTGGGGTTTTAATTCTGTGCATCCTGTTCAGTTATTACCCATCACTATTACTACTCATTGTTTGTTGAAAGACCAACTTTCAAGTTCACCAGGGCAAGTGTGTGTGTGTGTGTGTGTGTGTGTGTGATATTAGTCACGTAGCAAGCAAGCCAAGCTTCAGATCAGAAGTCCTGCAAAAAAAAAAAAAAAAAGTTGCACAGAAGTTTCCTCTTTTTGTCAGACAGAAAAGTCATTCAGCGAGTTTTTGTGCCCGAAGGTTATGTAAATAAGAGGTTTTGGGATCATTAGCAGCTATTTTTCTGTCACGTGTTGAAGTAAACTGTAAGAAAGACACTGACCTGATAAAATATGATGTGTACATAAAGTTCCTTTTTTTTTTTTTTTTTTAGCTTTTATTGCAAGAAAAAAAAACAGAACAAAAAATTTTATGCTTTAAGGCTTGGGCAAAAAATTGCAAAAGTCTAAATAAAGACATTTTTTAAAACAGAAACTAATGTAGATTAATGACATTGTAACAATTTCTACTTATTTTGCTTCAAAAACGAACTAACTTCACTTTTTGTTTTTTTCCCTTTTTATTTGTTGTGTGCATCTGACTCATGCACGAATGAAAGTGACTCAAAGCAGTTAGGAGTAGTATAAAGTTGTCAGCAAGTCTAGACATACACTTTTGGTCTCCATAGTTTGATCATGCACATTGATGTATTTGACATGGATTTATAAAAGGACAGCTTCTAACAATGGGACAGCTTCTAAAAAGCCTAAGATATGTGATTTCCTTACTGAAAGGGTCCTGACACGCTGGAGCAAATTTACTGCATGACTGAAGTGCAGCTGCATGTCAGAGATAACACCGTCACAAATGTGCACAGTGCTAATATATAATATTACTATACTAGTTATACTGTGTTTATTTGTTCTGGATTGCTGTAGAAGCTAATACAAAAAATCTATAATAATAATAATAAAACTGGTCCCAAAGTATAAAGTGTGTAATTGAGGACAAGTTTGTTGAACACTTTATAAGCCAAAAATGTTTACGAAACCTGTCTTGACTTAGGTTAGACTTAATGCAGTGTAGATGTGTATGCTACGAGTAGGAAAATTGTATTGCCTCCAGTAAGTGTATTAGCAGTTGTAATCATGAGCAGAAGAGGTTAATGGGAATACAGGATGTAATGCACATTACTGAGTGTGTAAGGAATTTGAGTAGACTAAGAGCAGTGAGCAGATGCTGTTCTTGAGTTGTGCGATTTTATAAAACAAGCCTTGAACCTTTGGCCAACCATGCACAGGTCATTTGACAGGTTTTCCTTTCTCATTCTCGCGGCCGTCTGTCTATCTTTGTGAGTGTCTCTGTAGGACAGACCCCCTGAGATTAATAACCTGATGCACCCCACCTGCTGTTTTTCATTGTGCAAATATCACACAGTTACATCTGATCTGGCTGAACAAGGGATTTGTGCATTACAGTAAATTTACAATTTACGGTAGGAAAACTTGTGTTGTTGGCTTCAAGTCAAACAGTAAAGAGTTGCTGTACATTTCATTCCATTGTAAATCCATGCATGCTTAGTGCTTGTGCTGGGGTTTGACAGTATACTATCGGAATCTGAAACTGAAATGAGAAACTAAAAATATAGGGTTGTTATTTATTTATTTATTTATTTATTTATTTTTTGGGGGGGGGGGGGGTTGTAAGATATATATATATATATATATATATATATATATATATATTGCAAACTATTTGTTTGTAATATCTTACTATGGCAGTTTAACCTGTTTCAATAACAAATAAACTATGATCGGATCAGCTGCTGTAATTTCATCCTTAATCTCTAACACACCGCAACAGTGTACAAAATAAAATCTTAAATAAAGTTTAACTTTTAAGTTAAAAACATACACCAGCCAAAACATTTTCAAACCAGTTATAGAACTTTATATGATGTTACCAGGAACAATAAAATTACTATTTTCTGATCAGTTGACTTTAATCTGATGCTGTTTTAGGGAGACTAACAAGAAAAAAAAAAAAAACTCTTAAAGCTAGGCTTAGCTCAACATTGTTCACAATGTAAAAAAAGTAAAGCTGATGGTTAATCAAAGAAGGTGGACAGTGAGGGTCACTCGGAGAAAGTGATTAACATAATCAACTTGCGTGCTGTAAGTGAGGTATTTCCGCAATGGTGACTGACTTCATATGTTTTATTCACAAACTTAGATTTTTACTTGCTTTTGGCGTGCAGTGGGTGATAGGTTTTGGAACCTACACAGCTGTTAATATGACACCATTAATTATGCTATATGCAGTCCCACCCCCACGCTACCACTGTTGGGTGCTTAAGCAAGGCTCATAACCCTCAGATGTTCGGTTGAATTAATGAGATAAATGTAAGTCTGTGAAAAAGGTTGTCTGCCAAATTCCATAAATGTAATGTAAATGTCATTTAAAAAGCAGTTTGAATGGCTAATTAAGTTGTTCAGAAGTGCTGTTTTGACACTTTCAGGTTTTGATGGGCAGACAGTGTAAAAATGGAGAAATTGAAATGATGATCTCTCTTGTCAAACTGGCAAGAACCATCACTGCATACACTGCATCTTAATCTAAATTTAGACATGAATGAGGACAAAAAGATGTTACATCTGCAAGTTTGAAATTTCATGTAACGTTTTATGCTTGTGTTATAGTAGCTGTTGAGCAGGTGTGAAATATATAATAAAAATAGTTACCAAGTGATGTTAAGTAGGTAGTGCTGTTAATGGAGAAGTTACAGAAACCTGTATTACATGTATTTCTTTTTCATCTGTCAAAAACTACCAAAAAGTCTTCTAATTTGGGGTTAAAATAAATGTCTACAAACTATTAAACATATCAGGCCCTAACTGTTTATATTTCAGGGTCAACTAATCTGTAACATGGGCATTTTTATTGCTTTTCTTATTAATTTATATAACTTTAATGGATTGAGAAGCATATCAGCGTTGCCGTTTGGACTAGCGTTTTTTTTAAACACGTATTTAAACGTATTCATAGCTAGTGTTCTCTATGAAGCCACCTTAAAATAGATGCCTGGAGATCCTTCAAGCTTGAAGTAGTGCAGTGTGATGTGTTTTTATATACAACATATAATTAGGTCTGTTATTTCATACATGTTGGTTAAAGACTAGCATTTCTTGGTATTTGCATTTATTTGCTTAGGGTTGTTAGAGTCCACTCAAGAACAACTTTGAAGGTTAAACAGCACTGCAGTCTGTTCTTTATTTTTTTAGGCTAAGCTTTTGTCAAAGGGGATTCCTTGTGTGTGTGTGTACGTGCGGTTTATGCTTGGGGGGGTGTCTGGGTGGGGGTCACACTGTTACCCAAGGTATATCCGCTGTGATCCCAAAGGTCCAATCAGTTTACCGCAGAGCAGATGGTTCAGGTGAAAATGGTCAATCAGGGATTTCCTCACACGCTGTCTCTTCTGAGTTTGGCAGCTCATTAGCTGATCAGTGTTAAAACAGGGTGTCTTCTGTACTGTGACGTTGAACTGATAATAGGGTATTGTTAGGAGTGCTAAATATGCTGTTGTGTTCAGCGTGTGGTGGATTAGTCATGTTTAAGTTGTATGCAAATAATCAGATAAGCAGAATAGGATGGACTTAGCTTGATACAGAATGTCACCAAGATAAATCTGAGATGGTCTGTGGGCATAATTATAATGTATTTTTTAGATGTATACATTACCCTCTATTGTATTTAAATACCCTCAAGGTTTACTCCCAGTATATTCATATAGTAAAAAAAGCTAAGCAAGACAGACAGCCATGCATCAATGTCCTTAATAATCATTAGAAAATATAATCATGGCTAAACTTAAGAAATTGCCATTGCCTTGCATGATTAAGGTGTACTGCAGGTGGCATAGAGTTTGTCCAAGTGGTGTAACTGTACTCCAGAAAAAGGCAAGGCAAGACATGCATGCAAAGGTAACATGTAATAATATAATATAGCCCAATAAGTCGTGTTTGTGCTTGCTGCAATTATAATATAATATTTTGCTAATAATTTGAAATAGACAGTAGTACCTCATCTATTGTCTGATTGTGTAGAATGCTGTAAAGCTGTACTTGTTCACGATCAATAGCATTAGTGCAGGCTGATTTATATCCATCAGTTTTATTCACCGCATGTTATGAGTGAGAAAAAGGGTATCCATGACACTCACCGTACTCAAATGAGTAGCAGTCAAATGAGCTAAAATAACTGTGCAGTGATACAAAAGATGACTTTTAAAACAATGTGTAGATTTCTGTTTATATGGTTATGATTTTATTAGTCCCCAAACTTTTTTTTTTACAGAAAACAGTGATTCAAATAGATATAAGTTTGAAAATTAAGAACATCATCCCATGAGCTACTGAATTTTAAATATTAAATAAGACCTCTATTTCCTTATCCCCTGGCTTATTTGGACCTTCTGGTGTTGGCTCTATGGCTATGGCCTTGGTGTGCTTTTTCATGTAGATGTATTAGTGTTTTACAGCCTAACACTAGAGAAAATGTGGCTTGTTAATTGTCTGCCACACTAAAGCCTTTGTTACAGTTATTTTAACTGATCTTTGGCTGCTGGATTATATTGTGCTTTCGGTTAATTTTATTTCCGGTACAGCTGCACGATCAGGTTGACAAATGAAACAGCACTGTCGTTTTACTTCATTCTGAAACTTTCTATTATTCACTGTTTATACCGCAGCGCTGTTCAATTCTGACTAATCAGAAGGTACCGGGTTTTCTAACAGCAGCTCTGACAGTTAATTTAACTACAAGGCAAATAGTTATAAAGTAATATATAAATTATATATGCGCTTGTTCTAATATGTTTTTATATCTGTATTGTAACAACTTCATTTCTTATAAGAAAATAAAAACAGTACTGTTATACGCTTCCATTAAAGTAAAATTCATTGACTATTTTTCTATAGATCTGTGTATCAACGCTTTGTAACGCTCTGAGGTTGAAACTGAAACTTGTAAGTTATCCAACACAGGAAAATATTCTAGCTTTGAGTCAGAGTCTGACAAGGTAATGACTGTTTAGAGATGTTGGTACATATGTAATAACAGGAACTAACTCGTTTTGTCACTATAAAATATAAATGGTTAAAAAGCACCATGTGGTATTCTTTAATAAAAAGAAAAACTGTTGTGCTTAGGGTCAGTTGTTTGAAAAATAAAGAACATTAAGGTGGCAGCTGTGTCCATGTGGTTAAGGAATCAGCTTCGTGACAGAAATGTTGGCGGTTCGACCCCCATAACTGACGAGATGCAACTGAAATGCCCTTGCACCTAATCCCCCACGGCTCTGTGTCCCTAGTAGGTGCTGTTTCACTGCATCGTTCGGTTAAATGCAAATGTCAAAACCTTCTGTGTGCAAGCACAGTGGTCAGTGAGTGTGTCACTTTCACCGTCATTTTCAAACATCTCGAGATTACCCAGAGGTGCTGTATGTGAGGGTGGAAACATCTGAATCCGTTTTACTGGATATTCAGCAGTCTGTGTAATGTCTGATTGAGAATAGCGAGACAGGGGTGTGTTGACACTGTTTCATCATATGACCTGCTTTAAAAAATAAAAAAGCAAACAAGCTTCTGAAGGTGAACCGAAACAATTTCTGTCAGTATGTGCCGACACTGATGGATAAATTTAAGGATCAAGAAGCGAGTTGGTTTTTAGAGCTGAATTACTGCCATGAAATTTTAAACACAGGGTTTTATGTGTTTAGTCTCATGCATGTGGTTTCTAATGGTCAATAGAAGAGTGTGTAGGTTTACATCAAGGGCCATTAGCACTTACCAAAATGATCTGCAGGAGGCTGAATAACCAATACACGATTTTTGTTCTCCGCAGGCTCTCATGCATTATGCCGGAAGTCGGAACTCTGTCGAACACGGACTCACACTGCTGGAGGTCTACTGTCTCTCCATCAACTGCTTTGCGTTAGCGAGGCCACACCTGACAGCCAGTTCATCCAGCGTGGCCCTTGTGCTTAAGAGACTTGCGCTGTAAGTACTACTGTCACATTGTTATCAGGGCTCTGACTAGTTTTTATGGAGGGGTTCTGACAGTTTTAATATATAATGCCTCAATTAGCAGGGGTTACAACATGACAGCACGATTGTGGATTTTATTTCTTTTTCTTACTTTTTTCTTGCAAGTAACCTTTTTTTGTAGGCATGAAAAGTGTGGTTCAAGCTAATCATGCTTGCGCTTGCTGACACAACACAAATGTATCACTATACGTAATGCATATAGCCAGCAAAGCAGTAGTGAGAAAACCTATGAAATTACATTAATTAGTAAAAGTAGTAAAATAGCTTATATTTGTATCATTTTGATGTCTTGGAAGAGTATATTGTCACACATTTTATCACAGTATTAATATTATATTGTCATATTGCCCAGTTTTAATTCTGCTAATGGCCAGCAATTATAAATTATTTGAATGAAGTTCATCATTTCATTAACTTCACCTTTAATTTTAATTGTTATATTTCAAGCAAGTTTCGCAATATGATATATTGTGGCCAAATGATCAATTTCTAGGTTGCGTAATTAGATGTCGAACCTTCATTAAAATAATTTCACCCCATTTCATTATTATTCAAGCTCCACATTAGCTGATAGATACACAACATTATGCATTATCTGTATGCATTTAAAATGTTTTATTTTTGTATTATCTAAATATATTTAATTCCTCGCCATTCATTCATCTGGATCATTTACTGTCGGCCTCAACCAGTGGTCACCTGAACATTCACTCCATCTTTTGTTTTTCTCTATTACTGACTGTGTTTTTTTCCTCAGCATTGCCTAAATGCTGCTCTGTTCTGCTTTAATTAGGAGCTGCTTTGAATTGCTTCTGTCCGTACCTCAGAATGAGATCCCACTCGAGGCCTGGCTGCAGTTTCACGGCTCTGTTCAGGTGAGATGTTTCCCTCACTGCGTTTTCTTTTCTTTTTTTTTCTCTTTTTACAAAACCGCTCATGAGGCGTATGTAAAAACATTACTGAAAATGTAGTGGTTTTAGGAGACTGTCTGTCGGGGAAATAACAGTTTTTCCCACCTTGCTTTCACATGTATTTAGCACGTCTGTTCATTCTTGCGTAAATGTGTGCATGGGAATAACATTTCTTTCTCTGTATGTGTACATATGCACAAGATCACTAACCTCATTCACTTTCAGTCCTAAAGCCAGTAATTAAATTCTGTATTGCATGTTTTTATTTCATTTGAACTTTGATCCAGAGTTAAAAATGATATTCAACCAGTTGTGCATTGCAGCAGACCTGCATGAATTGAGTGAAGTGTTGGATGTCTGCAGGATGTGCCAGAACTGCAAGTAAAAACCTGAAGAACGTAACCTGAATTGGACTGTACTAAAAATCGTTTTCTGCTCCCTCTGTTCTTCTTTGGGGAAATCAGCATGCTTAATCTTTCCACACATGCTCCTGATTGATTAGGATGTAGAGAAAGGATATCTGTTTAAGGTGTATATATTTGTGGATGATTAATTGCTCATTTTGTTAATAGTTTGACAGAGACTCATCTCTTGGATGAAAACTAAACAATATATAAATAGCTGACCTTTCTGCTAAAACACGTGATAAGTCAATTCAACTTTATTTGTATAGTGATCTTAACAATAGCCGGATTTGTATTCCAAACAAACAGCCCAGGAGTGACAATGCCAAGAAAAACATAGGCACAGTTATACTCATGATCTGGTTTAGCTGTGTGATCATTACCACATCTGCTCAAAGTCAGTGAAATTAATTTCATTTTATGAAGTGTAATAAATTTGCCTCGTGATTAAATGTGCATATGGAAAAATGAGTTATTGCTTATAACCGTTTGATGGATTTGAAAGCTTTAGTCCCTAGTAACATTGCATTTGAATTCTGAAGTTTAACCTCTCTGGATTTGTATCTGCTTAAATGCACAATGTGTGTCTTTGCAGGCGGGGCACGAAGCTATGCTGGAGTACGGGAGCACAGACCTACAGGCGCTGGTGCAGATTACTGGAGAGGGCGGGGCATGGAGCAACCCCACCCTCGTGGCCCTTCTCACCGAGCAGCCCACAGAAGCAGATGAATGTCAGCAGCTTTGTATTTCCTTTGTTTCACGCTTACAGTTGTAGAGTGAAGCTCGCTGTTTTCCAGTTTCATGCGCTGTTAGTCAAGCCTGAGAATTTCTCTGGGGAGATCTCGATTTGAGAATTTAATTTAATTTGGTATCATGTCTGATTAATGCTTATGTTAGTTAGTTAAAGTATTGGCTGATGTGTTATTTTGTGAAATGCTGTATAAGTTGGTGCTTTTTCTTCTATATTTTCTCTGTTTTCTGTATATTGTAGGCTTTTAATCTGTTTATCTTCCCAACAGTAAATGCCTACCTGGGTCTGGAAGGTGGGGACTTTCTGGAGATGAGGATCAAGCATCTGGAGAAAGTAGGAGAGGTTGAGAAGGCTCTGATCCTCACTAAAGCATGTGGCAACTGCAGCTTGTTGCCCAACCAGGCCACCTTTCGCCAGACTTACGTCATGCAGCTCTGTCAGCAACTGCCCAGCAAGGAGGCTATTCTAGAGGTAATTAACATGGTCCCTTTGGATACTGGTTTGGATACAGGTTTTGGCATTGATGCAATGGTTTTAATACAGTTTTACACAAAAGATGACTGAACATACAAGTAACAGCAGTTATTTAGTTCTTCAGGCAATTATTGGCATGTTTGGTGATTGTGGAGATGAATATATTTTTTCATAAACGAGACTTTTGATGGTGGTTTGGGAAAAAGCATGCTCAGTTAACTGTCCTTTTATTAATGCAAATTTCTGTGATTGTGATTGCAGCATTATTTACCTGAGGTTGAAACATGTTGATGCTAGATTCATGAGTAATATTAAAGAAATAAGTAATAACTAATGCATTCAAGCTAATGCTGTTAAAATATTTGTTCAAGTATAATAAAGCTAATGTTGTTTCTTCTTGGTTGTGCTTTGTGGTATTAAATAGTGTTTAAAAAAAGCTCCTTTACATCCAGTCATACTGTCTATGTTGAGCGGCTGTAATACGAAATGATCCGAATCAGGAGAGCACAAATTTGTAATGATAGCCGGACCTGCTTCATTGGTGCACAGTCATATTCAGCGGTACATTTGTAAAGGCTGAAATAGCACTGAGTGGGTGTGATTTTATAAACCGTGCAGATTAGCAAGGACTCATCCAGGGCAGTGTAGTATGCTACACTTATGTCCTTTATTTTAACACACTTCGTCCTGGTCAGATTTCCAGATTAGATGGCAAGGATGTTTTGGACATCATCTGCAACCTGGAGACGGAGGGTGACGAAAACACCGCGTTCATCCTTTGCACCACCTACTTGACACAGCAGCTGCAGAAAGGAACCCTGTACTGCTCTTGGTGTGTGTTGATACTTTTACGCTGCAGAAATATTCTCTAGAGCTTGAGACTTTATCTAGAATGTGTGAGATGAATGAAGTATGGGTGGTTTGTCTTTTACTCCTTTTTCAGGGAGTTGACACTGTTTTGGAGTAAGCTGCAGAGGAGGCTTGACGGTTCCCTCGAATCATTCCTGGAGCGCTGCCTCCAGTTTGGGGCTATCGCAAAGACAGTCTACCATCTGCTCTTCCTCATACGAGTAATTCAAACTGAGGTAATGAATTGGTCGTCTATTTAGAGGTTAATCAGCTGTAAACAATTGAGTGGTGCAACTGATAATGTCCACCCTAACGTTATTTCTATACATATATATATATATATATATATATATATATATATTTATATATATATTTATTTATTTTATTTCTTTTCCTACCTGTTTTTCTTTTCTCCAGGTAATGCACCTTGGTCTGGCAGTGTCAGTTGAGCTTTGCGTGAAAGCCCTTCAACTTCCAAAGCAAGAGCCTCCAGAAACCAAAACCACTGTCTGCAAAACTGTGGCCTGCCTCCTCCTGGATGATTTGGAGGTGCTGCGAGCATGCCAGCTCACAGAGTTCCTTTCCTGCCCCTCTCCAGAGGTGTTTGCAGGCCTTGAGGATCTTTACAAGCGTCCAGATCAGAAGTATGACGAGGAGAACGGCATAATCCCAAATTCGTTACGCTGTGAACTGCTGCTTGCACTCAAAGCCCACTGGCCTTTTGACCCCGAGTTCTGGGACTGGAAGACTTTAAAGCAATACTGTATGAAGTTGCTTGGACTGGAACCTGAGGAAGAGGACAGTCCTGGGTCAGAAAATGTCCCTAGTGTGCCAACTGAGGTGAACAGAGAAGTGGAGCATGTTGAAGACGAAACACATGAGGATGAAGAATGCAGCAGTTCTGATGAGAAGAATGAGCAGGACCAGAAAGATGAAGGGACGTTGGAAAGACAGAGCTCAAAAGTGGTCATTTGGACCTCTGAAAGATCCAGAAGATGGCTTCAGTACAAGGTGTGTTGTGAGATATGCCAGAAGGAGGTGATTGAACCACGGTTGTGTCATCATGCCAGAAAGCATGTGGAGAACGGCGTGTGGTCATGTCCTGTATGTTTGCAAAAATGCGGGGGTAAAGACGAGTTTGCGCTGCATTCCAAAAAACACCTTCAAATGCCTGCATACCATCTGAAAAGGAAGAAAGTTAAAAATAAGGTAAAAAGTGAACCAAAACAGGAAACGGCTGAGTTGAAAGACTTGGAACCTGGTGAGATGTGCGAGGACACATCATCTAGTGTGTTCGAGCATGTCATGGAGCCACCTGCCATTGTGCCTAATCATGAAGAAGATGAAGATTACATCACTTTTGATTACATCAATACACATTTTAAGTTACAGAATCGCGAGGTTTACGTATGCCCTGCCACTGACTGTTCAAAGAACTTCAAGCTTTTCAAGTACCTGGGTGTTCACTTAAAGAACGATCATGATGACACAGACCCAAATGTCAAACATTACATTGAGATGAGCAATCGGAGAGAGAAGTGCACATTCTGTCGGCGGACATTTATAACAGCCTATCACAACCAGAAGCACCGGCTCATACATTTCGGAGACTGTCCTTACATGTGCGTAGTTGCAGGTTGCAACGCACATTTTGAATCAATCAACGAACTCATCGTACACAAGCACAGGCATAGCTTTCGACTCTCCTATCACTGCGAACTTAAGGATTGCAGCCTGTCCTTCTGTGACTTGGGACAGCTCTACCACCACGAAGCACAGCACTTCCGAGATGCGGCATACACCTGCACCAGCCCGGGCTGCAAGAAGTTTTACTATTCTCGTCTGGAGTTTCTGAAACACATAGACACCCATGGCATCACCTTTACAGAAAAAGATTTCGAGGCCCAAAGGAAAGCGAGAAGGAAACTTTTGCTGCCCGTTATAGAGGAAGATGATGGCTTAAAAGCGTCCTTCGGATCAAAAGTAGAATGTTTAAATGTAGAACAAACAAACCTCTTATCACAGCACTTGGAAAGCAAAGACTCTAAGGGTTTAGTGACACACGTAGCGGTGTGTTTTGATGGTAAAACGTTTACCTGTGGCTTCGAAAAATGTGGAAGGACATTCAACAAAGCCAGAGAGATCCAAAAGCACTTAAAAATTGTCCATCCCGGTCTTTTTAAAAGAGACGCTTACAAAGCAGCAGAAAATGAGAAGCACTTCAAGGCTAAACCTGCGAATAATCATAATGGTCAGGATAAAAGTCCTACAAAAGAATCTAGTCAATCTACGGATTCTGCACTTACCCCAACTTTCGGTAGCTATGGATGTCCCACTGAACTGGCTGGTGCGTTGACCGAAATTGTTCTAGGGCTTAATCAGCTAAGTCTTAATTCTGCCACTCCCAGAAAAGTAAATCGTAGTTCACATGCTTCAGGATCTAATGTGCATGTGACCTGTCCTAAAACTGCGAATGCTGTATCACAAACCAAAGCGAGCAAAATCGAGTCAGGACCTCAACAAGCAGCTGCCGATTTGGTCAAACATCAGTTACAGGCTCAGCTGCCTCACAAGGCAGAATTGCCCAATACACCTGTTAAGAATCCTTCATCCTTCCTTAATGCCGATAAACCGGAAAACAGCCTAGACTTAAACAAGCCTTTTACTTGTGAAGTTGAAGGCTGCTTCTACAAAAGTGTTACTAGCCACGCCCTAATGCAGCACTATGTCAAAAAGCATGACTACACTGACGAGAAGGTGAAACAGATGGACATTTTTAACCCACTAAAGTTCAAGCCTTTTAAATGCCACCTTTGCACTAGGGGTTACAAAGAAAAGAAGGAGCTGAAGGCCCATTTGCTTCATAAACATGACATGAGCAAGGATATGGCAGGGCAAATTCTGTGCTCTTTTGCAAGGAAGGTGGAGGATCCTCCACCGCCCGCTCTGAAGGTCCATACTGACAAAAGCAACGTGCCTACTGAGCAGAACAGTCTTCCAAATGGAGACGGTTGTGTATTGAAGGACACCACTGCGAGAAGTGATGGCAAACTTATTTCTGAGCACAACACACTTAAAAGCAACATTTCATCATTACCAAAAGGCACTTCCGAGGGTAAACCCGATGCAGGTCGAGTGTCGCTGAAGAGAAGGGTTAGCAAACGTTTGATGACAAAAGCGAAATCAGATGAAGACAAACCGTACTGTTGTTTACACAAGGGCTGCGGTGCTGGCTTCACCAAGAAGTTTAACCTTTTGCGCCACCTACAGGTTGTACATTACCACCGGTCCAATCTTTGTTGGCCGAAGACTTTTCCTTGCAAGCATGATGGATGCAATAAGCGGTTCAATCATCTATCCAGTCTGAACAGACATTACCGAAAAGGTCATCCGGTGTCTGAGGATCCGATTCCGCGATTCAAGTGTACATTTCCCAAGTGCAATGCGACCTACCATCTGAAGAGTAGCCTTCTGCGCCACACCAATCAAATACACCAGAATCACATACTGAAGCCAACGGCTTTTTCGTCCGTCTGCAAGTTCAAAGATGACTACAGGCACTGCGACAACTCAGGTCCCCTTGTGGTGCGTCTACAAAGTACGCACAAGAGAGAGAGATCCAATAGTGGTTGCCAAAAAAAGCTGATCATTACATCAAGTTCTCAGTCTCTCAAAGTCTCCAAAAGGTGCTCCCCTAAAGCTCAGGTGAATGTTGAAAACACTGAAGAAACCCCAGGTGTCCAACACATACAACCAGAGAACACCAAGTCCAAGTTTTCATACCGAACACCAGAAGAGGCTTTGCAGATGTGCCAGGACCGCTGCTTATCAGAGGCTTATCCGTGCATGGTACAGAGCTGCAATTCTGTGGTCTCTAGCAAGCGCAGCCTACACCGACATTACCTAAAGTGTCACAAAATGCTTCACAGCAAGGTCAGAAAACATAAAGACATACTTTTTTATAATGCTGAGCAATTGGAAGTACTGATACAAAAGAAGTCTGCTTTGCCTGATTCGGACAGGGCTCCTAATGGGGTCCTCAAAATGGAGTATCAAGCCAAACCTGAGAACTCCGGGGCACCACACCATCCCATGAGCCTTCATTCTATCAAAACCGAACAACCGAATGAAGATGCGTCTCCATCAAGGAATCCACCTCGAGATTGCAGCATAATTATTGGTGCCGATGATGTGCTTTATGGGGAGTCTAATGGCCACGCAGTGAAGCTTGTTGATACAGACAGCCAAACGCAGCAGGAGCGGACAAAACCAGATTCTCCTGCCCCTCCTCTTGTTCCCCCTCCACCCCTTGACCTTTCTCCACCCTCTAACCTTAGAATAAATGTCAACAGCACTTCACTAGAGCCTTTAAACAGAGAGAGCAAGTCCGTTAACGTCCCTCCTGCAACCATTTATATACACGCAAATGCTTCCTTGACACGTCGGCCTCTACAGGGAAAAAATTCCGAACTCTCTGAGCCATTACCTTCCTCACCTCATCCACTGGCTCAAAAAGATGCCAAAGTTCCCAATCTAGGTCAACGGGCATTCGATATGTCGTCTTACAAGCCACTAGGGTTCGAGTCCTCTTTTTTAAAATTCATTCAGGAAAAGGAAGAGAAATCTCAGTTCGACCCTCGCCGGACAGTGACAGTCTTAAACCCCTGCTTCAAACCCGATGCCGCTCGCCGACGCGATTCTTTCCGACACAGCTGCTCGGTCAAAGAGAACAGCATGAGAAGATCAGACATCAGTCGGATGTCACGCCTGTCCCCCCTTAAGTCCTTGCTCTCCACAGAAGAATGCAGTTCTATCCAAAACCTGCGTTTTATCTTGGAAAGGGCCTTACTGGGCTGTGGCGACCAGGCAATAAAGCAGCTTCAGTTCCTCAAGCCGGTGGTGGTCCTGGAAAGACCCAAGTCATCTGCTTCCCTGCTCGATCTTCTGCCCTCTGAAACACAAGCATAAACTGTGCAAACTGCTACTTAGGACTGTGTAGAGTTCACCTCATGTTTGTTTCCTTTTCGTTTTCCAATGGTGATCCAAAATACTTCCACAGTATTTTTTTAGTCATCATTATTTCAACTTGGTTATTTGCCAAGGTGATGTACCTTGATTGCTTACCAGTCACATGTTTATATGTGTCAGAAAGAGCAAATAAAAAAAAAATCTGGGAATTAAATTTCAAAGATGTTTCATTATTTAGGCCTGTGCATATTCTGTACACCTCTGTCAATACCTGTCACATTTATGTTAAGTACACAGATATTTCAGTCAGTTTGTTCCCAAAGTAAAACCTATTAAGATTAGGCTATTTATTACATACTATATTATAAACCTATATTCACACCACAAATTTTCACATTTCACTGGTTGCCACACATTTCAACCTCACCATTGGTTTGCCATTATAAAACAAAAATCCCAAACAGTCAGTATATTATTAATTATAGTTGTTACAGGACGTAAACATAATCAAATTACAAATCACTCACCTTCCTGTCCAACTGTTACAACAAATCAGATGTGTTCCCGTTCAAAATAAAAAGTCCTGGAGAGAAATGGCTTATCTATAAATTCCAGCAGCATGTAGTGATCACTGTCTGTGAGTTTGGTATGAAAAGAACTGCGTGTGGCGATGACAATGAGCTTCTCTTCTATCTCAAGTAGGAACATTTTTTTAGGAGCCAAATAAAGAGCCACTGTTTCACTGATCAGTTCTCATTGGTTAACGCCACAGCGCTTTGCTCAAGTTAAACTTCGCCCAATTTTGCCATGTTGTTGATATTCGTGTCACCTGTGTCCACGCTTCCTCCTGTTGCCTGAAATCGCTGGCTCTGGTTGAAAGTGTACCGAGTACCAGTCAGCTTGTCAGATTGCTGCTGGTGTGGATGCGGCATAAGGCATTAGCTGGGTGAGATGCTATACTGGTTCACGGCTTTACTAGTATTTTGATAACTATTTTAGCAACTTGCATGGTAAACATTTCACCCAAATGAAAACTTGTCAGAGTGAGACACTGTGTAACATAATAGAATTTCATTGACAAGACACTGACCTTGACTGTATACTTGATGCCTGTGTTACCAAGTAGGCAGTTGTTATTCCTCACTATCAGTGGTATGAGCCTAGAAAGATAATCTGTCTATGTGCAGTCCTTCTGTTCTGCAGTACACACTATTATAATGCAGCCAACACATAATTACATCCATATAGATGTATTTAACAAGTCCTTAGGGTTTCCTCTGGTTTTGTTCCACCTCCCAAAATGTCCTTTTGTGTACATATAGACTGCAGATTTTTTTTGCTGTATGTAATGGATACCTATGATGCAATCCCATCCAGTGTCCCTTCCTCATGTTCCCAGGAAAGTCTCAGAATCCACTGTGACCCTTGGCAAGATACTGAAGGTAAATAAAATGATGAATTGTTCTGCAGAAGGTTTGTATATGATGCACAGTATGTCTATTATAAGGCAGGTGGAATTTCCTGATTCTGTTACATGTTAAGGGAAAGGAGTCCAGAGTGGGATTGAAATTTTTTCCTGTAGGATGGAAAAAAGTAATCAGTCAGAAGAATGTTATATTAAGTCGCAGGTAAAAGATAAATCAGTAAAATAAATAAACCTGCTAAACACTTAAACCTATAACAGAACCTGTGTTTGCCCCACCCCTTTTTTAATTTATTTGTGACCCTTTTGTAAATGCAAGCAAGAAATCTGTTGAATGACCACGAAGCCTAAATACTGCACTTCGATGTGGCATGATGTCTCCACTGCACCTGTCGACAAGCTGTATTAATTGTAATTCAGATCTTGTAGGGTTAAATTTCTAGCAACACTTTAAGTTTAAACTGAACCTTATGGACCAGTTGTTGGTGGAAAAAAGGCTTAATTGGTTGTTATTTAAATTATTTGGAGATTTGTACAGGACAGCCAGACTAACGCGAGTGGTAGAGTGATTGCTGCTGCATTGTTTTATTTCTGTGGTGTTCTTTTTTTTTTTTTTTTTTTTTTTACTTGACTTGTTTGCTGCAACTACAATGGTAGTTGTTTCTTGGCTGTATAACTTATAACCTGGGAGCTCATGGTTAGGGAACTGGTCTTGTGGACAGTTTGATCACCTGACACAACTGAAGTGCTCTTGATTAAGGCACTTAATTCTCCAGGCATTGTGCATAGGGTAGCCATGACTTGTCAACAGTTCACCAGTTGTCCCTCCTTGGAAAACATATTCTTAGGTACTAACCACTGCTAGATGACCTGCTGTTTTGGAGATTATCTGAACCAGTCAAAGTCACTCAGATCCAAACACTGCCATTATAATGCGATAATAGATGTTATTGTCTTCACCTGTCTCTGGTGTTATGTCTGGGTCTGATACAGTTTCACCTAAACAGATGCAGTTATTTTCCATAATTTTCCATAAATGCTGCTTTTTCCTGAAGGTCACACAAGTTGTGTTTTCATTCTCAACCTGATCGATTTCATTCTGAGCGTTATAAAACTATTTGTGTCCTTGACTTGATTCATAAAGTTATGGCCTGTTTGAACTCTTCGTACTGTTTTGGCTCTAAACTGGTAAAGGAACATCCAATATCTTTAATAGATGCAACTTTAGTGCTGTAGTTGGTTCTATAGTTAATTATTAGTGGTGTAAACTTGAAGCTTTTATGTTTGTTTAGAATCTGGTATCTGACCAGGCTATTAATCTGTTAATAATAATTCTGTATATTAGGCAGTTGGTAGTCCAGTGGGTTAAGCTGTTGGACTTCTGATAGGAAGGTTGATTTCAAATCCCATCACCAACAAGCTGCCATGCTGTTGGGCCCTTGAGCCAGTTCTCTATTGTAAAAATGAGATAACTGTAAGTGGCTGTTGGTAAGGGTGTCAAATCACCTTGCTAGTCTGTTCATTCAATTGCATTTTATTTGTATAGCACTTTTAACAATGGGCATTGTCTCAAAGTAACTTTCCAGAAATAAAGGAACGTTCCAGAAATACGTTCACAGAAATTTTATCCCAGATAGATAGATAGATAAATTCAACTTTATTGTCATTGCTCGGTACAAGTACAAGGCAACGGAATGCAGTTAGCATCTACCAGAGTGCAAAAGTGCAAATGTAAAAACTGTGCAGATATGAAAAAGTAATGTGCAATATATGAGTGCAAATATGAAA
>JAOVVF010000002.1:21268239-21281070 GCA_028565595.1 Duopalatinus emarginatus
TACAACAAAAGAAATAATCTACAAAACACAAATTTCCGTCCTTTTTGTGCTGTGTATATAAAAATACATACACACTCTAAAGTGCCAGAACACCAGACATCCTGCAGAACTGTATTCTGAGATGTCGTATTTCTGTGTTGCACAGTGTGTTACATGGCATCCCAGATGCCCAGATGTGCTCGATAACATCTGGTGACTTGGGTGTGAATGGCAAAACCCCAAACTGTGTTCTTCTAACCACAATTTGTTCGTTCTAGATGTGTGTTGCATCGTCCTGTTGAAAGAGGCCAAACCCGTCAGAATGAATACAGGATGTGAACAGGTGTAACTCATCACAACAGAGGGACACACCTGTCAGTTGTAGACATACCAGGAGTCCTACAGTGGCTATAAACAAACCCCATACCATTATGGAGTCACCACCAGTCTCATCTATACCGGTTTTTCTGGCATCTTGGTGTATATAGACCATTTATTGCACCAGTTTTTATTATGTTCTTTCGCACCTACAGCTATAAAAAGCATGTTGTAGTGTTTACTGGTAAAAACTCTGAGGGTGAACTAACCCTATCTGCAAGTACTTTGCACTTTCACATGAGTGTGTATGTGTGTGAAGGAGTGTGTTTAGACTCAGGGAGAGGCTGTGAGGTTTGAACCTCATAAAATACTGCCCTCTAGTGGAATAAAAAAATATATAAATTTGCAGAATTTTGAAAATTTGATATAAAACCCCACAGCTGTCTAATTTATTTAAACTCAAAATATCTCAAACTGAATCTGTATCATACTAATGTGGTTTACTATACTACACCATGCTACAAAAACTTGTTGCCCTGTACAAACATAATGTGCCTATTATATGAATTATACTCTTATAGTATATGAGATCATAACAGGGTACGTAAAGGATTTTACACTAGAAAAATTAAGAATTAAATAAACACATTTTTAAAAAGTCATGTTTTCTAAGCCCCACCCGTTTATTCTGGACCTCCGATCGGTGCGTGAGTAGTAGCTGGTGCTACTCAGTACAAGTCAGACCTCCAGCAGGTGAATAATGTTTCCTGAAGTATGAAGACTGAGAGGAGACTAGACTAGAACAAGCAACCAATACTATATATACTATATTATACTAAAATTTGTTCAATAGAGGGCATCTGCTTCTATAGATATGAAGAAATGGTGGCATGTTCACTTGAAGGCATGGCACTGTTTACTTTAAGGCGTGGCTCTATGTTCACTTTAGGCGTGGCAGTATTGTAAGAGGGGCCTTGTCCTCTCACATATACCAAGACGTGATAGGGTTCGTTATGGGTGTTTTCTCTGGCTCCTGGATTCGGGGGCTGAATACAATCCACACCAGACACAGCATACTCTAATCCAACAGCATAACTGTTTATTATTATTCCCATACTAGTTACATCGTTGGGCTGCTCACCACTGATTAATAACAATCGCCAGCGACAGTCTTGACTCGCACTTACTTGTCTCTTTCTCCCTCCCTACTTCCTCTTTCTCCCCTTATCTTCACACCTTCATTCTCCTATTTTCCCCATGTTCAAAAGAAAAGTTTTTTTTGTTGCAGTATGTTCACTTTAGGTGTGGCACTATGTCCACTTTACGTGTTGCGTTACGTTCACTTTAGGTGTGGCACTATGTTCACTTTATGTGTGGCGGCATGTTCACTTTAAGGCGTAGTGGCATGTACACTTTAAGGAGAGATGGCATGTTAACGTTAAGGTGTGGCACTATGTTTGCTTTAGGTGTGGAGGCATGTCCACATTAAGGTGTGGCGGCATGTTCACTTTAAGGTGTGACAATATGTTCACTTTAAGGAGTGGCAGCATGTTCACTTTAGGTGTGGTGGCATATTCACTTTAAGGCGTGACACTATGTTCATTTTAGGCGTGGCACTATGTTCATTTTAGGTGTGGTGGCATGTTCGCTTTAAGGTGTGGCGGCATGTTCACTTTAGGTGTGGCACTATGTTCATTTTAAGGCGTGACAATATGTTCACTTTATGTGTGGCAGCATGTTCACTTTAAGGCGTAGTGGCATGTACGCTTTAAGGAGTGGCACTATGTGCACTTTAGGTTTGGAGGCATGTCCACTTTAAGGCGTGGCAGCATGTTCACTTTAGGTGTGGCGGCATATTCACTTTAAGGCGTGACAATATGTCCATTTTAAGGCGTGTCACTATGTTCATTTTAGGCGTGGCACTATGTTCACGTTAAGGCGTGGCACTATGTTCATTTAAGGCGTGGCGGCATGTTCACTTTAGGCGTGGCACTATGTTCATTTTAAGGTATGGCACTATGTTCACGTTAAGGCGTGGCACTATGTTCACTTTAGGTGTGACGGCATGTTCACTTTAGGCGTGGCACTATGTTCATTTTAAGGCGTGTCACTATGTTCATTTTAGGCGTGGCACTATGTTCACTTTAAGGCGTGGCACTATGTTCATTTAAGGTGTGGTGGCATGTTCGCTTTAAGGTGTGGCGGCATGTTCACTTTAGGCGTGGCACTATGTTCACGTTAAGGCGTGGCACTATGTTCACTTTAGGTGTGGCGGCATGTTCACTTTAGGCGTGGCACTATGTTCATTTTAAGGTGTGGCACTATGTTCACGTTAAGGCGTGGCACTATGTTCACTTTAGGTGTGGCGGCATGTTCACTTTAGGTAGGGCAGCTTGTTCAGGTGTGTGTGACAGTGTGATTATAGTAGACACAGTGGCATTTTCACTTTAGGCTTGGTGGCGTTTTCACTGCAGTAAAAATCTGTGCAAGTTTAACCTCTAACTCAAACCTGTAAAACCTGTCACAGTGAAATCCTGTTTATAATTCATCTCACCTGCTCTGATCAGCTGATATTGAAGCAATAATCCACAAGGGGGTGTAAGATTATCATGATGAGGGGGGTGTGGGTGTGGGTATAGGTGTAAGTGTTACTTCTCTCCATTACTCATAGTAAAAGCTTTACTCTAACACACACCTTTCACGTAACTCGATAAACTGCTTTGGATGAAGCCTTTTAAACCTAGCCAAGTTCTAAAAAGTGCTAGTCACAGTAGCTACGGGTAGAAGGTTTTTCAGGGAACTTTACTTCCCCCCAATTCCTGTTTGGACTTTGTTAAAAGTCATGAATAATGGCTAAAATGAAAATCGTATGTAAAAGAGTTGACTTGTTACTTGCCAATATGGAAATAATAGAAAGACACATGGGCTTTTTTTAAAAGGGAAATGAGTTCATGTATGAGTAAACCCTATCTACATGGCACCACTTTGGTATAAATAGCAAAAGGACTTTTTTATTGGCAAATAATAAAAATTTACTTATTTAATTTTAATTTGAGAAATGATCGTGTTTGTAGACATTACATAGCATTTGATGTAGTGTTACACGATTAAAAAAAAAACCCTTTATGATGTAAAGTTTTCTACTGTAACAGTGACTTCACACCATCCTATCACTGATTAGTTTCCTACAACAGCACAGGCCTAAAGTGTTTTATTGCTTATTTATTACACGGATGTCACTATATCAAATTAAAATGAATTAATCAGCTGTCATAGGAGTCAGCTTAATCATGCCACAAGACACCTAACCCTCAACTGCTGGACATGGACAGAGACGGTCTCCTACTCCAGGCAATTGTGTTTACTTGTGTGTGTGTGTGTGTGTGTGTGTGTGTGTGTGCATGCTTCACTGCATGGCTGGATTGAATGTGAAAGTCAAGATTCTTCAATGTGAAAGTTCAGTAGGTTCATTCACTTTCACTTTCAGGACTGTAATAATGTAGTTTTGTCAGGTATGAGGAGCGATTAAAAATGTTTTAACACTGCAGAAAAAAATCAAATAGTGTATTTTTATTAAAAATTTTGTACACAGATGTTCTTAATTATAGTCACACATTTCCTCTATTTTATACAGGTTTCTGTAATATTAGAAATCTTAGAAATCCTTCATTCCTTTATTAATCAAAGTCTTTAGCTGTAATAAAAAATCTAGACAGTTGTGAGTTCAATCCTTTATTATGTACAAACAGTTAGACATAGTTTATGTTTATCCAGTAGTACAGTAAGGTTTAGCAGCTTAGACAACAAAAACTGTAAACCACATTTTATACTTTGCAAAAAAAACAAACAAACAAAAAAAATAAACAAGTATTAACTGTTTAAATAACAAGACACTTCATAAATGTAAAAGACGTTCATATGTGTGTTTGGTCGTTGACAAAGGCAGCTGAAGGGAATTTGAGCAGAAAGCTCAGTAGCTCAGTCCTTCTGTACAGAATGTTAATATAAATTACAGGAAAGAAAATTGATTTGACGATATGATTCTTGTATGACGTAATCATGATGGTGCTGTTGTTTTAGTAACATGCGTCTGATATCAAATCAAGTGAAACAAAGTTTGAGTTTTGGTTGATTTGTTCAAGGCTTTGGTCACTTCGGGAGGGAAAAAAAGAGAAAGAATCGGCTGCGTCCCAAACGCTAGAGTTCTACAGGATAATCAGAGATGTGAGAAATACATAGATTTAAATTTATTTAAAAGACTTTTATTAGACGTTTTTTTTATTGAAGACGTTTGTGATTGCTATGATATTGCTATGATTGCTATGATATGTCTGGGTGGACACTGTGTTCCCACAATGCATTGAGAAACCATCAGTGTTAACAGAAATGTTTGTGGAATTGAGTAAAGCTTAATGTTAGATATGTTTATACAGCATAAAGCTAGAGGTTATGTTTCTTTAGTGACTTCTTTGTTTTCTTTTATTAGCCACTAATGAGCCTGTTAGCATGCAGGCCATGAGCTAGTTCGGCAGCAGCAATAATAATAATAATAATAACAATAATAATAATAATAATAATAATAAGTAAAGGAACTCTAGTTTTTGGGATGCACATGTAATATGTAGAGAATACGGACCAAGGGAACACTGACAAAAGTACGCACAGGCTAATAATAATAAAGCTAACATGCACACACACGCACGCTGCCCTACATACATATAGATTTCATACAGTCCTGTTCATGTTCATGTTCTACGTCTCGTTCGTTATGTAACTTTTGAGTCATTTCCAAACTGGGAGTGCATAGCAGGTCAAATTATCTCAGTTTGTACAGAAATGCGAACACTGCTAAACAAACCAAAGCTCACAGGAAGTCAGCAGTATGTACTGATAGCATGTTGGCTAACCCCTGATGATCCACTTACAAACGTTAAACACTAAAAAAAAACTTTAAAAAAAAAAAATCCAACATCATTCCTCATTGTAATCGGCCAGGAATTGTTAAACCACAAAGCCTCTTGGTAGATGGATCCAGATTTAAAAAATGCCTCAGTAAAGCTGTCTCATTGCTTTTACAGTCCGTACACACACACACACACACACACACACTCTTACACATACAGAATGATCCTAACATTCAAAACATCTTTTTGACCTACGGCTCATAATGCACAGTTTTTGAACCCTTAAATCGGTATATTACTTCATGATAAACCGGTACAGTACATTATTGCTTTACAGTCCATGAGAGGTTGATTTAAACTAGCTCAGAAGAGCGGACGTATTGCTCTCTGCTCTCTGCTAGCACTAGCGTCGCCTTACAGCTAGCTAATAACTGTGTCCCGATACAAGGGCTGCGTCCTTTAAAGGACATGGCCTACAAAGGTGTATCATTTGAAGGCTGTTGAGACCATGAAGGCTGAACAGAAACAGGAATTCCTGGCTGTTGGATCCTTCACTACCAGGGAAAAGGGTTCGCATTTTTCTTTACAGCCGCTCACGGAGGAGCAAACGGTGATGCGTTCAGTCTTTAAAACGCAGCCTCTAAAAGATGCACCCCATGAATTGGGACATGGCCAATCAAATACGTAGGTTTGTAATAACAGAGAAACGTGTGCTAATGGTTATGTTAAAAATATCTGACAGGGCTATTATATATCAGGAGACAGTTTGATTTGTAGCTATTTAGGTTTAGTGCAGCTGTGTTATACATCTGTACAGTGCTAATTAAAAACCACGGGATTACTCATAAATACTGACCCATGTATCACTACTAATATGTTTAGCAAATCCTGGAAACATGGAATTAAATAACCCCCAATATATATATATATTTGATATTTTGGTAAATATTTATTTATATTATTAGCTTAGCATATTTGTAAAGACTCTGCAAGTTCTCATAATTCTGTCCAGTAAACGTCGAGATACAAACACATAAAACTGTCTAATTGTAAGTTAATTATAGTCTAAATAAAAATCGTATTTTAGAAAAAAAAAATAAAGGTCGAACATTTAGACATTTCGAATGTTTGGAATGTGTGAAGGGAGTTTATAATAAAATATCAAATAAATATATATTAAACCTGTATAATCAGAGAAATGGTGGTTAAAGGGGGAGGAAATAAGACTGACATTCAAAGACGAGTTGAACTTTTACAATTTTTAAGATTGTCTTCACTAGAGATCTGACAAATATGAGTTAAGGTCGATTTTTAAAAATATTTTTTCCCTTCTTTATTATGCGTCATAGGCCATTTATGTCTTACATGATTAAAGTTCATACCAAATGGATAAAAGGTCCAAGAGGCTCTACCTGTGATTATTTCAGTAGAGTAGCAGCTGCTGCAGAGGGGAATGACATCTTCATAAAATACATCACATGCTATCTGAGGGTCGTTTACGCTACTGTGTGGTGCGTCTCTTACACATATATCCAGGTTCTGTCCAGTGCAGGTTTGCATATTTCTTTGCATAAGTTGTGCTCGAGCTGCCGTTCCTCAAGTCCTCTCTTCCTCTCGCTCGCTGTTCTTTGCCCTTCAGGTGATACAGTGAAGGATGGAATGCACAGGTGTGTGTGTGTGTGTGTGTGTGTGTGTGTGTGTGTACCAGTACAGTGCAGACAAAGGAGGGTGTGTGTGTGTGTGTGTGTGTGTGTGTGTGAGTGAAGGGGAAATGAGGGCAATCTGGTAGACCTTGCAGCTATACATGTGGATGAGTCGTGCTGAGAAAATTACTAGAGAGAGAGAGAGAGAGAGAGAGAGAGAGAGAGAGATGGTAACATTGTCTTTTGCAGTCACCTTCACTGTATCCCTTCATCATCTTTATTCTATTCATCAACACCTATACTGTCATTCTTTCCACACATTTACAAAGCTCGTTCTGTCTGAAACACCATCATTCATTCATCTATCTATAAACAAACACTTTATTCCATCCATCTGTCCATCCCTTCAATTCTATTCATTAATTCCATCCACCCACCCAAAACCACTATCATTCATCTCTCTGTAATCACCCTTCCTTCCATCCATCTATATTTTTAACTTTATTCTATCCATTCGTCTATAATCACTATCATTTATTTGTCCATGAACACACATTTGTCCATATCCATCCATCCATCCATCCATCCATCCATCCATCCATCCACTTACTTCCATTTCTAATTTCATCTATCTATCCATCTATAACCACTATAATTCATTTATCTGTCTATGAACACACACTTCCATCCAGCCGCTTAATTCCATTTATTACAACCTTTACCTTCATTCTATCCATCCATCCATACACAAATCTATTCATTTATTTAACTGTCTATGAACACACACTGTCATCCATCCATCCATCCATCCATCCCCTCAATTCTCTTCATTATAACCTTATCTTCATTCCACCCATCCATCTCTAAACACTATCATTCATTTATCCATGCATGAACACACTTCAATCCATCCACCCCTCCATCTATCCACCCCCTTAAATCCATGTATCACAATCTTTACCTTCATTCCATCCATCTATAAATACCATCATTCCTTCTAATAATTTATCCAACTGTCTATAAACACCTTCCTTCAATTCATTAATGGCCCTCATTCAATCCATCAAGACCCTCAATCTTTCCATCCTTTCACACAATCATTCATTCTATCCATTTATCACTCTGCCTGTGAACACATTCCTCCATCCATCCTTCCACCTGTACTCTTAATTCCATTTATCACAACCTTCACCTTCATTCCATCCTTCCATCTATCCATCCATCCATAAACACCATCATTCCTTCTATCAAATTATCAACTGTCTATAAACCCTGTTTCATCAAACCATCACTGGCCTCATTCCATCCATCAGCAATCTGTCTATAAACACACTTCTATCCATCCATCAACATCCATCTGTCCTCATTTTACTCATCTACCAACCCTTACATTTTATCTATACATCCATTCATCTGCCTATCCATCTACAGCTTCCATCGTTCCATCCATCCATCAGTCTGTTCACCTTCATCATGTTAGTGGCTGACTGGTCTTTCTTTCCGATTTAATCAAAACTCTTGTGGGACGCTTGTCTTATTTACCTGAGTATGTGAGGCAGCTGGGGACTGCGGTAGATGAACTTGTGCCTGTAGCCCTGAGTGGTGGAAAACGGAATAAACTGTACCTTGTGTCCGTTCAGGCTCTTAGACTGAGCTGCTATATTGTACAGCTGAAGGACAGGAACAAAGGGGGAAAAAGCCATTAGAGAGAGGACATGCACAGCAGTTAACGTACACTAGATATGGACTTCACATCATTCCACAGCAATGTAACCATCTTACAATACAATAAAAAGCCCAGCTCTGTTATTCAGGATGTTAACTGGATCAGGTGTGTTAGAGCGGGACAGAAAAAAAACCACCATGGTAAGATTTTACCTTTTTTCCTAATTGGAAAGGGACCACAGGGTCGTCTTCGGCATGAAGAATCAGGACTGGACAGGAGATATGATTCACACTACAGAAAAAAAAAACACCAGGCACAAAAAAAAAAAAAAAAAAAAAAAAAAAATCAGGTCACAAACTGTTCAGGCTGTTTTGAAGACCATTTTGAAAAAGTAAGCCAGAGGTCATGATTTGACACCAGTGTTATAAAACTGTGTAGCTTCACTGGTGTTTGGATATGTAGGTTTATTTATATACAATATCCATATTTTATCCTTATCTTAGGACCACCATGACAGGAACATTTACACTGAGAAGCCTGGAAAAAGGGAACAGATGATTGTATGTACAATAGGCAGGTTGGTGGTGGCACCAATGGTATGGGGTTTGTTTAGCTGGCCATAAGACCCCTGGAGTTATACCGGTTCATGTCCTGCTTTCACTCTGATAGGTTTGGCCTCTTTTAACCACCACACACATCTAGAAACGCCAAGTTATGGTTAGAGGAGGAATACTTGTCCAAGTCACACCCAAGTCACCGGATCTCAATGTTATCAACACACCAGGGATGTCATGCAACATGCTGTGGAGGACAGAAATTCGACACCTCAGAATACAACAGAATTGTGGGCTGTGTTGCAGGACATATAGGGTTGATTACCTACAGAATATTTCCACATGCTTGTGGAGGTCCATACCCCATAGGGGACCTACTGAGTGTTTTTAAGCACTTCAGTGTGCATCCATACGTCTGTGTTTTTCACCAAACTGCGCGATTTGTGTGAATAAGTGCTAAAAGTGATGTTGATCACAGTTCTCCTAAACAGTCTGCTGCTTAGATACTAAAAGATATTATTATAATTATTATAGACTAATAATACATGAAAAATGGAGAAAAAAAAATTGTATCGTTGATTTCGGTTCTGTTAAGCTTGCAATCACAGCAGTGTGAGACTTGTACTGGTGTCTAAGGACAGATATGAAATTTGATGAGGCACTAATGCCGAGTGTTCATTTGTGTACTGGTTTCTCAGCCTGCACTGCTCTATTCTTTTACTGTCAAACCTGTGTACACCACCGCACTGTTGCATGGCAACAAAATACTCAGATTTCTGCTGCAACACCTTTGCAAAAGCTATGTTCTATGGAACTGTGTGTGTGTGTTTATGTTGGAGTATGAGTCAGCTCGTCTGCTCTTAAGGCAGAACATTACACAGTCTATAAATAACACTGGTCAGTGATGCAAAAGCCAGTATTAGTCAGCTACTGGTATATTAATAAACAGCACTCTGGACAAAAACCTTTCAATATTCTCACTGTTTAAGTGCAAAAACAATTCAATCAATATTTGACTAAGAAATATTTTACAACTCTCCGGTTTAAGGTCACGTGTGCTGCAGAGGATTTCTTTTAATCATATATAATATAATATGGTTATAAGTAGAAATCTGGAAACCTAATAACCTGATTCATCATTAAGAGGTAAGTTAAGAAGTTGCGGACGTCTGTGAAGCCAAAGCAGTTTATTCAGATGTATAAATCAGAATAATGTGAAAAACAGACCATGAGACACTTACTTCTCATCGCTGGAAAATCTGATGTCATTGGCAGTGATGGAGTCCAAAAAGAACCAGTCGAAGCCTGGCATATACCTGTAAACCTACAACAGTATACATGAAAAGCCAATTACAATCCCAGTACAAATCTTTTTCCTCCAACATAGACAAATACACACTGCCTGGACAAAAAAAAGTAATTGTTTTTGGAGCCTCTGGAGGCCGTGGTATGATCTGGAATGGTCAAGTCAAGGCTCAGAAACCTTACATGGCAAGAAAATGAGGTCAGGTAAGAATCTGAATGTAGTGAACAAGCAGGTTATATCATTAATGTGTGTTTCTTTACTGATGGGATATGAGCATTCCATGAATTCCAGATTCATAATACTCAGATAGTGTAAGAGTGAGTCAGGAAGCACGAGAAATTCACGTACACCACAGAGCCCTAACATTAAGCCCCTAAGCCTAACATTAACACAACAATGCCAGAACAAAATGTACACCTTGATCAAACATAAAAGTTTGATGAGCAAAATGTTACAACATTGTTTTGGCCAGGCAGTGTTGTATATTATAATAATAATAATAATAAGATTTCAGATAGATTTTTAAAAAATTCTAGACAGTGACTGTAAGATGTAGAAAATGGGGCTAAATATAGAATTTCAATGGAAACAGTAAAGTTCAGACATGTGCAAATGGAGAATTTACATGTGACTTTTTTTTGCACACAGTGTATGCAGCACCACCATGCTCACCATGGAGAAGGGGTGACTCTTGGCCTCCTCCCTGATGTTGGTAAAAGGAGACTCCAGGATAACAGCGTCAGGTGGTGTTCCTGAAAAAAAAAAACAGCAGGTGAGCGCAGACCAGAATGAAACAATTACTCCTTCACAACAAGAATAGCAGCCCCCCCAACACACACACACACTCACACACAGAGTCTGTATATGCATTAGTAAATTACTTTCCTGTCTGTACACAGTTCCTTAATGTAATATAAGACTGTAGGAATAAATTACACATGTATAAAATCTGAGCCAGACATCCGTCATTCATCTTCCAGCTGGTATCTTTGTGTATCATTCTCACAAAAATGTAAGGAATAGTCTGGCCTGCTGAATAGCAATATAAACATTAGACTCACTAAATGAATTATTTGAAATGTTAAACTTTCATTATCTCTCAGCTAAATTAATATAATTACCCAGAATCTAATTACATTCCTGTCTGCATCGTATAAACACTTATTTACAAAATAATCCATCATTCTCAGTACAAACAGTTTGTTTGATCACATATGCACACACTCACCTCTGTCACACAGACGCCTGGCTAAGTTAGTGGCCACTCTGGAAAAACAAATGAATACACAGTCAGATGCAAAGCTCGCTCTCTGCGTTCTCTTACTATTCTGCTTCCCTCTAAATCTCCTCATATAAAATGTGATTGATTAGCCGAGAGATATTTATTGTCTGACTCCGAACTTAACAAGACGGTTTTACGTTTGCAAAGGAACTATGAGGCTTTTTTAAACATACAATAATACAATATTACTAATATTACTATAAATATTTATATAATAATGGTGTGACGACACTTTAATCCCTAGTTTAAAGTTCTTCTTTATTATAATAATCTTTATTATTGTGATATAGTATGAATTGTATTATTTTATTGTTATATTACACACACATATGTATGTGTGCAGTATGTGCTGGTGATGTGTAGTGTTGTATGTCCCTGCCGCTGTAGTGAATCAATAAAGTTCTACCTAAGTAAGTACCTACCTACCCACTTGCCCAACCAACCAACCAACCAAGCCACATACCTACACACCTACCTACCTCTAAAAGCAGTTTAAAAAGAAAGTAACCTATGAAGTGCAATGATAAATTGCTACAATGATACTTTAAAGACTCTTCTTCTTTTCTTCTTAACTATCATTAAAATAGCATTAAACAATGAACTTTAGAATTAATAAACCATAAATAATGTAAAATAATTAGCACTTGTATTAATTAATGGCAATTCATCCATTTTTTTAGAATAGTTGTAAGAAAGAAATGTAATAATTTGTTAAGTTATTTCAGGGCACTTAAATAATTCTCAGTGGGAGTGGCCAATTAGAAACCAGTTTTATTAGAGGGATGGCACAGGCAGGGTGATTTGGAAACAAGGTTAGAAAGGCAAGACACACCATATTAGTAAGGTTCATAAGACTTTGTCTGTAACCTACAATCTGAACACAATCTCCAAGAGCAGAGTGTAAAAATGTCATTTCTGTTGTGCCACATGGTGTAAAATGTTCCCTGGTTGCCAAACACTAAACAAGTAATTAACTGAGAACTTAATCCAGGGAAAGACCCACGTTACGTTTTATTTTTTTGTCTTTGTATTCATTGCTATAGTGCCTGTTTGTTGTGTATACACTGCTATAGTAACTTCCTGTTGCATTAACACCTTTCTAACTCTTATCCAGAGCGACTTACAAGGTTACTGGTATTACAGGTAGGCCAACATAGTGTTAGGAGTCTTGCCCAAGGA
>JAOVVF010000002.1:21283262-21294525 GCA_028565595.1 Duopalatinus emarginatus
CTGACACAGTACTGATGTGTAGGTGGTGGTGTGAGTAAACGTCCTGACACAGTACTGATGTGTAGGTGGTGGTGTGAGTAAACGTCCTGACACAGTACTGAGGTATAGTTCCGAGTGTGAGTGAAAGTACTGACACAGTACTAAGACGAAGGTGGTGTGAGTTTTACCTTATAGAGCTGCACTCTGTGGTCTCCTCCCCTGAAACATACCAACAACCAAGTGAGGCAACAGACAACATTATACACACACACACACATAGAAACACACAACACTGACAAACTGCTTAGCTTATACTGGTGAGGACCAAATGTCCTAAGAAGGATATGAATATAGGACATTTTGAACTTGTGTGGACATTTGGCTTTTTTTGTTCTTGAGATTAAGGTTAGTGTTAGATTCAGAAGCATTAATTAGCTGCATTAAAAAATATAGTGGAATCTCTTCACAAGAATAGTACAACAAATGTGTGTGTGTGTGTGTGTGTGTGTGTGTACCTGGTCCCTGCATTGCCATGCAGGTAGAGCATGACAGGGTGAGAGGACTGGAGTTTGCTCTCATACCAGTTTCCTTCTTTGCCCTGTGCCTCCTTCCACAGCAGGGCAGGTACTGTGTGCCTGAGAGAGAGAGAGAGAGAGAGAGAGAGAGAGAGAGAGAGAGAGAGAGAGCGATAGATAGATAGATAAGATATACATCCTTACAGGTTTAACAACTCCTGTTATATCTACAACAACATGTTATCAAGAGTGCTGCTTTAGTGATAGTGACAAACACTTCAACTATCAACATTTTATTCGAAATGAACTGTTGCAATTGCTTTTCTTTTACTGGAAAGTATCATCATCATCATATAACTGGTTAAACTTCAGTTTTTACTACCTGTACACACACTGATCAGCCATAACATTAAAAACACCTGCCAAAACAGCTTTGATCAAGGCATGGACGATGTGCTGTGGTATCTGACACCAAGACGTCAGCAACATTTCCTTTTGTGAATCTTCTGTGGGATCAGACTGGAGGAGCTAGCCTTTGCCTCAGTTACATCAGTAAGCCTTGGGCACCCATGACCCCGTCACCTGTTGTCCTTTCATTCTTTCTTTTGGTAGGTACTAACCAATGCATACTGTAAAAGCCCCACAGGACCTACTGCTTTGAACATAGGTGCACCAACCCAGTCGTCTAGACATGACATAGACACAAACTGGACCTTGTCAAAGTCAGTCTGATATTTACATTTGCTCATTTTCAACTTTCAAGAACTGACTATTCACCTGCTCCCTAATATATCACACACCTTGACAGGTACCACTTCAACAAGACAATCAACGTTTTTAACTTCACCTTTTAATGCTTTAATGTTATGGCTGATCAGTGTACACCACTATTAGTATCAGGCTATTGTCAGCAGAAAATGCTCCGTCGCTGTACAAAAGAAAGAAAAAAATCTGACGCTACAATATATCTCGACTGAAATTCGTGGCAATGTAAAGCAGTCAGCGACATTACTGTAACAATAATGAGTAGCTAGACACAACAGACAAATTTTACAAAATTTGTTTAGTTGAACAGTATAATGTTGCACATATCTACACACTGAGATCCAGGCTTTTTTTGTTTGCATATATGCATACAGTGATACACTAAAGTATATACATGTTTTATATATATATATATTATAAAGAGAGAGAGAGAGAGAGAGAGAGCGCTGTATACTATACCTAGTTTATATTTCTACAGCGATTGTTAGATACTGCAAACAATACACATGATTTACACATTTTCATGATAAGCACCCACAGATTTAAGAATTCAGACAATACAAACATGTTTTGTTTGACTTTCTATTCGCATATCACGTGTTTAAACAACAGAACTCGACGGGGAGTGTGTTATCGTGAAAAACATCACAGCTGATGAAGAAGCCCAGAACTGCAGACTGAACATGCTTTAGTATTAACAAAAAAAGTAGTTCCACAACAGATGAGCTGTTGTAAAAATTCGCAAGCCTGCCGTAACACTACCAAATAATATTAGTTTGGAATAAAAAAAAGCAAATAAGCGAAGATGAAAGGACAAACAGCTAAAAATAAAAATCATAAGGAATTTAAAGATTGTTCGTTTGTGTTTTTTTTTTTTTTTTTTTTATCAGCACGTTTAGAACGCTTCTCAACCAATCAGATTGCGTGGTCGGAGCTAACTGCTGTATAAACATATGTACTGCAGTTACTGTCTCAGTTCTTCTTCTCATATCCGCACAGCCTGTACAGACTGCTAGTCTGAGCAAAACAAGAAGTGAAGGTTATAATGTAGTTTGTGCATTAAGAAGCACTTACCACACTCCAATATGAACGCCTTCCTCTGGCTGAAGGTAGAAGTTGTGTGTGTGGTTCAGGCCTTGATCGAGCGGCTTCTTGAGATCAATAAAATACGGCACCCTTACTGAGAAAGACAGAAAGAGATTCAGGCTAAATATTGTGGTCACAGGTGTGATGTAAAAGGACAGGATGTAAGAATTACTTTCTCACAGTCTTTTAACATTTTCACTATTCTGAATCCAGCTTTTTCGGTTTAACTCAAAGCTTTCTTTTTTTTGGTCTGACTCGGACATGCAAGAGAAATGACATTTAAGATCACGAGATTGAGGTCATGAGGCTCTTGATTATTACCCAAACCTCATTACTGTGTGCGTCAAAATGACAACCCCAATAGTCACATGTCCTAGGTTTCCTGTACAGACAAGTCTAAGCATAAACGTGTACACTTTCACTTCCTAGGCTGCATCAGCAGGACTGCCTGCTTTACACAATCCAGTATTATTAAGTGTATCGGTTTTTAACGAATTAAGCACAATCATAAACAGGGGTCTCACAGTGGTGTAGCTGATACTGTTACCATCTCACAGCTCCACAGACCACAGTTCTTTCCTGAGATCAGGTCCCTCTCCCTGTGGAGAGCCTCTGCGTGTTTTCTTTGCATCAAGGATTTACACATGACCGGATTAAGCTAACGTAATGTACGATGTGACAGAGCAAACCCACTGTTTGTAGCTGGTACAAAGTTAATGATGTGAGATTCAGCCACTCCATAGATTGTGCATTAAAAAAAACTAGTATAGTAATAATAAAATGATAAACTACAATAAAAATAGACTAGACAGGCAAGCCAGGTGGTACAGGTGAGGATACAGGAAATAGGTGTTCGGGGAGGTGTGAATGCGTTTAATATTAAGATAATAATTAATATTTAAGTGGTATTAAAGTGTCCAGTGACCAGAGGTGCCTTGTATTAATGTACATTTTCCAAAGCGACCTATTTAAGTGAATGTGTGTGTGTGCGTGTGTGTGTGATGTGTGGTTTTATTGTCCTTATGGCCTGAGGGAGGAGGCAGTTTTTCAGACTCAGCTTGTGGATTGAATGATGTATGTCCTGAATAAAACAGTGTACCAGTCGTCCTAACCTGAATGTTTTTGAGATGTGGAAGGAAACTGGAGAAACTCATGGGAATCAACATGGACCCGAGAAGAACATGTGAAACACTAGACAGACTCAGGATCGAATTGTGAACCGGAAACTGTGAGGTGTGTACTGACGACTTTAGAAATTCGGCAACATCCTTTGAAAGATGAGTTCAAATTTTGGGTCCAAATCTCTCGGTGTCTGGCGTTTCGATTCCGATTTTGGGTTTACGATTCGATTCAGAAACAATTTTCAAATTGTTCTATTCAAATGGTCTATAAATTTTGTTTAAATTAAGTCGAGTGACAAGATGAAAAGACAATTTAAACACTTTAAAAAACAATTTAAACACATTTAATACTTTTAGGTTCCTTACTGTATCAAATCTTTTTAGACCAAAAATAGGATTGTGACAAAATTCTGTAAATTAAATGACCAGTATTAGGTTCACTTAGCTGTCTAGCTTTTTCTTAAATAAAAAAAAATCTTTCCATGAACAAATAACTCAAAATATATTAATACAAATGTAAACATAGACCTCTTTTTACCATAGTGCAGTAACCTTTAACTAAAAATAAAATACAGACTTTATAGTGCACTACTGTTAACTTAAACTTAAACCCATTTTAAAACCGTTTTTGGGGCATTCTGAATCGATTCAGAATCGTCAGGACTAGAAATCGCGATTCTTTAAAGAATCGATTTTTTAGATCCCTTAATTCAAATAAAACCAGATTAGCAGCTGGTGATCAGAAGGTTGCGAGTTTGAATCTTAGTTTGAATGTTAAAATAATTAACATTATTACAAAATTATAATAACGAGTTAAACCCGAGGGAGACATGGAAAGATTATGGTTAGAGCAACACTTATCTGAGTTTGGGCTTTTGTCATTCACACCTAAGTCACCAGATCTCAGTGTTATCAACACATCTGGGATGTCATGCAACACGCTGTGGAAGAAGCTTGTGGAGTCAAGTATTGGACTGGTGTACCGTTTTGTTTTCTACTTTAGTGTATAATAACATTACTGTAGCCTACAACAGTCACTAGAGCTATTTTAAGTAGCTTATAAAAGATTTGCCGTATTTGAAAGATATGCAAATGTAAATAAAATGTAAACAACAGCAAGCTTTCACAAACAATTTAAATTTACACCTCGGTAGTTTTTATCCCTTTTCAAAATAAGCGATGCGTCAAGGGTCAGAAATTATTTACTGAAGATTATATTATATATTATATTCATTATTAAGGACAATTTAATGGTTGTCTTTTAAGATAAACTGCATCTAATTGCTGGTTTAAAGACTAAATATATGTGATAAATGTAAACATACAAACAAACAAACAATAATAATAATAATAATAATAATAAAAACATTTACTTACCAAAGTTTAAAAAGACCAGTTTGGCCTGGATAGAAGGACACAGCTTGATGATGAATGGAATAGCAACATAGATCCCCAAAACCCAGAGGAAGATCCTCCTCATCCTCCACATCAAACTGCTCCTGCGAATCACAACACACACACACACACACACACTCTATGTCAATGTATACACAATGTATGTCACTTGTATATATTTTTACATCAACACCACTGTATTAAAAGCTCGGTACAGCCACTCATTGGCTTCACACAGTACCTGGCTCTAACCGATCAGCACATACTGTATAAGACTGCAGGTGCTGCGTTTCTGTTCACTATATGTATATAATATGAAAGACATGAAAAAAAAAATCAGAAATATGTATTGCACAGGACTATAATGTAATGCATCTGACACACTAAAGGCATTTGTGTAGTTAAACACACACACACACACACACACCTCTGTTTTGGAGCAGTGCTGATAAAAATGTAATGAAATTATAATAAGAACGAAGAGACAGGGAGTGAAAAAGGACACTGTAAGCGAGAATCATTCAGATACAGTAATGTGAGACAGATAGACAGACAGACCAAAGGGGAAAGAGAGAGGAGAGAGAGTGAAAGAGAGAAATGGATCACATGAAGGAGAATGCAGAAGGTGAAAAAGTCTAGGGCAACAGTCAATGAGGTCAGACGAGTTCGTTTCTGTTCTCAGCTCTCACCAGACAGGATCAGTTACTGCACTCTTCCTGAATATATAGATTTCCTACTTGCAAAAAACACACACACACACACACACACACACACACACCCACACACACACCCACACACACACCCACACACACACCCACACACACACACGGGAAGAACTAGACCAGGAATGCAATCTAATGCAGGCAATAGAACGACTCAGGTGTGGTACAAGTCTGCGAGTCTGCAAGTGCGAGTCTGGTGTTACAGGAAAATGATCAACTCATGGGTGGTAAAAGTAACTCTGCTTCTCCCCATGTCATCACACCATCTTTGATTATTTTCCTACACCTGCATGCTCTGAAGTGCTTTTGTTCTTTACCAGTGATGCTGAACTACTGCCCTCTATTTCTTAGCTAAATGCTGTAACAGTATTTCAAGCTATATTGTGCAATGATGCTTTCAGTTAATGGATTGGATATAAAATGATTAGTCACTCATCTGTAATGAATATACACAGAGCTTAAAGTCCTGAGGGCTGCTCGGTGATGGGTAGTGACACCTTATAGAGATGAGACACTAGTCAATGATAGTGTGTGTGTGTGTGTGTGTGTGTGTGTGGTGTGTGTGTGTGTGTGTGTGTGTGAGTGTGTGTGTGTGAGAGAGAGAGAGAGAGAGAGAGAAAGGGGGAGATGGATACGCACAGATTTATACTTAAGACCAAAAATGTAGTTGAAGCGTCCTCACAATGCTGTAATAATGTCAAATATCCTCATAATCGCACAAACCTCACATACTTTACAGTGAGCTTTGGAAAAACTAAAAAAAAAACAAAAAAAAAAAAAAAACAGCTTCTGTTTATTAAGACTATGATCAGGATTATCCTAATTAATCCAGGATTATCCTTATCTCGGTATTGATTGACAATGTAGATGTGAAAGAATATACTAGTGACTACAGTTACAGGAAATGTGATTCATGTGTGACTGAAAGACTGATGAATCTGTAACTGTATTAAATAAAGGAGCACAAATCGGCTATTATTTCACACACATTTATTTTAGGCATTACATTCATTTTCAGCAAACTAAACATTTGTTTTCATGCTATAAGCTCAACTGAGTGTTTCGTAATAGTGTCCCTAAAGACAGTTATAATAAAACAATAGTGCATGTGTGTGGATAGTCACATAATAAAGCTCTATATACAACACACCGTGTTCACTCTGTTGAATAATGGGAATTAGATTATGGACTGAAACTCTGCTGTCTCTATACTGTGTGTTGTAACATTGTGTGTGTGTGTGTGTGTGTAAATGCACAGGAATCTGGCTCTTTGTAAAGCTAAACTATCGAACCTCACACACAGAATGAAGACACAGAGATTCAGATGATGTTATACAGTTGAAGCGACCTGAGGAGTGATATTTTTTTCTGCACCATCATCAGGATTACTGCTCGTGTTTGGCTATGCTGATCCACAACTACTAAAACTACAAACATCTGACTACTTGATTAGTGACATTGATGTCCACATGTGGATCTTAAACTGAACATCGCTCACTGCTGCAGAGGATGAACCCACATGGACATCAGCCGTGGCCTAGTGGTTAGGGAACCGGTCTCTTGACCAGAAGGTCCCCGCCCAGGGCAAGACACAACTGAGGTGCCCCTGAGCAAGGCACCTAACTCCCCCAACTGCTCCCCGGGCAAATGGTTTGGGGCTGCCCCCTGCTCCGGGCAAGTGTGTTGCCCCCTAGTGTTCACTGGTGTGTGTGTGTTTCACTGCACTGATGGGTTAAATGCGGAGGTCACATTCCTCTGTGTTCAAGCACAGTAGGCAAATAGTTCACTTTCTTTCATCATGGACAGTCTAAAAATCATAATGGATATACTGAGAAGTCATGAACAGTTTTACTGTCCATCAGTGACAATATTCAACAAAATCAGACTTAATGCTATAAATAAAATGAATTTTTGGGCTATACATTTGCTGTTTTTTTCTATATTGCAGGGGATTATTTATAATTTATAATCACACTACCCGAGTCACCAAAATGAGTTCGGGTTTCTTTTCCAGGTTCTTCCTCTTGTCATCTCAGGGAGTTTTTCCTTGCCACAGTCTCCTCCGGGTTCTCATCAGGGATAAATTTATATAATCGTAAAATCCAGATACTATATTTCTGTAAATCTGCTTTGGGATAATGTCCACAAATAAAAGTGGCATACAAATAAAATCAAATGTAGTGTATTATATCAAAACTAAATTTAGCCATCTGGCAATGTGACCTGCAGGAGGGAATTCAGCGAAAAGCTAACGGACCTTGTAAAGTGCATAGTTTGGACACCTTTAAAAGCATATCATGGTTTAACAACACTGATGCTAACATCCATTTTAAACACTGGAGTGAGCACACACACACAAACACAGTCTAGATGTATGATCATTCATGTCTCTGCTTGATCGCGTGCTGATTAATTAGCTGTCGCGGTTACGATTCTGGAACTCTGCTGAAACGCGGTCATAGATGGTTGGTTGAAATGACAGCTGGGAGATAAAAAAATCTTATCTATATAACTATTAGGGTTGAGCAATGTCACTACATTATATCATAGTTACAGTGGCATAATAAGGAGCACATTATCACACTATCAACCTACAGTGCTCACACACAGAGGAATATGACCTCCAAAGACCGGTCTCTGAACCTCGAGCCATGACTGACCCGGCTTCATGCTGTATTTCTCCCGGCTTCATGCTGTATTTCCTTCAAATACGAAACAAACAAAAAATCCTAACTACCTTTAAATAGTCAAGATACAAATAACACAGAACAACAAATAATTTGTGCAACTAAATCAGCTTTTAGTTTCCCCTCTATATGATGAGTGTAAGTCATGTATCATGTTTATAATGTATTACACCAGTGATTGTATTTCATGTGTGCCTTCTAAGTCACTGCTGATGGTATGTCACAGATACAGTACTGTGCAAAAGTCTTAGGCACCCTATATTGTGTTTAGTCCAATTTTTGTTATAGACATTTATGTTCTGCATTACTGACTCAGTACAAATCATTTTAGATTTTCAAAAATTATGAATAATAATAATAATAATAATAATTATTATTATTATTATGTTACAGAAAAAAATGTTTGTCAGTAAAAAACAACCTATTAAACAAGATTAAAAGATAAACATTATAAAGGAAGTAGTAAGTGTGACAGTCAGTCCCTCCAGAAAAGACACTCAGTAATACTGATCATCTAATTCCCTAATAAAACTGGATCAACCTAACAGTGCAGTCACACCGAATCCTGACTTTCTTTACTAACGACTATTTACAGCTCATTGTGGCATTTGTCTGTCACATAGTAAAAACTTCTTTACAACATTTCTTTGTATGTGCCTAAGATTTTTACACAGTACTGTATGTCTGGGAAATAAACAAATGAGGCACAAAATCTTGGGAGAATTTCACTCTGGACATGAATCTACAGTCTGGGGTAAAAAAAGATAAGGCCCAGCTTTGTATCTATATTATCCAGAGTATACTTCTTTCTGTATCAGTGCTGCTCTTGAGCTTAGTTGCATAAATAACTTAATGTGATGATAAATTAATCCTTATATTAATGTCTTTTCAGTTATTTCTGCTTGCACATTTACACACAATGTATACGACACAATACACAACACTGTGTAATGAACAGCTTAAGAGGTTCACAGTTTTCGGACCACACCTTGACACGCTGTCGTCTGTAATAATGAGATGTTCTCAAAGCCTCCGCCTCCACCAGAAACACCGGTTATGCAGGTAAATCCGTTTCCAACAGAGATGAGAGTTGGAATGGGGTGAATGAGGCCATGCTGTGTTGTCAGGCAACAGTACAGAACAAACTGCAGCATTATTTATTACATAAACTGTACAAGACTGAGCGTCATTTTTAATTTCTCATGTTCGAGATACTAATAGCAATACACTATAAAATGTTACACTAAAGTTAGGACAGATTTTATGTCTGCATGTGTGGTTTGTTACATTCAAATGCTAACTGCTTTGTGGTGAAGAGACATAATGCTATACAACGTCTGATCGGTCAGTTCAAACTTCCTTTGTCGAAAGAAAGAACCAATCAGCATTTTAGTAAAAGTGTGAATTATTATTATTATTACTATTATTTAGGGCTGGGCGATATTGGGGGAATAAAAAATCTAGATTTTTTTTCCACATTTATGACGATTCTCGATTACGATTTTGATTTTTTTAGTTCTTGTATAACAAAGAAAAAAAGAAAGTTTAATTATTTTATTTAAATGGAAAATGTACATGTGCCTAAATAGATAAACAATACCATCTAGAACTCAAACATTTCTTTTACATTTATTTTTGAGGGATTCAAATGTAGAACGTAAACCAGTATATATAAAAATATATAATTTAGCTATTTTTAACAATAGCAAGAATCTCCCTTTAACCTAATAAAAAATATGAATATCACTGCAACATAAAAAAAAGATTTTTTTACAGGTTTCTTGACAAAAACACAAGCCGATCAACTGTTACCAGGTGTTTCAGAGAATTCAGTTCCCTCTGTTTCCCTTTTGATGCGCATGTGCAAAAATCATCTTTCATCCACAGACCAGTCCATTAAAGTATAAACACAGGGGGGAACAGATTTACCTGGGGGCCTGGGGAATACGGTTCCCCCTGTGTTTATACAGTAATGGACTAGTCTGTGGATGAAAGTTGTTCTACATAATGACAAGAGTTAAATACATCAGCAGTATCACTGTAGTGTTGTATAAATCATAAATAATTTAAATCATAAAGCATGTCTTGTGTGTATATATATATATCAGACTTGCGTATTGAACAGTAAAACCTCGGACAGTTGTTTGCTTTTTTTTTTTACTTTTAAATATGTTTTTAATCACAAATTATCTCACATACAACATTGAAAAAATAACATCATACCGCTGTAAACTTATACGAGAAGTAAAAAGCGAAAGTAAAATACGTCATGATTTTTGCACATGCGCGTCAAAGGGGAAACAGGGGGAACTGAATTCTCCGAAACACCGGTAACCAAGGTAAGAAGGCTTATTTTTGCATTCGTATCACTTCAGAAATTAGTATTTGCGTTTTAGAATATTTTTAATTAAAAAGATAAAATGTCTGTACGTAAAGATGTAAAATCTCGATTACACAATTTTCAAAATTGCGTTTAAACTGTAATTCGAATTAACCGAATTAATCGTAAAAATCGCCCAGCACTACTATTATTATTATTATTACTATTATCAGGCATCTTGCGTTGACATGAACACATCCATAAAGCAGAAGGGGGCCATTATGTGCATGCGTAGTAGCCAGACGAACATAAACAATCTTATTTGTCTGTGTTATATTGATCCAAGAGCAAAGGCACAGTTCACCATTTTCATCCGATTTTACTAGTGATTTCAAACGTGTTTTTTTCCCCTGTAATTACTATTTTAGTTTCAGAGAAACTACATTCTTCTTATTCAAAGAGATAGAAGTTTGGTCTTGTATGACTCAAAATAACTGCCCAGAGGCATTAGCAAAGTTGGCTGTGAGTGAACAGACTTGTCAGCACTTCTCAACTTCAGACATTTACTAAACCCACAGACTGTGTGTGTGTGTATATACAGTGCATCCGGAAAGTATTCACAGCGCTTCACTTTTTCCACATTTTATTACGTTACAGCCTTATTCCAAATTGT
>JAOVVF010000002.1:21410659-21420717 GCA_028565595.1 Duopalatinus emarginatus
AGGCAATCCCCAGCCTCGTCTTGAGATCGCGGTGCGCGATTTCAAAATAAGAGCGGACAGCGCGATTGAAAAAAAAATCATAATTTAAAAAAAAAAAAAAACTTTTCAAAACAGCTCATGGGCCAAAAATAGATGCCCAATGGGCCTAAAAAGGCCCACGGGCCGCTAATTGAGTATGGGGGCCATAGACAATGATATTATTACATTCTACTGACTGAACAGTCAGTTCTCAAAGTTAACATGTCGTTAACAGGAAAAATGGGCAAATATAAGCATCTGCGCAACTGAGGACCAAATTGTGATTTTAAGACAACTGAATCAGAGCATCTCCAAAGCACCAGGTCTTGTGGGGTGTGTCCCAGTATACAGCGGTTATTACCTACCAAAACTGGTCCAAGGACAGATAAGGGGTGAAACGGTGGACAGGGTCACGTCTGTCCAAGACTCACTGATGTGTGTGAAAGGAAGCAGTTTACACCGTCTGGTCTGATCCTGCAGACTATCCACAGACGGATCTGCTACTAATGTCTTGGTGCCACAGATCACCTTCTGAGGTCTTGGTGCAGTTTTAACGTTATGGCTGATCAGGGGGACAGGATGGGATGGGACAGAACAAGACAAGAGAAAGACGAACCTTAGTTGCCAGGGCCTCTACGGTCTGCCTGCAGGTCTTTTCAACCTCCAGGTTCTCCTGCATACTGTTGACCTCCTGTAGCACCATATGTGACACTGGAGAGAAAGAGAGAGAGAGAGAGAGAGAGAGAGAGAGAGACTTTTTCAAGACTGCATTTTATTTCCAGTTGTCATGTCTATTCAGCAGAAACCAAGAAGGCAGCTTTCCCTTCATTTAAAACACACCATGAGTTTAATCTCACCGCTGTGTTTAATTATATTTAATGTCAACCTGATTCGAACTGTACGCCTCTGACGTTAAGTGTGCATGGCTAGGCTGGTTAAACTCATCCTCCGCGATCGATAAAGACTATTTCTCTGCCCGTCTCCTCAGTCTTCACCTGACTGATATGCAGGCTGATCTGAGGATCACATCGGTAGCAATGACAACAGTAACCCACCGATCAGATAACAACTACCCTTAAGTCCTCGATCTGCAATGAATGAATGTGATAAAGGCTAATTTAATTAGCCACCAAACATGATGTACGTTCCAGGGCATGACCTAACGACTCGTACGGTCATGTTTTTTATTTTTTTTTTGCGTCAGGGTTTCACGGGTAGTCAGGATGTAATGTTGACTTTACTGTGTCTACACTAATAAAGAGAAAGAGAGTACAATGAAAGAGAGAGATATAGAAGATAATGAGCGATGAAGCGCGTGTGTGTGTGTGTGTGTGTGTGTGTGTGTGAAGGACAGGAGGGACCTTGGATAGAACTGGCAGCTCAATAGAGTGTAATGGATGACAAAGGGAAGCCACCGTTCATCAACTTTTAATTAGGTGTCATCGGGAGCAAGACGCTGTCCGCCACGGCACTAATTCATGTTTTCGCTTCTCAGCCACAGTGTGTAATTAGTTAAGTGACAGCGATCCGGGCTGCAGCCGGTGCCGCCGCGTGATTACTGACACGAATCATGGCAGAGCCACGGGCATTACAAGTCATGCCCCGCCTCATGCCTCCTTCAGAAAATAGTTCAATTAAAACAACTCATCAGTCAATCCAGAGGGTTTTTTTTTTTTTAAATGCCAGAGCTTACTGGCACATGTCGAATGAACCGCTCTAATTTCAGAACTGTGCCATTTTGGGTCTGTTCCGACTGCACGCTGATCATAATTCAGGCGGTCAGGGTGGCATGGACAGCTGGGGAATATCACACACACACACACACATACATACAAATACACACAGAAAGATCCATGACTATTGGTTGATGTTGGAAAAACGTTCACACCGTCCTAACCCCAAGACCATGACATGCTTCGGTTAACGGTTGCTCTGGAGCTTTGCCATGTAGCTACCAGGAAAGACGTGTTTGTAGCCTCTGGTTTAGCATCATCTCAGGTTATGTGTGAAAGTGAAGTGAAAGTGAACTATTTGCCTACTAGGGGTGCGAATCTCTGAATGTCTGGCGATTCGATTCCGATTCTGGGGTCACGACTCGATTAAAAATCGATTTTTCGTTCAGGAAACGATTTTTCTATTCAAATGGTCTTTAAATTTTGTTTCAATTATGTGATTGACAAGATGAAAAAAATAAACGACAATGTAAACAAATAGAACATTTACTTAAAACAATACTTTTAGTTTCTTACTGTATCAAATCTTTTTGCATCATTTTATATTTATACCAAAAAATAGGATTGTGATAAAATTGCGTAGCTTAAATGACCAGTATTAGGTTAGTTTAGCTATTATAGCTATATTTAGCAAAATATATTATTACAAAAGTAAACATAGACTTTAGTCTACCACAGTGCAGTAACATTTAACTGAAAATAAAATACACACTTTCATAGTCATAGTGCATTACTGCGTTTATATTTTTTATCATTTTGTCTGAATGGACTCCATGCTAGCGGCCTCAAATCAGACAAACGGAGCAGGCTAACTAGCTAGCTGTACGTTGGCCTAGACATCCCTCTACTACGGTGGCCAAGTGGAAACATAATGCGATATGCAGTACACTGAGGAGTCGGAGCGGCAAAACATAAAACCTAAATGCATTTTAAAATCGATTTTTGGGCATACTGAATCGATTCAGAATCGCCAGGACTGGGAATCGTGATTCTTTAAAGAATCAATTATTTTCAGCTCAACTATTGCTTGCACACAGAGGAATGTGACCTTCGCATTTAACCAGTGGAAAACACACACACACTAGTAAACACTAGGGAATACACGAGAACCTAATCACAAGGTCGAGTCATGAAGACGCCACAGTCATCTATAAAACAAACACAAGTCAAGTGGTTTTTATTGTCATGTAGAGAACTGTGGGGGACTGTTTTCTTCAGCCCGCCTTTGATGCACTTGTCGGGAATTGCGCTCCTATACCTTTAGGTTATAGTCTATTATCCCGCAGTGTTTCGTTTTAGCCGCCCATTCCCACCCGCAGCTAAGTGCAAACCGCCTGTTCCTGCAAGATTTGCAGACCTCTATTGTCATGTCAACCATATACGCTAACACTGTGTACACTACACAGTAAACAAAACAACGTTTCCCCAGGAACAAGGAGCTAGCACAGAACAAACTACATGATACAACGTAAAGTGCACACGTGCAGTAGCATGTGCAATGACGCAAAACGGCTTACAATAAATATGAGAGACAATTTATGGTACAATAAACACTAAATAAACAATAAACAATGAGAGGGGAACAGTGCAGGTAGCCTACTGGTAGTCGGAGCCGTGTTGACAGAGGTGTTACGGTATTGAGTTGACAGGATAATAACCTAGTCTGAAAAAAAAAGCAAATGGTTCACCGTATCACTGTATCAGTTAATCAGTGCAAGCAGGTGGTGAAAATGAAAGGTGAATGAAGTGTATCGTCTTTTTGTACATCCTTGCACATATACATATACCAGCACCACATACACAGACTAGGGTTGGGCGATACAACGGTATAGCCTCTCATCTGTAATAAAACCAGGTTTATACTTGACTCGTTGTAACTAGCGCGAGGGTCCGCACACCAAAAATGTGCTCCGTGCTTCATGTTCATGATGGACGGTTTTGAGAGAGCTAATTCTGAACAGGGGTAATTCTCTGAACTGCCCCACATCATTTCAGAGAACAGGAAGCATCATGGATAAATCCCTCCATCTTTCTATTCCGTTGACGTCCCGTGTGTCGAATCGTGCGAGACAGAAAGACAAACAGGTCCCACTCTTGGTGTCTGTAGTACAGCAGGTCATATTGTTAGCCCTGTACATAACGTCCTCAAGTCTGACTGAAAAACATCAATACCGCCCAACTCTACCACATCCACAGAACATATCAGGATCACGATTGTGCTGAAAGCACCCAAATAATACATGGTCAATGGTGACATGATTGTACGAAGCTATAAGTACACTGAAGTCTTTACTTTGTCAGGAGCTATAGAAGGGTTTTTATTATCGACTGCATTACCAGAAACAGTGCTCATAAGAAAAAGTGCTGACCCATCAAGGCAAGACCTCTGAATGTGTTCTGTGGCGTGTCAGGCACTGACATGTTAGTGACCGATCCGTCTGTGGGATCCGTCTGTGGAACAGCCTTCACCCCTGAACCTGTCTCCGGTTCACAAGTTGTCCTTCCTTGGACCGTTTTTGGTAGGTACTAACCAGCGTACACTGGGACACATGCTACAAGACCTGCTGTTTTAATGATGCTCAGACCGAGTTATCTAGACATCACAATTTGGTCCTTAGATTCTTATGCTCGCCCATTTTTCCTGCTTCCATCACATCAATTTTGAAAATCGACTGTTCAGTATATCACACCACCTAACAGGTGTCATTGTAACACGATAATCTACATTATCCCTTTGTGGTAATAATGTTATGGCTGATAGGTGTATTACAGGCAAATGATGAAAGATGTCATAGGTATTTATTTATTTTTTTTGTTAAATGGTCAGATTTATTTGTTGCAGTATGGAAGTGATCTGTGTGCATTCAGCCTATTGGACTATATTGACTAGCATAGCGCTAAACTGATCTAAGACTAAGTGTGCAACTTTTTTTTTTTTACATTTTAAAACTATTAAATATATCATATAGGTCTACAGATTAACAAACAGATAGATCAAATTTATTGTCATTGCTCAGTACAAGTACAAGGCAAAAAAATGCTGTTAAGATCTACCAGAAGTGCAAGTCATACCAGAGCGCAAATAACGGCACTGTGCAATTATAAAACAAATATAAATGACAGCAATGTGTGTGATAAAAAAAGAGAATATAAAATTATTTATGGACACAATATATGAGGGATATATGGGTGAAGGTAATAATGGAACTATGGGCTATAGTGAGGAGTTCAGTAGGATGGGGGAAAATAAAAAAGCTTTTCCTGAGCTGAAGGTTAGTTTATCTGGATTATAAATTACACCACTGAAAATCATAGTTTTAACAAAAATCAATTCTAATATCCCACACAAATTATAGGTTGGTCCGCTTCTGAGTACATTTCATTGTCAATAAGCTCATATAGTCCACAAAATTCACACAGTCAAACAAACAACAACAAAAAAAAAATCCTACAATAAATATATTGCAGATGTTTTATGGGAGTCTGGATAGTAAAGTTATTGGAATTGTGGGAATCTTTTTAAGACAGATTAAATAGGTCACATTTATCTATAGAATTTATGAAATTATATTATTATGCATTCTAAATAAAAAAAAATAACAAAATATATTTAAAATTAAATAATTACTTTATATTAATTATATCGCGTTAATAAAGTGAATATAATAATTAATAGTTTGAATATTGGTATAAATTGGGTTTCTTGTTTTTAACAACAGAATGTTTTTAAAGAAAACAAAAAATAGGTTTTATGGTACTTTCCACAACTGCGTTTCCACATGGCAACAATTTACCAACTACCTTCTTTAAAAAAAAAAAAAAAAATCACATATTTTGTATTATATAAGCATTTTCGTTTTATATAAGACATTGTTGCCATGGTTAAATAATAATTCATGCAATAAAGGGTTAAAGGTGCACAAACTGTTTCACTCAGTTGTATCCGTGACCCTGCTCTCTAGATCCATACAGCCGTAGGATGTCTTTCTCTTTTTTTTCCTCCCCCACTTTACTCTTTCTTTCTCACTTTCTTTCTTTCACTATCTTCCTTTCTGTTCTTCCTACCAACCTCTCCAATCTCTATCTTTACTCACATCTCTCTCTCTCTCTGTATTCAACATGGTCTCTCACCCTTGTCTCTTATCACCATGCTCTTTCCGTCCCTTTATCTCCCTACACACTGTCTATATATTTATATATATGTCTATATATAAGTTCTTTGCCGACCTGCCGTCTCTCTCACCCACCTCGTCTTCATTCTCTTCATCTTTTAAACCTATAGCCTCCTTACTTCACTTTTTTTACTCCCTTCCTAACAGCTCCATCTTTATAAACATCTTGGCTACGCTACTCTCTCTTTCTCTTTCCCCCGTCAGTCTCTCATGTCTCTTTTCCACTCTAGTATTTCTCCCCATCTCTCTCACTCTCTCGCTTTCTCTCTTTCTCTCTCTCTCTCTCAGTATGCCGTATCTCCTATGTGACAGGTTAATTGTGCCAACTGGTAGGCTTAAACAGCGTTCACTGTGACGGTTCGGGACATCATGCGTTGGAGCTGACAGTCTTAATTGTGAGTTTTGTCCTCCTCATCATCACCACATTTCAAAATCTCTTTTCTTTTCCCCCCATTCCACATCTCTGTCTCTCCCTGCCGTCCCGCGTGGAACAGGCCGGCGATTGGCTGTGTGTTTGGATGCGCGATATAACGCTCCGGGCCTTGATGAAGGGGGCAGATGCCTTTGTGGTCTTATCATTAGAACACAATGGCCGTGTTGTCATCAACCTTGCCATCTCCTATTGAAAAGGCATGATTGTGTGTCGGGTCTCTCTCTCTCTCGTTCTCTCTCTCGCCCACCCCACTCCACCCCGCGCTGAATAGAAGCAATTTTCCGAGAGCTATGAAATCACGTAATGGCTCCCGAAAAACGCAGCAGCTCCGCTATTATTTAAGTGGAAGTCGTACACAATGTGTGTTTTGCGGGGCTGAGCAGTGCTGAGAAAAAGCATGAGCAAAGGCCACACTATTCAGCCTCACTTTGCCCACATCTAATAATAACCCATTTCATGCATTAAAATGAGAATGCTTGGGTTCTCTCTCTCTCTCTCTCTCTCTCTCTCTCTCTCGCTTTCTGTGTTGTCACATAGCTGTTGTGCTGTTTGAGAAATAAAAAAAAAAATCAGCTTCAATTCAATTGACGCGTTTCAATTCCCCCTATTTTGCGTGGAGAGCGAGAGCGTGGCTTTTTCGCATGTGGCGCAGAAAGGTGAAGTGCAGGGATTTAAACCAAAAGAGAAACAAAAGCGTGCGAGCTGTGACCTCTCTTCTACTGCCTGAGAATTACGAGAGAAACTTCTGACACCGGTTAAACGCAACTGAAAAATCATTGAAACTGAACATTTACAACTCATAGGAATAGTTCAGCCAAACAGGAAATACATACACATCCTTACATCAAATAGAGCCAATCGGCCATGACATGTTTGTCCTGGAACCCTGGAAATGTTTAACTGGGTATCACTGCATAAACTGCATGTTTAAATCATCAGATATTTAAACTGGTACATCAGAGTAATACTTGGTAGGTCCCCTACGAGACATGGACTCCACAAGCTTATGGAAATATTTAGTAGGCAATAAACACCATACGTCCTGCTGAACAATCCACAATTCTGTTGTATTCCGAGGTGTCCCACAGCATATTAAAGGCATCCCAGAGGTGTTCGATAACGTTAAGGTGATCATGGCAAAACCGCTAACTTAGATGTGTGTTCCTCTATTCATAATTTGGTGTCTCTAGACGTGTGTGGTGGCGCATTGTCCTGTTAGACGAGGCCAAACCCGTCAGAATTGCAGGACCCGAACTGGTGTAATTCGTCACACACAGTGTTCACCTGTCAGAGACGTTTGTAGATGTGCCAGGGGGTCCCATGGAATCCCAGCTAAACAAACCCCATACCATTATGAAACCACCACCATTCTATATATTTTGCATACGCTTGTCTTTACCAATATTTCTGACACTTCAGTGTACATCTGAGTGACTGACCACCAGGGCACCAGACCTTCGCAGCTGATATGAGTTGCCCAGTTTGGTTGCTTCTTTTGTTTGCTCAGAATTGGCCCCAAATACATCACACTCATCATCTTGCTATTCTCCACACACCCAGTGACCCAAATGGCTTTCCACACAAGTCACAGAACCGCAGTTTTCTTTGGAACTAGTGCAGACTGGAGATTAAATTCATCACAAGGGTTTGTAACAGGTCCCGATAATGTGCCTTAGCAGACGATCAAAGACCGCACTCTTAAATCATGAGGACTGAAGCATCACTCGAACTGCTCTTTGCTGAAATGCCGAATTTAAAATGATGAAATTGTTATTCAAACTTTAGGAAGAGGGCTGAATGGGGATTGTGTGTGGAGTCTATGGTTAGCCTTGTATCCGGTTGTGTATGGAAGAAAAGCACTGCTGTAATAACTGGAAATGTATCAGCTACTGAACACCAAATTTTGACTTTGGAATTTAGATCTCTACTGAATACTTGATGCTGAAATGTAAATACCACTTAACACGGAAATGTCTGACTTTTCTAAATTTATGTACTTTGTGTCCGTGCTTCACCAATGTCATGATACAGGCAGAACTCCACATCCCAGAATCCCTAGTTTATGTTCGTTTAAGTACATACCTTGATTTAGAGCTGGGCGATAAAACAATAACAATAATTATCACGATATAAAGTTTCCTCGATAGATGTATAAGATGTAGTCGATAACACGTGGATACAATCAGTTCCGTCCATGTTTTGACAGAAGCCACGAATAGCCAATGAGAATGAGAACAGCACCATGCCGAACCAATCATGTGACTGAACTAACCCAGCCATTTCAGGTTTGGTTGATGCACACAGTACAGAGCATAGGAGTAGCAGCAGCTTAGCCCACATGTTAATGTCTGGGTTACTGCAGGCGTGCAGGTGAATGTTAGTTTAGTTTGTTTTCTTTTACTTACATTTGAAAGCTGCTTAAATTCATACTGAGGATTTGTACAGAATATTTATGTTTATTTATTTTTGTTTTCCAACAATTTAAAAATGTTTGAGTTGATACAAAGAAAAGGAGACAGTATAGAGGTTGAGTTTTGATTTTTTTTGTGTGTGTGTTAATACTTTTATTTCATTTGAATTTACTTTGTTTTCCTGCAAAACTTCATAATTTTAATCATTAAGATTATTTTATTTATTTGGGGTAGACCAACTAATTTAGTGTGTTCTATAAAACATGAAGCTTTGGTCAGAATTCAGACTTTTTGTTTTCTATTACCTGTGTTTTTTATTTGGATGTGACCGGGGAATTTACTTGTCCATTTTGTCTGTGTTCTCCTGAAACACTGGACGTTTCTGACTGCTCAGAATTTAGATTTTAATTTATATATATAATTTATTTGGAACACAGTGGCGTAACGTTCCATAGCACATTTCTCAAGTTCCTATGAAAATAAACAAAATTTAAAGCAGAATTTGCCTTTTGTTACCTTCACCCCTCATTTAGGAATAAAAAAGGAACCTTTAAGTGTAACAGAAATTTTGATCTGGTTTATATTGTTACATATATCAATATCGACTGATATGAAAAAAATATTGTGATTAGATTTTTTTTCCATATCGCTCAGCCCTACCTTAAACCTGTCCTGAGTTTGCGCTGCCTTTCGTTTCATGTATTTAAGCTTTGGTTTTCTATTAGTTTATCAGGAATTAGGAAGCCACACTCCCCTGTACCAAGCCTGTATTCTTGTGCTTTTCCAAATATCGACTTTTGCTACAAACTCTGGTTTTTAGCTTTTCTGCTTTGCCCTTGACTCTGCTGCTTGCCTGGCCTTTTGCCAGCCTGTGACTATGGAGTTTAGTTTGACTGCTTCACTGTAAATAAAGCCTGCACTCGTATCCAACACCTGACTCTGTAAGTCACGATGCATTATTTATTATTATGAGTTTATTTCCTGTATAGATTTCCTTTAGGTTTCTCAAATTCAGAATTCACGTCCATGCTTCTCTTCTGAATTTGAACATCTGGATTAAACTAACATGTCTGAAAGCAGTTTTCCTCCTACTAAAAGAGTTTGATCCGTTTTTCTCTCCTGGCTCCTGGCCTGTTCTGAAACTGATAAAGTAAGGAATAAAATAGAAAGTGAAGTAAACCATTCACTGACCACTGTGCTTGCTCATAGAGATATTTTCAATTCAATTCAATTCAATTTTATTTGTATAGCGCCTTTAACAATGAACATTGTCTCAAAGCAGCTTTACAGA
>JAOVVF010000002.1:21451760-21479816 GCA_028565595.1 Duopalatinus emarginatus
AAAGTTTAAAATATCCAATAAATTTCGTTCCACTTCACGATTGTGTCCCACTTGTTGTTGATTCTTCACAAAAAATTTCACAATTTCATATCTTTATGTTTGAAGCCTGAAATGTGGCAAAAGGTTGAAAAGTTCAAGGGGGCCGAATTGAACTTGCAAGGCACTGTATATGGCTCATTCCATGCCACGTTTGTGAATAAGAGCATTAACTAAGAAGGAGTTGACTTGAGATGATTATATTTGCACAGATTATAGCTGAGATCTGTGTCTTTCAGCAGTGTGATGAAAATTCATTACTAATGGTAACTGTCATCGTTGTTAATTATCCACTCGTAGGTGGGGGTACGAGGGCCGATTTTTGTGTGGCCAGATCTTGTTTTTAATCGGGGTTATTCTGTATTTGCTTATAGTATCTAAACCAAATAACAATAATCCTGTATAATCTTTGGTCCAGAGACCCGAGGGTCAAAATCCAAAAATGGGGTTCACCACCAACCAAAATTAGACGTTGGCAGGTTCATAACTTGCTACTGCTTACACTGACCTTCATTCTGATGACATTCCACAAAAATGGACAAAACTTTGGCATGGTACCAATTTTCCCTTTTGTATCATGTTTAAAAATGAAGATATGACATTTCAAAATCTGTTACGGATCATGGCGACAAATCGTGAGTACGAAAAGGGGCGTGGCATTTAAATTTAAACTCAATAATGGAAATTTCACCCCAAGCTTCGGTGACTATTCATTACTCCCAACAAGGTTCATTTTGAGAGATTTGCATCAAAATCTAAGATGACCATATCTCACCTGGGAACTTTTCTGAAAATTGGTCGATTTGGCACGGAATGACCCATACAGCTTCTATAGGTCATTAAACACAAATTCAGTAACGCACTACATGCTAGGCATGGTACAAGTCACACTGACAGCAGACTCCCCTGGGTAGCCACATTCTCTGCTTCTTTCTTCGAAGCTTTGTTTCTTCTTCATAATGCCTCCATAAATGCTTAGAGAGACGTACACTGAAGTACTAGAATACTTGGAAGAACCCCCACATCCTGTAGGCAATAAACCCCAGACTTCCTGCAGAACGCTCCACAATTCTGTTGTATTCTGAGGGTGTAGGATTTCGGTGTTCCACAGCAACTTGCATGCTATCCCAGATTTCTTCGATAACATTGTTCTGTTGGAAGAGGCCAAACCCATCAGAACGAATGCAGGACATGGACTGTGTAACTCGTCAGAAGGAACTCACAGTGTTCAACTGTCAGAGACGTATGTAGATGTACCAGGGGTCCCATGGAATACCAGCTAAACAAATAAAATATCATTATGGAGCCGCCACCAGTAGCGACAATTTTCGGCACTTTAGCATACATCTACCTCAGTTATGTGTAGTTGGGGTAGGCAGGGTAAGCAGTATCTACCTTATAATAATTGAATTAAAAGTAACCATAAATCCAACGAGTCCCATCACTGATTTTATGGCTCTCTTAACTGATGTCCTTCCTTCCCCACTGACCTATGACCTTCACCAGGAGTTGGAAAGGTTCTGGCGTGTATGGTCCCCATTTCTAGACGTACGTCCATAGACTCTGTTTTGTTCGTTTTTTGTATATTGTGTGTGTGGCTGTGATGTATGGTGGTATTATTGTAACTGATGTTCGCGTACAACCTTAAAAAGAAAAAAAACAAACAAAAAAAAAAAACCTACAACGATAGTATAACAAATCAAAATCTCCCTCGAATTACAATTATGCGGTGTGTTCTTGTATTTTAATGGTATTATGTCTGTGTCCTTGTTAAGTCTTTAACCACTGACCCCAAAACAGTATTCAAGCTACGTTAATTTGGGAGCTTGCTCAGGCGTACTGTGAAGCTTGGGCCAAATCAATAGACGAGGAAAAGCACTGCTTTCAGCAGGAGTGTGAGGCTGAGAGCCAATCAGAACCAAGAGCTACTCTATTAGGTCATTAAAGAGAGGTTTGTGGAGAAATTTCGGAGATTGTTTATTGTTAATCAACTACCATAAGCCTACCATTTTGCTACAAACTCGCCATTTTGTTAGAGTTTCCAGATTCATCTAGGGGGGGAAAAATCTTAATTATTTTGCATTTTTAAAGTTTATCATTTCACTTCCCCTCGTACTTTGTTGTTGTTTAAAGCCTCGATAATAGTTTGTTTTACTTTTTTTCTTTACTGCTTGGGATCGATAATATTTTTTAATAAAACTCTCCAACAGTCTATAGGTGAACTAAAATTATATTACATTACATTACACTATATATTATATTACATTACATTATATTATCTTACATTAACTAAAAGTTAAATATAAGAAGTTTAACATTTATAGGTATTGCGTTGTACTTAAAAAATGTATAACACTAGTCAATAAATTTTAATTGGATAAAGGACCATGATTCCTCATCTTGACGATTCTAAATCAATTCAAAATGCCCCAAAATCCATTTTAAAAAGCATTAAAGTTGTTTTTTTTTGCCGGTCCTACTCCCTAGCGTACCGCATATCGTGTTACATGTCCACTCGGCCACTGCAGAAGAGGGCCGTCTAGGCCACCATATGGCAAGCTAGATAGCACAGCTCCCTTGACAAAATATAAACACATTAATGCACTATGACTTTAAAGTGTGTATTTTATTTTCAGATAAAGGTTAATGCACTGTGGTAGACTAAAGTCTAGGTTTACATTTGTATTAATATATTTTGAGTTATTTGTTCATTGACAGATTTTTTTTTATTTAAGAAAAAGCCAGACAGCTAAGTGAACCTAATACTGGTCATTTAAACTACAGATTTTTATTCCTATTTTTGGTGCAAATATAAAATGATGCAGAAAGATGACACAGTAAGGAACGTTTGTTTACACTGTCTTTTCATCTTGCCAATCACATAATGTAAACAAAATTTATCGACTACTTGAACAGAAAAATCATTCCTAATCGAAATTCGATTCTGAATCGAATCGTGACCCCCCCAAAATCAGAATCAAATCCAATCACCAGAGACTTAGAGATTCGCACAACTATTGGATACGTTTATATGTGTTTGCCAAGTCAGACTCCTCGAAACATTTAGTGCATCGATTTGTTTCTGCTTTTATGTTCTTGGATGTTTTGAATGAGTGAACCCTTAGTATTCACAAAACAACTCAACACTTCACTATTGAACTGCAAATCACACACACACACAAACACACACACAGGAGTTTGGCAGGTGTGTATCCCGGGTGGGCCATCATTAGCAGCAGCAGGTCAGACAATAGCTGAAGAGCAGAAGTGGGTGCGGTCCTCACTTTGGCTTTTCACTCGTTCTGGGAAAACATTGCTGGCTCTGACACTGGAGCCAATGTGTTGCATCTCTCTCCTAATATCTGTTTGTGTGTGTGTGTGTGTGTGTGTGTGTGTGTGTGGTTGGACACACATACAAACACATGAGCAAAGATCAACTCAGACTTATTTTTAGGTTAATCATTAAGATTAGATGTGTCAGGTTTTGGATGTGATGAATGTGTGTGTGTGTGCGCGCGCGTGTGTGTGTGCGCGCATGTACATGCATCAATGTGTTGGGCTTTGTTTGGGGGTGTCAGGCTGCAGCCTGATATCAAAGGCTGGAGGAAACAAGCGTACATCGCCCGACGGGGAGCAGCCATAGTGCCTCTAATTAGCCTGAATAACCAGCCAGCGCACAATCGCACTGCTACACACACACACACACACACACACACACACACACACACACACACACACAGCTCAATTAGAAACCTAGACCAAGATGGTGGGAGAAAAATCAGACAGGATTTTTCTGTTGACCTACATGACATGTAAGTTACACTTAACACACTGATCAGTTAGTGACTGTAACTATAACATTTAAAATCAATTCTAGAGGGGCGTGTGTGTGTGTGTAGCGGTGCGATTGTGATAACGTGATCAAAGAATATCACGAGGAAGTCACACACCGCTTTGTTGTGTATTTGATAAATCACCATCATGTTATTAGAACAGGACTTTTATTCTATAGCAAAAGAAAAGTGCATTCCACTTGTAGATTTTCTGGTACTTCCATGTACATGACTCAGATCAAACCTATTTGAAAGGTCTGATCTAACTCACATACATGGAAGTACCAGAAAATCTTCAATTTAAAAATACACATTAAAAGATCCTGATATTATCAAATATACAGAATCAAAACAACAGTTCACTTCTATCAGAAAAACAGACTTGCCATCAGACAACAGGCCTTCTGAGGCCGTCTCTCAGACGGTGCGAGTTCATACACACACACACACACACGCACACGCCGTAACACCTGAGACACGCTACTTTTATTGACTAGATCAAGACAACAGACCAAGGATACGATCGTTAAGACATGAAAGACAAAAGTAAAGCCAGTTACACGCTTGCATTTAGTCTTCATTTATCTGAAATGTACAGACAACACTACCTGAAAGCTAAAGGCTTGTCTGGAAGCCATGACTGAATCTCCGCTGTGTTTTTTCCTTGAAATAAAAGATTAGCCTCATAATTATCGTTAGCATTCTAAAAGAAAAAAAAAAACAAAACACACTGGCCTAATTGGGCCTGGCATAATGCCCTTTTTACGAAAATGCACCAAAACACACATTTGCAGGACATTCTGATATTTTTTTTTTCGAAACGTGACTTTTTTTTGTGTGTGTGTTGCCGTTGGTCTACGCCTCTCTTTGGGCGAGTGGCTGACAAATTGCAGTGTGTGCCTTCTCCGGATGTGTTTATAAAATAGACTTAATAGCTACACTTACCCTACAAATTGTCCATATGTTTCAAAAGAGATTCATATAGCTATTTACAAAGATGTGATCATAATTACGATGTAGGAAAATGGCCACTATATAATTGTGCATCAACCTCTTAGACGTCCACCTTTTTCTGGCTAATGGGAAAAAAAAGGCTTGTAGAAATCTTACAGCACAGGAAGATTTTTTTTTTTTGAGAAAACTGAGTACTGGAGTTAGATCATTACAGCGATAAGGTAATGGAACTAAGGTGGAGAGTCGCTTTTAATTTTTTGGAATAAGAAGAGGAAAAAAAAACTACATTCAACTACAGAATACAAACAACAAACATCTAACCAGAAAAGAAAAAACACACACACTCAAAGCTGTGTGCGTGTTCGTGCATGTGTGTGTATGTCTATGCATGTGTGTGTATATGTATGCATGGGTCTGTGTTTGTATTTATGTATGTGTGTATGCATGCATGTATGCCTGTATGTAAGTTTACATGCATCTATGCATATTGGGGTGCTTGCATGTGTATGCATCTGTATATGTATGTATGTATATATGTATGCATGTATATTTGTATGTACGCATCTATCTGTATGTGTGAGATCCGTGTGTGTGTGTGTGAAATGGTTCAGATATTACACAAATATATATAAATGACTCTCTTATTTAAATATGGAAGGAAAGAGAGAAACTTCAGTATTATGAGCCAATCCCATGGCACTGTTTCAGAGTAAGAGAGAGAGAAAGAAAGAGAGAGAGAGAGAGAGAGAGAGAGAGAGAGAGAGAGAGAGAGAGAGAGAGAGCCTGGTGAAGAGGCCTTGCAAAATAAAGATCAGGAAAAAAATGGCTATACATTCACATGGTGTGAAGTAGCAACATTTCCCATTAGGTTTGAAAAACTTTGCCCGCCCCTCGCGGGACACTTGAGCTGGAGTGGCGCGGTCCGAGGGCTGGGCAGCGAACAGTTGCGTGGGTCAGAGCCGGGCCTGCCAGGCCCCATTGTGCGCTAAGACGTTAATTGGTGCTAATCCAGCCCTAGGAGCTGTTTTGCTAGCCTGACCTCGCGCCCCGGAGGACACCTCGGTGTGAAATACTAAAAAAAGGACTCCATTGAAAGGGGCCAGTGAAAAGAGGCAGAGAGCATTCCAACACATTCTGCTCTCAAAGAGAGGAGCACAGGAGCGCGGGAGGACCGGCTGGGGTTTTCTTTCCCCCTCTTCCCCTCCGTCTTGGGCGCATCCTCACCCCCGATGCTCTGAATTAATAGCACAATAGCAGTGGTAACAGTGATGGGTCTGCCTGTTTTTACGTTTCTGTACTCAGGTTCCTTTTTACCCCCACGAACACACTGGCTCTCTACAAGCTGCTGTGTAAAGAGAGCACTAATTGCCCCCGGCTTCAGGATCAGAAGGATGTCTATGAAACTATCAACAAACAGGAAAACACGGATTATACGATTGACACCTGCTAGACTGTTTAATACACGTCTATGCTACAAACAACACGTCTTTGATTAAAAAAAAAAAAAAAAAAAAGTGTTAAGCTCCAGACCAGAGTGTTGAGAAAGAGTCAACAAAAGTTCTTTAATTAATCTTCAAAATGGCACCAGAGGACATGAAAGAGACTTTGTTATACATCAATCAGCCATAGCATTACAACCGCCTGTCTAAACAGTTCTGACCCATCAAGACATGGACTCCCACAAGACCTCTGAAGGTTTTCTGTGGTCTCCAACACCAATAAGTTAGCAACAGATCCTTCAGTGGATCTTCTATACAATTGGACCAGACTGTCTAGCCTTTACCCCTCACGCACATCAATGAACCTTGGGCATGGTCACTAAACTGATACAGACGAGCCTATAAAAAGAATGCATAGGCTGGAGGCAACCTGGAGGACCCCCTGATACGTCTACAAACCTCTCGGACAGGTGAATGCTACGTGCATCTCCTTTCTGACACCCGTTCATACAACATACAACAGAATTGTGGACCGTTCTGCAGGAAGTATGGTGTTTATGAGCTTGCAGAAATATTCTATAGGCAATAGAGTCCATGCCCTGTGGGGGACCTACCAAGAATGAGACTGTTGTACCAGTTTTTCTGGCACTTCAATGTATATTCCAACCGCTTGACAGAAATTGCACAATACTTAGAAACAGGGCCTTGGATGAAATCTATACAAATAAAAGACACTGAAAACGAAACAAGTAACTACAGAGACACGTAAACAAATCTTAATCTGATGATTTACGAGAGATATAAATACTGGCCTTTTATACACTGTGTAAGGACGCCGCATTTAACACAGTACTCTAACACCCGAATTTCGGATTACTACTATGTTTTTTAGCTTGACTATGTTAACAAAAAAAAAAAGAAATAAAAAATGATAAATGGAAAAATTACACTGCAAACATTACGACTGCAATAATCATCATGATTCAGGCAGCCAACTAAAGGAAATGTGAAGAGAATGAAGAGTGAAGATGTTAACTGAATCAGGCAGCTATTCTCTCCCAACACAGCGCAACGTGTAGCATGCAAATAAAGGCTTTTCAAAAGCTGCAAAATGTCCATTTCATGCTTTCGACTAAAGACACATTAACACATTTCCGTCAAAATAATCAATTATTATTTTTCCTGGTTTCATAATTGCACCAGCTATTCTGTTAAGAAACGTAATTGTGCTGCGATTCAATCGTATTTAGAAGCCGCCGACATTATAATGTGTGAAAAACCGTGAAATGAGACTCCATAAAAAAAACAGTAATAAAAAAAAAAAGAAAACGGTGGACAAGCAAAAGGACGGACGCATGAAAGGCTGTGAATCGAAACTCGCAGGAGACCGCGATGGTATTCAGTCCGGATTCAATGCTAACACAGAGAATCCAATTACGGCGCAGACAGCTCAAGAGCTCGGGGCTTTGATTTCAAAGTACAAGAATCGGACAAAAATGAGCCACAAAATTAAAAAAAAAATTCAAGAGTATCGGAAAATTGGAATATTTTTGAGTCTTTCATGGGTACACACTGAAGTCTCCAGTGTACACTAATCATTTCTAGTATGAAGAAATAAAAAAACAAGGATAAAACATCATGACCCTCAAAGTGTCACAACAAAAAAAAAAGATAGAAAACGGGTGAACGGGGAACTGAGAAAACAGCAATGGAAGAAGACTGCTGACGCTTTACTGATTTGAGAGCCATGGACGTTGATTTAAGGATCTCATTCATCCTGGTATATCTGAGAATGAACAATGGTAAATTCACTTTTAGGACAGATACGGTCATTAAATTTGTGAAGGGGACTCGAGAAATTACACACTGCTTATTTAATAAGGTTATCAGTCACTGAGTGTACTTATAAACAACAGGTAGTGCGGTCTTGGCTTCTCTAACTGTTCTATCCGATTATAAAGCATTAAACAAATGCTCACAACAAGCAAAACTGTCACTGTCTCTCACACACACAGAGTTTCATAGTACTAGCTATTTTCGAGTCCTCAAGAGTGATAACACCTGAAACAGGAACGCTCTACAGGTAGCAACTGCTGAGTGACGACTACTTGCTGACTGATTGGACCGTGAGCAATCAAAGGACTCGCTCTGTGTGTGTGTGTGTGGGTTTGGTTTTGTTGGTTGGCACCAAGCACAACTTGGTGCATTAAAAACATTAAAAACATCAAGAAAACATTAAAAACATTAAAATATACTTTAGATCAATAATTATAAATAAATCAGAATACAAAATCTGGTCGCAACTTTAAAGTTTAAAACATCATAAGATAGAGATGAAGAGAGGTGTTACAGTGTGATACAGCTGGATAACCATAAACATCACTATTTTACTGTAGTATTACAGGGTGCACAATCAGGGTTTAAAAACAAACAAAAGAAATAATATCCCATGGAGAAAAAAAGGGTCATCTGTAAAATAACTTTTTGATAAGAGGCATCAGATTGCATGGCCAGAACTCTTGTATATATTAAATTGCCAAAAAAACCTGGCAGTGGTACATCTACAAATGTCTCTGACAGGTAAACAAAGAGACCTTGAACACGCTGTCTATAATCAACTGTCTGTCAACTGTCTGTCTCTCTCAAAACCAACTTCAGTACCCCAACCAGTCTGGCTTTAAACCAGTGCACTCTTTATAAAACTGCACTCATACAGTTCGTATCGCAGAAGCCGCATGCTGCAAAATCAGCTAGCTTGTCACCGGTCTTCATTCTTCTTTACCTGTCTCCCCATCTCCTCCTATCCCTGCACAGAAGTGGTTCCAGTCCTACCTGAAGGAACATAGAGGGGCTCCACATCAACACCATGCAAACTATCCACTGGCGTCCCACAAGGCTCTGTGCTTTGTCCACTTCTGTTCACACTCTCTTGGAAATGTCATCACTTCTTATAGCTTCTCCTACCACTGTTATGCTGACGACATCCTTTCCTTTCCTCCCTCTGATACTCAGGTCTCAGCTCGGAGCTCAGCACGTCTAACAGTCATTCCTTCATGGATGGCTGCCCACCACCTAAAACTCAATCCTAACAAGACAAAGCTGATCTACATCCCAGGAGTAACTGGTCATCATCATGATCTCTTGATTTCCTTTGAGAACACTCTGATCACTCCAGCTACAGATGTATGTAGTCTTGGAGTTGTTGATGACAACCAGCTCTCCTGTTAATATTGCTAACTTGGCTCAGTCATGCACGTTTCTCCTTCATAACATTTGGAGAATTCGACCATTTCTCTCAAGAGAAGCTGCCCAGGTACTAGTCCAATACTAGTAATCTTCTTTCGCCCATGCTACTAGTCCAGAATGCAGCCGCTTGACTTGTCTACAACCTCCCCAAGCTTAGCTATGTTCAGTCACACCCTTACTGTAAACCCTTCACTGGCTTCCTGTAGCAACTTGTATCAGATATCAAACCTGATGCTGGCCTACAAAGCCAAAAACGGTCCGGCTCCTACCTACCTGAAGGCAATGGCTAAGGTCAGGTACGTACCTAGAGCCCTTCGTGTTACAGGTACAACCCAAATTGACTGCCATCATCCAAGACGCATGGGAGGCAAACATCCAGACTCTTCTCTGTCCTGGTGGTGGAGTGAACTTCTCCTAGATGTCCGTACAGCAAAGTCACTTGCTGTCTTTAAATGGCAGCTATTTTCGAATTGTATTTATTGTCTGTCTTTAGGTTGTCCATAGTTTAGGAATTATTTTGGTAAGTTAAATGAAAATGAACACCATGTGTTCCTTTTTTTCTGACGAGTTACACAAGTTCATGACTTGTATTCATTCTAATGGCTTTGGACTCTTCCAACAGGACAATGCACCACCAGACATGTCTCGTGGTATGGTACACCAGTCTAATACTTTGTAGATCCATCACAGGTTTCACAAGCTTGTGGAAATATCCTGTAGGTAATAAACACCATACTTCTGAGGTAAGGAATTTCTGTGTTCCACAGCATGTTGCATGGCATCCCAGATGGGTTTGATAAAGTTGAGGTTAGGTGAAAGCGAAAGTGAACTATCTGCCTACTGTGCTTGCACACAGAGGAACATGAACATTAGGGATCATTAAACACACCTACCAGAAGCGGGGGGCAGCCACAAATCACGGCACCCGGGGAGCATTTAAGGGAGTTAGGTGCCTCGCTCAAGGGCACCTTACTTGTGTCTTGCCCTGTGCTGGGATCGAACCTGGGAACTTCTGAAAATGGTTTACCTCAAACCCTAAATTGGCGTCTCTGGATGTGTTGGTGTGGTGCATTGTCCTGTTGAAAGAGGCCAAACCCATTCAGGATATGAACGTGTGTAGCTCATCAGAAAGGAGGCACACACAGTGTTCACTTGTCAGAGACTTTTGTAGATGTACCAGGAGTCTCATGGAATTTTAGCTAAACAAACCCCATACTGTTATGGAATCACCAGCAGCCTATGTATGCTGCATACGCTCGTCTGGATCAGTTTTCTGGCACTCCAGTGTAGTGTTTACGTGTTCAGGTGAGTTTTCTATTTTAATTCTTTAAACTTGAACCTCCAGGATATGTTAACTACATAATCTCACATCCTGATTACAATAACATCACGTGGCCCTGCGCGTCACTAACATTGGTCTAAAGCCACATTTTCACTAGAATTTCTTGATTCATGGTTCAGCGTACCTGCAGCTTGTCATTATTTGATGAATCATGTATCACACACTGTACCATCATGATATCATATTACGGCATTTGTCGAGACAGGACTCTATCGCTTTATTGCTTATACATATAAGCCAGGCGCTATGATGGGAATACTATAAATACCCTAAATACTATGAACTCAAATTAGTGACTAACTATTTAAAAAAAAAAAAAACTTTGGATACAAACATGTTTCAAGTCAAGAACCTTGCATGCTAACGAAGACTTGTGTGTCACAGTGCTTTGTGCTTAAGATAATAGGCTTGTTTTTTTAAGTGGTACATAATTTAGAGACTCGGATACTATTTTTGAAAGTCAACTATTCTATACTCTTCTTTCAATTCATTTCATGTTCTTTGATGGCAAGACGAAGTCAAACGCCCACCGGGGGCTTTCTCTTTCACCGCCGTGACAATTGATTAATTACGAGCGGACAAAAGGATTAGAAACAGGAAACTGTGGGCAAAATAAAGTGGGCTGTGACATCTGAAAGATTTGTTTATAACTGTGTCATTATGGGTAATTGTTTCTTCACAGAAATACCATTAACGTACTGAATGTCTTTTCATTTCATTTAGAAGTCTATTCAGAGCTAAAACAAAGAGCAGAGACAGTCTGGGTTAATTGCCTTTGTTGCAAATGACATGATTAAGATAAAAAAAATGGCTTTAGCTATCAAAAGACAGATGAGTATTGTGTTCACTTTATTTGTTTGTCTCTTTTCATAGTGGCAGACATCTGACTTGGCACGAGTGAGAAGAACAGATCAGCTCATCGCGCTAGCTAAAGGCTCAACATGCAGAATTTAATGACAATTAAGCTATAAAAAAAAAACACATCACATCAGGACAAGGACAAAAATCACCTTAACGGGAAGTGATCAAAGGTCCTGAATAACTTAAACTAATCTACGCGATAATAAAAATATGAATTCGAAACAGATCTGAAATGTGTGGAATTTGGAGATTGGATGAAATTGCATTAAATGCGATTCTGCATCATTTACAACATTCACTTATCCTTAGTAACCGCCTGCTCAGGGTCACTGTGGTAGAAAGATCACAGGCAGGTTTAGCAGGTTCAAATAAGTTAAAACGTACCATGCATCGATAGTCGACACTGATTATAAACTGTAATGATGTCAGAGCCAGAATTCACACACTGAGAGAATATATTCTTTACTTTGGTTATTTTCTCTTTTAATCTAAATGGCCTTTTGGCTTTCTAAAATGCCAGAAGGTCTCTTAACCTTTCATCACTACCCCATGTCATCTCACACCTATTTGTCTATTGAGATGTCCCATCCCTGCCCGTCCTTGAGGTAAAACAATAGCAATTACTCCCAATTTCCTTCCTTAACCCCCTAACCCTAACCAGTTTCTGTCATCTTCATCCCACACTTACCCCTCTTTAAACTCCTCTTCTTCCTCCTCCCCCTACAGTTTCCCTCTAGAAATCATTGATCAGACTGGACTCCGTTGATGGGCTAAGCTAAACTCAGTCGATAGACCGAACTCAACTCTATGTATGTGTAAATAAACTCAAGTCAGCAGTGGCATACTTTCCCTCCCTTGCCAGTCATAGTTACCCTAGCCAATCGAGGCCGATGGTGCGCCCATGCATACAGAAGTAGTGGGAAGCTTTTTTTTCCCCGAGTGTATTGCTGTGCAACAAAGAAATCCTACACCTCGCAATACAACATAATTGTGGATCGTTCTGCAGTAAGCATGGCGTTCATTGCCTACTGAATAATTCCATAAGCTTTTGGAGTCTGTGCCCTACCAAGTACGGACGAATGCACCATAGTCCTCTACCACTCCCAATTCCTACATGCTTTCCTAGCATTAGCACTGGTAATGAGTTGTTTATGTTGTCAGGGAGACACTGCTGTCAATCAGGACATGATATGGTACGCCCACACATTACTGATCTGGTAGAAAACAGGACATTTAGATATAATAAATCATAACCATTAGTAAATTATTATATACTATTTTTAGCGTCACATAAGTATAATTACTTTATTTCGGCAAACAGTGTCTGATCCAAACATGTCGGCAAAGTGTGTTTTCCCCCAAATGCCCATCTCCAGTGCTGATGGTCTTGGTTTCTCAGACTCATATGACATGTTTGCATGCCCATCATTCATCATTGCCATCAATCACAGGCTGCTATCAGTGTGCACTCAGCCTTTGCTCACTGATGATGAAGAAAATGGAGCTGCTATAGTTAACGTGCCTACATCAGAGCGGCTATTTCGGTCCTCCTTTTTTGGGGAAGAGGAGGGGGATGGTGTCGTGCACGGGTGTGGGCTGGTTTCTCTATACGGTTTCTTCTCGTTCTGCTTTGGCTTTCGGACCGAGTTCTTCCATTAAGTCATTTCTTTCACGGTTTTGCTAAGAGGCTTTTAGACCAAGCTTTTTTTTTTGTCACGTTAAAAAAAATCCCTTCCCTGGTGTTTGGAAAAGAGCGAGAGAGAGAAAGAGCATGTTTGAGGTTTAAATTAATGAAGCAGCTGTTGAATAACATCAATAATAAACAAGGAGAATGGGAAAACGAGACGGGGGTGTGAGGTAATTTTAGCCGGCAACTTTACAGATGCAAAATTAACGGATTAAGTGTGAAATAGTAGACGAAATAGTAGACGGTTCAAATTAATCCTTAACAACAGCATTAGGATTAACACCAGATGACTACATGAGTAAAGTACAGCTGAACTCTTGCTTTATGAATTCATGTCATCTTGTACTGATGATACTTGAGTGATTTTTATTCACTGCAGTAATTTCCACAAAACCACCGCCACAAAATGCATTACTATGATAGAAACCCTAACGCTGTACGGCTGCACTTGATGCCTAGTTATATCTGGCGAAATGTGATTGTAAACTGGCAAAAACCACCAAACTGAAACTACCAGTTCCTTCCCCTTTTATGGACTTGACTAGGAACTGGTATTTGAGAAGGCAAATCAACATGTCTGTGCAGATTCTACTTTAAATCCTGTTTGCTGCAGAAACAGATACAGAACTGCAACACTGACCACACTAATCACTGTTTTGAGAATTAATGATCAGAATTAGTTATCTGGTTAGCTTGTAGCTAATGCCGCTTGCTAGTCTGACAACTAGTTTGTTGCTAAGCTTCAGTCCAAAATGGTTCATGAATGTTTGAAGTTATGTAAAAGTCATAAACTTTCTTTAAAATCTTCCACCACACAGCTTGGCTTAATAATGAACAATCCAGCATTTTGAAATGTGTTTGCACAATGTCACAGTTCCAGGTTCCTCAGAATGTGCTTTAAAAAAAAAAGAAAAGAAAAACAAAATCATTTCATTGCCTTTTTTCAAAGATATAGAAGATAGCTCAGGCACATGATAATGACTGGAGGATTTGCCATTACATTTTTAGCTGGTCTGATGACTCTGTCCCAACAAGGACTGTTGAGATTGGAGTAATCTACATTTAAAGGTAGTTTAAAACACCACTACTAAGTACGGCTAGGCAATTAATCGTGATATAACCGAAACCGACATTTAGACCCTCTAAACTTTTTATTTACATTAAAATTAAAATGTTACCTTCTACATAAGTCGGTTTCATTTCAAACGAAGTGTGCTTTGATAACAGTTTTTACACCATAAAAATATGCACTGTATCATTAGAAAATTAACCTTAGCTTTAATACTTTAGCACAATCTGTGTTAGTAAACTAGGAACAAAAGAAAAATAATCATTCATTAATTGTATTCGAAGAAAAAAAAAACTCATCGTAATACTGATTTTGAGGTCATATCGCCCAGCCCTACTTTTAAGCAATTTAATCCAACTACATGGTGTAACTTTTTCATAAGCCTGGTATCAAAATAAATACATTTAAAAGTTAGGTACCGTGTGTTTAATATAGTGCTGATGTTATACGCAGACAGACAGACACACAGGCAACTGTGAGCAGAGTCAGCTGACTTGGTAAGTCTATGGTCAATGCAGTCTGCATTTTCACGTCCCTCTGTGACATGAAGCATCTTGGGAAGGAGAAAAACTTACCAAACTAGAGCAACATGACTAATAATTTTAAACAAGCACCTTGATGTCAGTGTGACAAATAGAGGCTATTTTTTTGCAATAATAGAAATATTAAATATTCAAACCCCTGTCCAAAAGTAGACAATAATCAGCTATAGTATATACACTAATCAGGCGTCTTGTGGAGTCCATGATTCAACAGAGTTGTTTTGAGGACTGTTTGGTGGTTTTAACGTTATGGATAATCGATGTATGCCAGGCAGCGAAATGATCTGCATGTAGGAGGAATTCTCATGTATTTAGTGGTGTGTAGGCTGTAGGTTTCAGACAGTCTTTCAACATGACCCTGGTGTGTCATGTGACAACAGGCATGTGACGTTTGAGAACCAGTATATAACGTGTTGCTCTTGAAAGTCAGAAATTGTATGAAGGCAATGTTGAGTGTATCTATTATCTATAACGCCATCATAACACTATCATGGACTAAAATTAAAAAATTAAAAAATTTTATCTAAATTTTAAAAACACACACACAAACACACAGACACACACCCAAAATCAATGAGTATTTGGAATCAAGCCAATGTGGGCAGCCATAGGATTGTGGTTAAGGAAGCAGCTTTGTGATTTACCTAGGCTAGATTAGGCTTCTCACACACACACCAGTGATCTAAGGGTGCAAATGACCCTGTCACTCGTTGTCCTCCCTTAGACCACTTTTGTTAGGTTGTGATAAAAAAATTACGGCACTGACAAGACATAACTAAAGTGCCCTTGAGCAAGGCACTAAACGCCCAGCTGTCCTCTGGAGCCATAGATGGGTTTGCCCACCGCTCTGGGCAAGTGTGTTCACTATCCCCTAGTGAGTGTGTGTGTGTGTGTGTTTCACTGCACGGGTGGGTTAAACACAGAGGTCAAATTCCTCCGTGTGCAAGCCCAGTGGTCAATAAGTCACGTCACTTCAAAAGGCTTCGAGCACAAACCATGATCAAGACCCTGCTGACTCAGTCACGTGACCATGTCACATGACGTGGACTGTCACCCTCATCCTCTTTCCATCTACATTGGGACGTTTAGGCATCTTTTTTGTATTCTAAATATATTTATACATCATTTTATCAAAGCAATAAATAAACTTTCAACATCATAACATCGACTTAACGTGTTCAATAATTTCTAATTTGCAATTATGTGGCGCTCAGTTGTATTTCACTCAGGCTGAAACCCAAATGCCTTCCCACTCCCTATAGTAGCGCACTACAAAGTGTACAAACCGATACATTCCTTATAGCAGGCAGTGCACTTCGTGTGGACTGAGGTGCCGTTTGGAATCAGGCAAATCGGATCAACTTGTCGCTAAAGCTAGCTAGCTAGCTTGTTTAGCTGAGGTAACTACCTTGTTAAGCACACTGTAGGCTTTTATATTAAAAGATATAAACATATATAATAGATAATTTGACATTTTTGTCGGTTATCCACCAGGTCAGTGGTTTTAAAGTGTCTCGCGCACGTTAAGGTTAAATGACGGTTAGGATTTAAACTGACAGCTCGGTTAGCATGTTAGCTAGTTAGGTGACTGACAGGGCTTGTTAAACGAGTATAAAGGCGAGTTATAGTGCACATACAGTGTAATAGAAACAGATAAAACAGTCCATGTTTGTTGTTTATAGACTAGTGGTTTTAAATGTGAATGAAAGGTCGCAGTAACCCCTCACACACTGTCCTCATACTCACTCAGCCGGGGCTGCGAGATGTAGTTTCTTGTCACGGCTTGCGCGTGCTGTCTGGCTGCTGCCGCTTCTGGTCCGTTGAGGTCCACCGGATGATTAGCGACTAACGTTGCCATGCTTTTCGATTCGATTCAATTAAACTTAATAAAACAGACGCAAAAAAAAGCGAACACTTTCCACACAGGCGACTTAAAGCCACTAGTCATATGACCCTGCGGAAGCGGCGCGCTCACGTGGCTTGGACAGGTGTACGTCATGACGTCGGGCCGCCGTGCGCGTTCCTCGGGCGCGCGCACACCACAGCAGAGTGTGCCCATGTGGACTTCATGATCACATGTCATGTGACAGACGTATCATAGGTGCATGTCAGTACATCAGAATATTACCAAAAAGTGAATTTATTTCAATAGTTCAATTCAGAAAGTAAAAGTCATAGCTATATTGTATAGATTCATTACATTCATTAATGTGTTTTTTTGATGATGTCGATTATGTGTAAGTGAAGTGAAATTGAACTATTTGCCTACTGTTTTTACACACAGAGGAACGTGACCTTCACATTTAACCCATCTGTGCAGTGAAACACACACCGGTGAACACTAGGGGGCAGTGAACACACTTGCCCAGAGCAGGAGGCAGCCCCAAACCACTGCACCCAGGGAGCAGTCGTGTCTTACCCTGTGTGGGGATCGAACCCGGGACGATTTACAAGAATCCCTAACCGCTAGGCCACGGCCACCCCAGGAACGGCCAAAAACTGTCCAGACTTTCCTGGGTCCCTAAGCAAAATTTTGATAAGGGGCCCTTCTACCTGAACAGTTGCATCTGATTCTCCACTCTCCACCTAAGAATAAACAGCCATATCCAGAATAAAATACGGTGTAAAAAGACAATATTTATTAATAAAACAACATATAAATGACCAGTTTTAACACAGTTAATTTTGTGCTCAGCCTTCAGCCCACCTATTAAAGTGTACTGGTGTATTTGGGGAAATTTAAACAAGTACTAAACTACTAAACTCACTTTTCTGCTTCAAAGTTTGGTTAATGATCCTGTGGTGCTGTGAGGTTTTTAATGGTGTGGAGAGCAGCTACTCAGTACATGCCACCACTAAATATATTCCTGTGGCTATTTATTTATTTATTTTCCAACCTTGAGAAGAACAGTCACAGATTTCAGCCACATTAAGTGTTTTTCCCCTCTTTTTTTTTTCCTTTTTTCATATCCTGAAGAATGAAGTTTTGCTTCATCTGCTGATACACTACGCAGCGAACATAGTTAGCCTATAGGGCGGTCTGGCTCTGCTTACAGCTAATGAGAACCCCCAAATTCAATACGGTGAAAAGGTTCAGTATTGCAGACTCATGGTGTCACACTCTAATCTGCTAATCCACACAAAACAGCCGTAGCTTTGCGATTAGGGAACCGGTCTTATTACCGGAAAGTCCAGTGTTCAATCCCTGCATAGGGCAAGATTCGACTTAAGTGCCCTTGTGCAAGGCTCCCCATGCGCAGTGGTTTGGGGCTTCCCCCCTGCTCTCGGCATGTGTGTACACTAACCCCTAGTGTTTCACTGCACGGATGTGTTAAATGCAGAGGTCACAGTAGGCAATTAGTTCACTTTCACTTTAACACCTGCAAAGGTTTCCTAAGCCTTTAAATGGTCTGTCAGTCTGTAGGCTCTGTAGGTTCAGTAGGCTATACAATCATGGGGAGGACCGCTGACTTGACAGTTGTCCAGAAGACAGTCATTGACACCCTCCACAATGAGGGTATGCCACAAAAGTGTATTGCTAAAGAAAATGACTGTTCACAAAGTGCTGTATTGAAGTGTATTAATGGAAGGTTGAGTGGTAGAAAAATATTCACAAACACCTTTGAAAGGATTGTTAGGAAAAGGCTGTTCAGGAATTTAGGGAGAGATTTAGAAGGACTGAACTGCGGCTGGTGTCAGTGCACACAGAAGTATCCAGGACATGGGCTACAACTGTAGAACATTTGTACAACACGGATCAGAACATTCGAATAGGAATCCAGGTTTAGTTTTTCGTGGGCTGTTTGTAATGTCTGCACAACCTAAAACTCATAAACCACTTCTCTACTAAGGCTCAATGTAACGTAGGCACCATTTTAAGGTGGAATGGTAAATAGGTTTAAGGTGGAATGGAAAATGTGAACATAAAACTAAAAGTTTCAGACTCTGGTGACTGTAGAAGTGAGGAATTAGTTGCCCAGATGAGTAGTTCAGAATGAAGTCCAACGTCAGCATAGCCGTCTACCAAGAAATTTTTAGAGCACTTCATGCTTCCCTCTGATGACAAGATTCATGGAGATACTGATTTTATTTTCCAGAAGGACTTGGCGCCTGCCCACACTGCTGAAACCTATACCTGCTTTAATAACCAGAGTATCACTACACTTAATTGGCCAGCATAGAGCATTAATCACCTGAGTCATAGCGACTGCAGGCAGTCATGGCCCAGTAGTTAGGGAATTGGTCTTGTGACTGGAAGGTCCCTGGTTTGATCCCTGCACAGGGCAAGACATGACTGGGGTGCCCTTGAGCAAGGCACCTAACTCCTCACATCCTCCTCGGATGCCGTGGTTTGGGGCTGCACTAGTGTGTGTTTCACCCCACAGATGTTAAATATGGAGGTCCCATTCCTCTGTGTGCAAGCACAATAGGCATATTCACCCTAATCAATTGGGTATTGTCAAGAGGAAGATGAAAGACATGTGGGACGGTCGTTGCCTGGCCAGGGAATCAATCTCAGGCCTGTTATTCTGTGATGCTAAGCACTGCACCACCATGCCTCAGTAAGAGACTAGGTCAAGCTAAAACCCTAGATATGTATTCTGTATTTGTCTGTCTGGAAATCAAATCTATGATCACAAATCACACTGATAAGCTGCATGAATCTACAGTCTGGGCTAGAAAGAAATCAGGCCCAGTCTCATCATTCTGTGGTACTGTATGATTTAACCACAAAAAAGTGCAGATCCAGAAATATAATACAGATGCCAAAAATGAGTTTATTTCTACCAGCATGCCCTTCTCACAGGCTACCAGTATTGAGATTCACTAATCTCCTGTCTCTCTCTCTCTCTCTCTCACTAACACATGAAGAGCACACATTTTTCACACTACTCCAAAGTGCTTTGGCGAGAATGCGACCAAAGAGCAACAAAAAGATCTCAATGAGGTGATGGAAAGAGGTGACGGATCCGCTTTGGGTCCCATAAGCTTCCAGCTCAAGAGCTCATCTAGTCCATGATCCAGCATATGAGCACATTTCATCAGCCAGGCAGTTAACACTTCAAACCTATTTGCTGCTGCACAGACTTTTGGGTGTTTTACATGGCTGCCGTTTCAAGCAGGTAAAAAATCGACCGCGATTCCCAGTCCTCAAACCAGGACGACAGGAAGTAGATAGTAGTGTGATTCACTATTCATGGTCATATATTTAGCTGCATTTTAATTAAGTAATCGAAGCAACAAGTACTTTTGTCCGAACTGTAAGTGTGTGTGTGTGAAACGTGGTATTGCACAAGCACTTTATGTGTGAATGGCACATAAAGAGGAGACGAGTGATAACACTCCAATCACTCATTAGCACTTCTTTCCTCAATGCCTATGTTTCTGTCTCGCTCGACAAGACGAAATTCAGTACAATCCCCCCCCCCTCCCCACAACACACACACACCATGATGGTGCATATACACACTTTACACAACTATATACTCAATCACCTTTAAAAACGATTAAATATACACATAATGAAGCCGCATAATCATACACACACCTCTATACTGACAAATACATGTACACACACAGGACACACACACACACACACACACATACATACTGTTGTGTACATGTTGTACACATACACACAATCCAGTGTCAAGAGATAAACCTTTACCCAAACACACACACACACACACACACACACACAAACACACACACACAGTTTGTTCTCTGTTCCTTTGCTCATACATACACACATACAATCCCACACACTGTACACACAAAAATACCTGAACACGCACACACAATCCCACACACTGCACACACATCCACACACACACACACAAATACAATCCCACACATTGTACACACACATACACACACTCCAGAGTGAAATATTGTGGCAGGAAAAGCACTAGAGTTTGAAGTGGCTGAGCGTAGCGGCTGGTGCCGCTCGCAGGTCTCTGTGCTCGCCGAGTCTCTCGAGAGTCAATCCAAACGTTTCAGACAGAACGCAAAAAATAGCCGATTAATACCAGTGAAGAGCCTCCGCCCACCGGAGCGCTGCCCTCGTTTAAAATACATCAGCTTTACTCCTGCGCGGCCCAACTACCAACACACAGCCCGAGCCAGAGCCGCAAACAGACATGCTGCTAAATGAGCGTGCACTTTTACAGAGGTGGATTCAATCTAAACCTAGATTAAAGATCTGATGATGCTTTGGATAAATGAGGGAGAGAAGAAAAAGAAATGGAGATAGCTCCATAAGAAGAAAAACAAATCTAACGTTTAGAGACGTAAATACATTAAAAACCTAAAAAGACATGGCAGGTATACTGAACTGTACTGTATAGGCATTTCAGCTTATAGTCATGCTTATAACACATTTATAAATGGTTAACAAATTGCGTAATAAGCATTGGGCTTATTACAATCACAGAACCCGTCAACGGCTCATATCTGGCAGTATCCTCAAAGCTCAAAGTACCGTGAATTCAGACTCCATGCATATGAATGAGACTTGGGGACACATGAGACTGTTACTGGTTCACCTGTTGTCCTTCATTTGTTTGTAGATGTTCCAGTCGTCTAACCATTACAGATTTGTCTTGGTAAATATTACTCAAATCTTTACGCTTTCCAGTTTTTCCTGTTTTCAACATGTGCTTTGAGAACTGACAGTTTACTTGCTGTCTTATATGTCCCGCCCCTTGGCAGGTGAAATAAGATACTCGGTGTTATTCACGTTACCTGTCAATGATGTTGTGGTTTTAATATTATGGCTGATTGGTGTATATATTATGCAAAATTTTATCATACTCAAATCTACACTGGAGTTGTAGTTTAAAGTCAGGTCAGGTAGTACAGCCAGGGCCTTCACATTTTTTTATTTAGTTATAGTACTTAGAAACCACCATTCTGAATGTTATTCTATGTATTATTAGCTTATTTCTTATATTAATAAATTAGCAGATTGGACTGGTGTTTATTAGGTCTATCTTAACTTAAAACTTAAAATCACTTTTAAGAAATTGCTAATTTAATTTGTTGTTGGAAAGTTTAGGAATAAATAAACTCCCATAAATTGCCATATTATTCATGTACAAACTTACATAATGTTAATAAAATGCATCTTGGCCATGTTTACTGATGTTACACATATTCAGTAATTGTAAAATGTTAAATTTTGTAGTGTGGTTTTAATGAAAAAAAAAAGTTTTGTTGTATGTTTCTAATGTACAATGTACATTTTACAATTCAAATATAAAATTTGAAAAAAGTTTCAGCGTAAAATTTAAGTTTTATGATATGATTCTAATGCACAATGTAGGTTTTGTAGTAAGATCTTATTAGCGAGTATTTATTTATTATATTTATTAGTATTTATTAGATAGGACTAATAAGACCATGGTACACTTAACTAGTGCATTTTTGTGCAAAGTAGGTATCATTTTAACAGATAGAAAACAAGTCAGAAAAAGCAAACCTGGAATTTGGCTTGTTGGTTTTTATGTTTATGCTAATATCTGATTGTTTAATTACATATTAGCACATTAGCAATGAAAATTAAAATCTAAGTTATTTTACATCTAAATAAATTTCTATCTAATTTACAAAACCTAACTAGGTAGCTTGTTTAACATTATTATCCTGATAATTTACCTACTTAATTAAAAAAAAACCTTAATAGCTATCCAAACTTAAATTTAACATAAGTAAACATAGTTCACTAGATTTATTGTAAATTTTAAAGCATGGCATTTTATTTTTACACAGGAAGTAACTTATAGTGTATAAACTTGCCTTACAAAAGAACAGTAAACTCTCAAGATGTATTAGATAAGTAATGGTACAAGTTAAGTAAGAAAAGTAAGAAAAATGTAGTTTTTCATACCTTGCTTGCATGTAGTTAGCTTCAATTAATTTAATTTCCATGCAGCCATAAAAACAGCTTTTTATATTTAAATTATTTAAAACCATTCATTTTTAATAGCAAAGTATAAACATGGCATTGACTGTTGTATGCTTGTTGTCATGATTATTATATTATTAGAAACCTTCATGTTACAGTATAAATAATCACATGCTAAATAGTTGCTTTAGATAAAAAAAACTGAAATTTTGTTTTGCTGCTTTGATTACGCATTGTCTTTGTGCTCACAGTTTTCCAAAAGTCATTCTCAATGTTATTATAAGGTGAGCCAGTAGGTCACATTAACAATTCAATAGCAAACTCTAATTAGGTTTTTAAAGCTGAGAAGCTAATGACTGTACGCGAGTAAACAAATGTGAATTACTGAGTTTAATGACTAACTCTGAGGTTTACTGCTAAGACCATTACATGTAAACATTTAAAATGAGTGCTTAATTTTAATAAATGTGATGATATTGTAAACATTGGATAAAGATTAAGACATGATTATGATAATAAATAAATTGGCGTAAATAGCACATGGACAGATATGGAACGTTCATTCAGTTATCTTTAGTGACTGGTTTATCCTAGTCAGGGGTTGTTTTAAACCCAGAGTCTATCCCAGGAACACTGGGTGAGACGTCAGTCTATTGAAAAACTCCATGTACACCTGTTTACTTATTCATACATTATAATTACAATGAAAAGTAGAGGTTTTATAGTAAAATAGAGGAATTGAGGTTTATAGTATAATTCTAATGTAACATGTAGGTTTTATAGTATAATTCCAAATAACATGTAGGTTTATAGTGTAATTCTAAAGTAAAATATAAGTTTATTGTATGATTCAAATATGATATGGTTCAAATACTAAACATCACAATCAGGCCCTAATCAAAAGTGCTTAAATCCATACTCTTGCCTATTTTTCCTACTTCCACCATGTGGGATTTGAGAACTGATAGTTTACTTTCTCACTTTTTCTTACTTTCTTATTCAGTTCACCTGTCAGTGGTCTAAGTCTTATAGCTGCTCTGTTTATACGTCTATATCACTACCAGATTTTGCAATATGTCAGTTAAATCATCTCAGGTTAGCTTGTTATAACTTTACTTTAGCATCCAATTAATTATATCAGTGTACGAAAAAAAATATCACACAGCATTCGAATTCATCATCTGCACTGACCTTCTCGTGTTATGCAACATAGTTAGCGCTCTAGCGATTTAGCGGTGTTTGAAGGTAGATAACATCACACTGCAGTGTTAAACTTTGAGGACGAGTGCCTCTGGTCATACGTCAGTGAAATAGTTCTATATTTTGGTGCAAACAAATACTAAATAGAGGTCCTCTTTGCTTTCCTTATTAGGTAAGCTTTTTAGCTAATTAGTTACCATTAACTGGCTTGACCTGTTTTCTTTGCTAACACCAGGTTTAGGTTTGACAGGTCTTGGTTAGAGTAGCTAATGTCATTTCCTAGGCAGCATGTGAACTAAATAACGCAAATATTATGTTTTCAGGCAAAAGACGCGTTGAAACAAATATCACTTTGTAACAGGTTTAGATTAGTGAAATGTTAAATGTTACTTTTTGTACTTGAAAACATGACGTGACCTCATATCACGAGTTAAAATAATTTTTTTTATACTTGTATACCTTTAACTTTTACTACAGTATATTTGGGTTGTAAGAATATGACCCTGTGTATACACTGACATGCCAGAAAAACTAGTACACCAGTCTAATACTTAGTAGGTCCTCCTCACGGCATGGACTCCACAAGCTTCCAAAAATATTCTTTAGGCAATAAAAACCATACTTCCTGCAGAACTGTCCATAATTCTGTTGTATCCTGAGGTGTAGGATTCCTCTTTTTCACAGCCTATTGCATGGCATCCCAGATGTGTTCGATAGTACTGAGATTTGTACTGGTGATTTATATTGGACTTGATGGTAAAACCATAAACTCACATAAGTGTTCCTCTAGCCATAATTTGGTGTCTCTAGACGTGTGTGGTGGTGCATTGTCCTGTTGAAAGAGGCCAAACCCATCAGAATGAATGCAGGACGAATGTGTTCACACATAGTGTTCACCTGTCAGAGATGCTTGTAGACGTACCAACGGTCCGAAGCAATGCCAGGCAAACAAACCCCAAACCATTATGGAAGCCACCACCAGCCTGGGTATTTTGCATAGGCTTGTCTGCACCAGTTTTTCTGGCACTTCCGTGTTATATAATTACTCTATACCTGAACCAATCATTTCACAGATTTCTAAATATAAGAGGCAGCCATGGCTTGAGTTATGGAACTGGCCTTGTGATTGGAAGGTTGCCAGTGTAGCACGATGCTTTCCCCCCCCAAACTCCTACCTGAGCGCAATGGATAGGGCCTGGCCACTTCTCCAGGCAAGTGCCTTCACTGTTTACTACTAACGTGTGTGTGTGTGTGTGTTTTACTGCATGGATGGGTTAAATGCGGATATCAAATTCAATCCCTTTACTTTCACTTTCACTTCCAACAGGTAAATGTATGTAAGGTTCTCTGAAGTAGTTACCCTTACCTTAACATTAGACACCAATTGCAAATACTTTACTGGTCTAAGTTAGAGTAGCTTGCTCAGAACTGTAAAAAAAACAAAAAAAACCCCAACACCCCCAGACCCATCCCATAAGCTGTATTGGCTAATAAATGTTAAAAGATACCTCTAGATATATGATATATGACATGAAGTGTGTGACCATGTAAGAGTGGCATCCACATCCAGGATATATTCCTGCCTCATGCTCAGTATTCCCAGGATAGACTCCGGATCCACTGTAACCCTGATCAGGAGAAAACCTTCACTGAAGATGAATGAATGAATAAATGACTGTTGGATCTTATTTGAGATAGTGTATCAGGATGTTTATGTGTTTGTATATTTATATACATACATACACTCTTTGTCTATGCTCCCCCCCTTTCCCTCTGTAAGCCCTCTGGCTAATTAGATCTGTCATCCTGTTTGGTTTATTTCCTGTTCCCGTCCCACCAATGAGCAGAAGCTGTAGATACCCATGGCAGGATTTTCCACCTCTCTGATCATCTCCACAGACGCCGACGTTACGGTTAGTGTCCCCTCTAAAAGGGAGACGCACAAAGAGGAACAAAACCGCCACAGGATGCTCCGCTTCCTCCTTCCCGAGGCCTGGACTTAAGCGCCGGTCATGTGACGAAGCGAAACGTGTTGGTGGTCTTACACACATGCACACCCCCACCCCACCACAACTAGCCCCCTTGTCACTATTAGCTCCACCCCCTCGTCCCCTCCAAACCCAATCCAGCTTGACCTTCAGCCTAATTGGTCTATACAGAGATAGAGGAGTGCTAAGAAAAGGAGGAGGCAGAAGAGCAGCTGGGGGTTTTTATGCTGTTTGGGAGATTCTCAAGCCTCGGCAACGGTGCGGGACAGGTTCAGGCTCGAATACACACTCTCACACACATACACATACACACACACACACGGCCACTGCTAAAGGGACAAAGGCCTTCAGCTGCTGTCCATAGTGTGCACAGAGATACAAACACATCATTAATGACACACAAATCTAAGCCCTAATATTGGATCCTTGAAAGAAATCTGATCATATGATACACATACGACTGGCGTATCAATCAGTTTTACTCTTGTCCTCTGTGGACACTGGTCTAATCTGAGTATTATATCCATGTAGACATATGTCAACGTTCAACAGCTTCCACTCCATGTTGAGAAACATAAGCTATGATACACTATTGCTTTTATATGCTATTAAAACTCTATAAAGCACACTATAGAGGGAGTATTAAATCAGCTCTTTTACCGCAAACCGCTTCATACACACAGGTACTGGAGCAGACGCGATAACCTTCAGGTTGTGTTCTCGAAAAAAAAACCTCCATGCATTGACACAGACACACAACCAGCCATCCAGAGAGAGGCCGCGTTATTACCCAGCGTCCACCCCCTTACCCCTTTTTTCAACGCTTACACAAACTCAATTGTGTCACAAAGTGACCATTTTCATCTTGTACCATAAGGACAGTGTTCGCTCCAACCTTCTGTCTGTCTCTCTCTCTCTCTCTGGGTTTTGTGAAGGAGTTTAGTGTCCGTCTAGCGTTGCTCCTTGTGGACGTGGCTCCGCTGCATAAACAGTGATGCAGTGGAATAAACTGATTTGAGGTTGACCCTCGGAAAATCTGATCCCTTTGTATTCATTATTTATATAAATCCTTTGATTTGTGCACCGCATTAGAGGGGTAAAATGGAGAGGACAAACCTTTGACCTCAATTGCAATTCTTTTGTTATGTTCGGGTTTAAACGATACATCAAATGACCAGAGAGGAGGAGGAACTTTCTCAGTAAAGAAAATCGTACAGTACAGGTTTCAGAGGCTAACACACGTCACATTTATCTGTCTGTCTGTCTATCTGTCTGTCTCTCTGTCTGTCTATCTATCTCAAATTAAAGCTACTGTTAGTCCAACTGTACACACACTTACACACACCACTGACATAATTATTCATGCAGTTCATTAATGCTGTTCCGTAAACCTAACCTCAGTAATAAATAAGGCAACTCTCTCTCTCTCTCGTCCTCTCTCTTTCTCTCTCTCTCTCTCCCCTCCCTCCCTCTCTCTCTCCCTCCGACTCTGTCCCTCACTGTATAAGGAGCAGCCTAATGGTCAAAATGAACAGATATTCCTATCCTGGTGGGGATTTTTGGTCTCCATCAAGAAAAAAAACATGCCCATACTCGCCCATATCCACCCACACACACACACACACACACACACACACACACACACAGACTTCAGGACTTTGTTCAGGAAATGTTGGTAATAAATACTAAACCTAACACGAACCTTAACATCATTAACGAAATGAGAACTTTCGTTTTTGAAATAAAGATTTTTTTTTTAATAAAAACATTTAGAAAAGTCAGGAGGTGCCTTTAGTCCTGACATTTCACAATAAGTGTAAATTCGTAAAAAATGCGGCAAATGTCCTGATAGTTTACATAAACCTATACACCCACCCACCCCCAACACACACACACACACACACACACACACACCTACACACACATCCGCACGCTAAAGTAGCTAATCTACTT
>JAOVVF010000002.1:21533502-21543857 GCA_028565595.1 Duopalatinus emarginatus
CATACAAAACACAAATGAAATGAAACTTCCCGTTTAACAGATCTTTCACCATCACTCAAACTTAGGCTGCGTCCGAACTGGCATACTCCCATACTAGTTAGTATGTGACACGATGTAGTGCGTCCGAATAACTAGTACATAACAGGTAGTATGTAAAAGGTTCCCGGATGTCCTAAGTATACCATTTCGGACGCAGCAGCGTGCGACAAGCTTCAGCATGAACTACAGGTGAATTGCAGGGCCAAATTAGAATTTGCGTTAACAGCATTATTTTTTTATCGCGATAATTTGAGATCACGTTAATGCGTTATTATTGTGTTAACTTCGACAGCCCTAATATATATATATATATATAATTACCTGATAAGTACTACATACTTACTTGTTTAAATATAACCCATATTTCATGGCTTAGTCACAACAACTCCAGGTATTCAATGTAATGTTTACAAGGTAGAAGGTCGGGTCACAACATCCAGACTCAAAAATGTTTGCAAAATTTTACAGATGTGATGTCAGCTGTGGTAACAGTTCTGCCAAACATGATCATTGTTGTCAATTTGCCTCCACTACTTTTCCTCCGCTGACGATCTCAGTAGTTGTAGTGCAGCTACTTCATTAAATTGGTAGATTGGCTGCAGGTTTCCTATTATAAATCAGGAGCAGATTGTAACATGATGTGTCGCAAGAGTTGCGAAAAAGAATGTTTACATTAGCGTGTTAACGTAGCATTATGCGAATCACAGACATATTAAATAGTAGTGCAAAGGTTAGCTAGCTGTACTCTTAGACTAGCTATATATTTGACTCGGCTATCTTCTTGTTTATTTGACTTATTTAGCTAGAACTCGCTATCTTTACCGGTAGTAAGTCGTTAATTTGAGCTAATCCTGCATATCTGTGCTTGACTGATAAATGACCTTATAGTAAAATAGTGAAGTAAAATTATGCAAAATTAGTCAGCCATGTATTAAAAAAGTACATCTTATTAAACACTAACATTTCTGTATCTCTCATTAAAGGCCATTAAGAACAGCATGGCTGTTGATTCATAATCACCTTACATATTTTTTCATTTTGCTTGGCAACCGGAAGACTGGGAATAATGCATTAACATACCAGATGTATTGCACTTGGCCAACAAGTTGTCCAGCACAGTTTGGTAATTCGCTGCTCTGACATCCTATTGCCTGGTAATTAACTACTGTGTTAAATTTGCTGTGTCAGCGTCTGGCTCTCCATGATTCTGACTACTGAATCCTGCCTTAGAGTACAATCAACCACTTTTCAGCATGCATTTATGTCTATTCCTTGATTATTGGGTAGTGGCATAAGTTTTTTTTTTTTTTTTACTTTTTCCCTTTTTTTTGTTTAACTTCTGTTATACAATTCCTGATTAAATCAGAACAACTGGTGAATCTTAAAAATAGGGTTGCCAGATAAGAAACGCCTTCCACCACGATCATCAATGAGGAATTTTGAAATTTCTGTATATTTGATTTTGAGTAAGAGTGCCTCAAAACCTTAATTACTATTTTGCAGTAAGAAACATACAATGATGTCCAGGTGCTTATTTGGTGTTTTCTATGTTTATGATTGATCTGCTTATTAAGAGTCACTCGACCATTTCTGAATTTCTCAAGGGAAATTTAGCTAAAATTTTCTTTCACAATGTGACTTATTTATTTCCTGGCAAAGCCTAATACAACTCATCATTTAATGTTATTTTGTCTAAACATAGACGTGGTCCTTCAGTGAAACATATTGTAGGCTTATTGTAATATTATTCAATAATGACATTTTTGTGGCTTTGTTTCTTCCAAGATCTGTAAATTTTGAGCTTATTGAGCTCATTATTGGTGAGACAAATCTGATTAAGTCTGCTTGCACACTATGACATAATCACACTAAAACCATGACAACACTGCCAATAAACCTAGCTAGCCATGACTTACCAGGCAATATAATTATTAACTTATTAGCCAATGCTCACTTGTCTACTCAGCCCATATCCCATTGAATGACATTATATAATAATTATTATTATATATAATATATTATATATTATAATAACTGTAAGAGGTATAATTTGTTGACTAGTACATGTACCTACGACTGTTATCACTTTGATGTATTTTGTGCTAGCTAACAGTTTTGTTTCTGTTGTACCATTTGTAATATTAACTAGCCAGTGGAAAATTTATTATTTTTTTTCCACAGCTACGTGGCTACATCTTTTAGTAAATTGTAGGCAGTCTAAAAAAAGTGAAATATACATGAAAACCTGAAGAATTTATGATGTTTTAGTTAAATTCCTAAAAAGAGACACCTTGAACTAAAGCAGATAAAAAGCTGCAACCATTCTTCTTCTTCTTCTTCTTCTTCTTCTTCTTCTTATTATTATTATTATTATTATTATTATTATTATTATTATTATTATACCCCACTATTATAGTACAGCTGTATCACTGAGATCCAGGTGGTTTCTAACCATGCCTTTCTTCACCACAGGATACATCCCCCTCTCCATCTTTTTTTCCCCTCTCCTCTCTTTTGGATGTCATTACGATGGGACTACTTGATGCTCTTAGAGATTTCAGTTTACTGACATGGCTGAGGGAAGAGAGACAGTCCAGGAGACTGATCCTCCTCATTGTTTTTATTGCTTTGCTATTGGATAACATGCTGTTGACGGTGGTGGGTGAGTAAAATGTCTAAACGTCTGCTTTCACACCAGTAACATGGAGATAAACGCCTTGGTCTGGGGGATAAACTGTTTAGACCGTAGTAAACTATTTAGTCACGTGTTAATCTCATTAATGCTCTGGTGTAGTGGGTGAGACAGTGAAGCATGCATATGGGTTTCAGCCCTCCGGAGACATGTCTTTTTTTTCTGTCACAATTAATCAGCTGGTTTATTTTTACAGAGCCTAGTCTATGATTTGGTCTTAAAATTAGGCATTTAGGAGGTCATTCGAGGTTAATGAATGTAGATGGTTTATAAATAGGCTGTTTGCTTGCTGATTAAATGAAAGAGATGTGGGCAATAATTAGGATAATCATAATCATGAAACAGATGCAACAAGCATATTACACCAACCTTCAGCCATACTACCAGCTGTTAAACGCTGTGCTTTTGGCTACCACCTAATTTAAAACGGTCCAAGATTCATCAGCAGTTTTAGGCAATGGAAACACTACTTTCTAAAGGATTGGACATTTCTTAATAGTTGACCTGTAGCTCAATATACAGATGACAAATTAAAGAAACATCTGTGGCTGTTATGCTGTCAGGTGGCAAGCTGGGGCTTTGATAATAGTGATGTGGTGTTGTCAGGGTGGGTGTTTATTTTTTCCTGGCATCAACTTGTCTGTTATAGAGCAGTGGTGTCAGACTTAGTATAGTGGCCTGGACCAAGTTAAGGAACCAATTCCATAAAAGGACTAAACATACACTAATGTGCCAAAAAAAAACCTGGTACACCAGTCTAATACTTGGTAGGTCCCTCAAGAGGCATGGACTCCATTAGCTTGTGAAAATAACACCATATTACCTGTAACACGGTCCACAATTCTGTTCTGTAGGGTTTCTGAGGTGTAGGGCTTCTGTGTTTCACAGCATGTTGTATGGCATCCCAGATGTGTTTGATAACGATCTGGTGACTTAGGTGTGAATGGCAAAACCCCTCTAACCATAATTTGTCATCTCTAGACGTGTGTTATAGCACATTGTCCTTTTAAAAAAAAAAAGCCAAACCCAACAGAGACATTTTAGGCGTACCAGGGGTCCCATGGAATGGAAGCTAAACAAACCACATACCATTATTGGAGCCACTACCAGTCTATACTTGTTTTTCTGGCACTTTCTGGTGTGGTGTATGGCATATTCACCCCTTTTGAACTCCACATTTTGTAATATCATATACCACAAACCATAAATAGGATTATATGTGAAAGTGAACTATTCGCCTACTGTGCTTGCACACAGACGAATGTGACCTCCAAACTTTACCCATACGTGCAGTGATACACATACACCAGTGCTCACTAGGTGGCAGTGAACACACTTGCCTGAAGCAGCCCCAAACCACAGAGCAGTTGGGGGAGTTAGGTGCCTTGCTCAAGGGCACCTCAGTCCTGTCTTGCTCTGTGCGGGGATCGAACCCAGGACATTCCGGCCACCAGACTGGTTCCTTAACCACTAATTTATCTTGCTAATAAAGGAAAAAACATATAATCAGCACATGTTGTTAGTAGTTGCGTTTATAGGCTCAGTGTTGCCCCCTAGTGGAGACTTTCTCTTGTTTAGAAATGACAAAATAAGACGATTTTAATTTACAACACCTAGCCGAAATTACAGTCTTAGTCTTAATCCCCTGTCTCAGAGAGGAGCATCAGCACAAATAAATATAACCTTCCTCTGACTGGTAGTCTTCATCGTATGATAGAGCATTTCTATCCAGAAAGGCGTGGTCTCTACCATTATGACCCCGCCCCTAACCACAGGGCTAGTTAAACGTATATGTAAATCATATGCTACAACCGTTACATGCAACAGATATTAACCCACGTGAACCCAGATTGTGATGTGTTTGACTGCGCTTTTTGTCAGTAACACTATAATACAGACTGAGGGAAATTAGTAAGGTGGTCAACCCTACAGTACAGCTCCACAAAGATTGATAGCAATGCATGATGGAGCTGTTCTCTGGCTCAACACCTTACACTTTATGTTGATTACCTGTCTGTGGTTTCCCAGTCTCATGGACTCTTGTTTGGCCACAGTAGTCTAGAAGTAGTCAGTCGGCCAGGTCATGTTGACTGCGTTTATCATTTGCAACTATTGTATGACCACCAATTAACAGACACCTATTCATTCATATTTAAAAACACCTTGACCTGCTGTTTTGAAGATGATCTGACTCAGTCACTTAGCCATCAGAGTTTGGTCATAGATCAGATTATCTTGTTATGGTGGCAAGTGTCAACGGGTGGGATAAATTAGGCAGCAAGTAAATAATTCGTTTGCAAAGTCAATGTGTTGGAAGTAGGAGAAACGTGTAAGCGTAAGGATCTGTGTGACTTCAGCCAGGACCATATTGTGATAGCTAGACCCAAAAGTGATTATAGAAAGGACAACCGGTGGCTGTTTTGGCAGGTGGTGTTAAATATGATCTAGTCTGATTGTATGTTCTACAAATTAATTACGTATGCTACTGTTTTTTTATATATATATAAATATGATAAGATTAAGCTTTACTAACCCCTGAAGGGAAATTAGGGACATTAACCAAACATAATATTTAGTCAGAAATTGCACTGCTTTTGTTGCTCGGCATGAAGCACAGAGCAGAAATCAATAAACCAAACTTAATGAAGCTTGCCTGCTATCATATTTGACATTACCAGTCAAATTGTTAGTCAAAATAGCCAATTTGCACTCATTTATGTGAATCTGAGATACAAGGCATTTATGTGGATCATTACGTCGATCCAGACCTGCAAAAATATTCGAGAAATTATGAGAAATCCCAGGAGTTCATCAGGGCCCCTAAAGCTTGTAAGTAAATACTAGAAGACTAATAAGACAAAGCTTTTATTTCTCACACATCAATTACAGTACATCCCAGGTATTATTCAGAATCTCGATAATTGTGTCCCAATTCAGGGGCTACATTTAAAGCCTGATTGTGTCACAGTGGTGAAACTAGGCTGTCCCATTTAAAGGCTCCTTCAAATGATGCTGAGAAAAGCGTCCTCTTTTTCCATGGCAACAGAGGATCCAACGGGTAGATCCCTTGTCAGCCGACATATCTCGAGGTTCACTGCGTGCCGTTGATGCAATAGGGAATCCTATTTCGGTGCGGTCTTCGCGGTACAAAGGATATGTCTTTGTAAACCACGTCCTTAAAAGGATGCAGCCCCTGAATTGGGACAGCTTAGGAATGCTCTTTTAATAACCTCATTTAAAGCCAGGTTTAAATATTAACCAGTCCTGGTGAGTCTGAATAAATTACACATGAACTTAATGGGGTTTTGAGTATCTTTGTTGACACTGGTGATTATGTAGTGCCATTCACCCGCCTCTCAACCTCTATTACCTGGCAGTGCCCATCATCCCCAGCTACCTGTACTCTGTGGACGATGAGGCTTCAACTGCGGCCAAGAACCACACCGTCTCCTCTCAGTCTCCGGCTGGAACCTTCCAAACCATCGTCTCTCTTTATGATAACTCCACCCGCCTGACCAACCTCATCCCGCAGGTCAGCACTCCAGGCATGACCCTAACCCCGACCCCGACCCCAGCCCCCAATGCCTCTGACTGCCCCAAAGCGAATGACCAGCTCCTGAACGAGAACGTAAAAGTGGGTCTCCTGTTTGCCTCCAAGGCCACTGTACAACTTATTACCAACCCGGTCATAGGACCTCTTACCAACAAGTGAGCAACCCACACATGCACACACACACACACACACACACACACGCACACACACACGCACACACACACGCACACAAACCTAGTCATAGGACCGTTTAACAACAAGTGAGCAATGTACACACACTTACTCACACACACACAGACACAGACACACACACACACACACACACACACACACACACCCCTTAGGATCTGTCACCAACAAGCAACAAGTGAGTAACCCACTCTCTCTCTCTCTCTCTCTCTCTCTCTCTCTCTCTCTCGCACTCTCTCTCTCTCTCTCTCTTACACACACACAGATCATTATAGGATTTGTATTAGTTACATTATTTCACAATTTAAAAAAAAACTTTTATAGTTACAAAACGTGAAAAGCTCACATTCCACCGCCTGAATTATCAGCTCCAGTGTCATTTCCTGAGAGTCATTTATTTTATGAGGGTGTGGATATTTTTAAAGACAGAAAAACTGAAAGAACACAACAACAACAACAACAACAATATCATAATGCAATAATAATAATAATAATAATAATAATAATAATAATAATAATAATACACTAACAAAGGCAGGTACCATATAAGTACTGCCTTGTATTCAGACATACACCTTTCAGAGGTATCCATCAAAGGCATAATATTTAACTTAAAAAGTACTTTTTAACCTCTTAAGGATCCTAATAATGCCCTAACACATACAAAAAAACATGGGTACAAAAAGGTTTTCCTTTAAAGGTACTGTATTGTACCACAACAAGGTACAGTCATGGTGACAAGCTTTGTACTCCAAATCCATACTTATTATTTCTTAGTGTATAATAATAATAATAATAATAATAATAATAATAATAATAATAATAAATATATGGTTTGGAAAAGCAAAGAAATATTATTGCAAAATGTTATGTAAATGTTATATTAATCAAATGTTACTTAATTTTTAAAACTCATGAAATTCAATTTTCTGAAAATGAAAATTTCATTAATGAAAACACAGTCATTATAAAAGGCAGTGACTATAATGTAGATAATCCCGACTTAGTTTGGTAAAATAATCTTTTTTTTTTTTTAATAAAAAAAAAAACTAAATAATTATTGGTTTGTGTTTTTTTTTTTTTTTTTTACCTTAGATTGAAAAAGAAATTCACTTTCACTGTTCTTAATAATTTTTTAAATAAATTTCAATTAACATTTAAATAAAATTGTCCCTTTTTCCTTTTGGGAAGCATATTTTTCCAAACACTATCCTTTAGAAAACTGTTGCAGGTAAACAGCTCTATGTCCCAAATTAAATGTTAATAGAAGCAGTGAGTCAGAAAGGCTTTAACGGTTGTAGTGCCATAGTTTGTTTATCTGTTCCTCTCTCTATATCAACACTGTGAATTATATATGACACATCAGAGCTCAAAAACATGCTAATGCTAATGCTAATCCCAGGGCTATGTGTGTCTTAACTGAGTATCTGTAGCTGATTATTACTGCCATCTCAAAACTAAACTTTGAACATTCTGACCCTTATACACACTCCTGTTGAATGACGGTGGAGAGCCGTGGTATTTTCTACCATGGAGATTAGTGATGGTAACATTCACTGATTGGTTTGGGCATAACAACACTTCACAATGTGATTGAATTGATTTAAAAAAGTGTTCACTGGTTACAGTCTGGGGTTGAAATTCAGGAACCATCGTTTCTAATATCACTGTATCTGTAAAGTCTGACTTGTTCATACATACACTGTAAAAAGCCAGTTAATGAATAATTCCCTGAACAAGTGTAATAATGTATGTTGAACTAAGAAAAGTTATTTTATACGTTTATAAGTAAATTCAATAAATTCAGGTTGAATGTTTTGTTGAAGTCAGATCTCTTAAATATTTTAATATATGATCCAGACTACTAACTTTTTTTTATTAGCACATGCATTAAAAAAAAACATATATTTCAGCTCTCCAGCCAGATAGACGTCCATTCTGAGTGTTATTGATATCAGGTTTTATACACTCACATAAACCCTGTAACATCTCCTACCTTTTACAGAATAGGCTACCAGATCCCAATGTTCGCCGGATTCTGCATCATGTTCCTCTCAACAATCAGTGAGTAATTAACAACTCTGTACTGAATTAATCTCTGGCTGTCTTCAACATTTACTTATAATACGTCTTAAAAAATAACCGAAAATCTCAAGTAATATTATACATGTAAATCTGACACAGAGCACTGAAGACAGCATATACAGTATAAATACATGACCAGTATATAGGCAGGTGAGAAATTAAAAGTGGAAACAGTCGACCAGATTCCCGTTCCTGATAAGGGGTGTGGTCTGTTCTAGCATTACTCCGCCCCATCTGCAAAGGCATGAGGGCTTGCTGAATGGTTGAATAAGGATAAGAATGATGTAAATCTATTATCGATATCTATTACTTGATCTCAGTCTAGTTGACGATATATTGATAAGATTCTGGAGTGAAGTTAGACTGTTCTCACATGTAAAATAGGTGCCATGGGTCTGTCAAGTCGTCCTAGTGGCAAACAACTTACTACAACACTTTATGTTGTTTTTTCCTTTAGTTTTCACCCCAAGTTAGAGTTCCTGTAGTGGTACTGATTTCTGTCTGTCTGAATTATAATCATGTTTTAGTGTTCGCCTTCTCATCGAGCTACGTGCTGCTGTTCCTGGCCAGGTCCCTGCAGGGAGTCGGCTCCTCCTGCTCCTCAGTGGCAGGTACGCGACCGTTTAAAACCTCCACAAACAAAAATCTTTGTACATTTTAGAAAGGACTGTCTAATTTTTAATGTTTATAAGTCACCTACAGTCACTTTCTGGGTAATAATACTTTATAGTTAAAAATATATACACTGATAGTAGGAACATCATACAAATATATGGGTCAATAACGTATAAGGGTTTTAAACTAGCTAATTTGCTTAAAATGCTAAAAATCTGAGTATTTTTTTTAATTGTTCAAACATTTGATGTTGTGTGCACATAAATTCATATAAACAATTAAATTAAGCAATTTTAGTTTCTTTTATCCAGATGAATTGGCTATGCTTTTACAAAATGTCATGTGGTGCGACCGTGATTTATCGTAAAATAAATGAATTGCCTTAACATGCCTACATTTTTTTTACAAGTTCTCAGTAACATAACATGTTAAGAAACAGACAATTTGCATTGCTTTTAGATTTTTGGAAATAATAATCTCATATTTTTGTTCGATAAACAAAAACACACAGTTGCCTTCTTAAACATGCTTAACATACTTATATATCCTGTAAATCACATAAAACCAATTAAATGTTTTAAAACATACAGTTAACTTAAGCATACGCCATCAGTCATTCATATTTTTAGCCAAATAAACTAGATAGCTTATTTATAATTTAATACAGTTACTTGTATTATCAGTCGCACCACATGATATGCTGACACTTTAAAAACAAAAAAATAACAATTCGCCAATGTTTTATAAAAGGTTAAGGCACTACAAATACTACAAATATATGACATCTTTTCAGGCATTTTTTAAAAGGAGAAAATGCAGTTGAACAGGTAATTTCGGCATCACGTCATTGACCCACAAACAGATAAACTGAGAAAAAAAGGTGTATAAAAAGCATTCAAGGCTGAACAGGGCTTGACGCGTCATCAATAATGCTAAATAAAACTATAATGCACAGTATGGGTCTAGTATTTTTATCTGATTTACAATGCTGAACCTGTCAAATTAGTATATGTGTGTGTGTGTGTGTGTGTGTGTGTGTGTAGGTATGGGAATGCTGGCAAGTGTGTATACAGATGATGAAGAGAGAGGAAATGCTATTGGCATAGCACTGGGAGGACTCGCTATGGGAGTACTTGGTCTGTATCTCTGAACATTAAAAGTGTGTGTTTGTCTGTGGGGGGG
>JAOVVF010000002.1:21565599-21579453 GCA_028565595.1 Duopalatinus emarginatus
AGTGAAAATAAAGTGAAAGAAACAGTAAGAGAACGAGATTGTGGAAGAGAGTTCGAGAAAACCTATCTGAGAGAGACTGAGAGAAAGGGGTGAGAAAGGAGAGAAAAGGAGAATGAGAGAAAGTGAGAGAGACTGAGAAAAAGAGGAAGAGAAAGGAGAGAAAAGGAGAAAGCGACAGGTGAAAGCGAGACAATGCGAAAGTAGGACTGAGGGAGAGTGAATGGGAAAAGAGAAAGTGAAAATAAAGTGAAAGAAAGAGTAAGACAATGAGATTGTGGAAGAGAGTTCGAGAAAACCTATCTGAGAGAGACTGAGAGAAAGGGGTGAGAAAGGAGAGAAAAGAAGAATGAGAGACAAAGAGAAAGTGGGAGAGACTGAGATAAAGGGGGAAGAGAAAGGAGAGAAAAGGAGAAAGCGACAGGTGAAAGCGAGACAGTGCAAAAGTAGGAGTGAGGGAGAGTGAATGGGAAAAGAGAAAGTGAAAATAAAGTGAAAGAAACAGTAAGAGAATGAGATTGTGGAAGAGTGTGAAAGTGACAGAGAAAGTGAAAGATACAAGAGAGAAAAAAAAGAGAGAGCGCGCACACGAGAGAGCGAGAGCGAGAGCGAAAGAGCGAGAGAGAGAGAGAGGTGTTCTGGCTCTCTTACTTATGACTTTAAGAAACCAGAAATACACTGAAGTGCCAGAAAAACTGGTCTAATCAAAATAAATAGCTATGCACGTCATGGATTGCATGTGTGTGTATATAAAGTGTGTATATAAAGTGTGTATACAAAGTGATGAGCGTCTATGGAAGCTTCTAGACCTGTTTCTGCTGTCAAAATAGCAAGTAATAACAATGTATGCAATTTTCAATGCGGTTTAATAGTTTGCGACTACAAGAATTTGGGCGAAACCTCAAACTTACAACAGCAGCGTGGCCGTAAAAAAAAGACTCCGGGTGAAGGTGACCAGCATCGGCAGCCAGGAATCGTTTGTACGCCACAGCTGTGCAACACTGCCTCGAGTAGATTAGGAATTTAACATACATCAGCATACTACTCAGCAGTGAAGGACGTACCAACCGGTTTTTCTGGCACTTTATGAATATTCTTCAGTGTATATTCCAGTCTCATCCGGAATGCGTTGTAATTATTTATGTTTATTTAGGAACCCCCCCCCCCCCCAAGACCACCACACACACACAAACATCAGTTCAACAAGTGGCAGAAAAGTGTTCAAGTGCCCTTGACTTAAGGTACTATCGTAATTCACCTGGAGGTTGCACACTAGGTTTTTGTTTTTAATCCATCGTATGGTGTGTAGTGTTAACATAGCTACATGTACTGAGGCAAGACCGAGACGTCACTGCTGGCCTCATGCCAATGCTTAATTGGTAGTAAGAACCAGGATATATTGTACATAATTTCAGCATAATAAAGTACAGAACATGGATGATTTGCTGTTAACACTACAGCATTAGCCATTTGAGGCCTTCAGAGCGAATAATTCACTGGGTTTTTTTTTTCTTTCTATATCTTTGAACTCAGGACCAAAGTAATGCTATAAATGAAAACCCAAAATTTTCTACAGTTCTTTTGGAAATACATTCATTAGTATAATATGAAAACAAACTCAAAAAAAATTTATTAACACTAACTTGTACAGTTAGCAAAATAATATCCAGATCTGAAAGAAATTAAGGCTTGAAATTGTAATTATAAAAGTAGATAAGGGCTCCAATAAATCCAAATGACAAAAGCCAGATTGTAGAATTTGGTTGGTTTCAAATGACCACAACTGGTGAAAAGTCTACCATTATGTCTGAAGGTGCAAACCAAGTATCGTAGGGACCCCCTGAAAAGACGCAAAGAAAAAAAAAATACTTCATCAAAATATATTATCACATGAAATAAAACAATGATATTTTTTGTAAAACTACATTATTTGTCACATTTGTTTGGCATTAGAATTCAACAACAACAAAAAATTATGGTCCCCAAAAAAAGGCATCAATACCAATATGAATATCAATATTTTTTCCTATAATGAATCCCTTGTATTTTAACATATACCGATCAACTGATCAATAACACCACCAGCCAAAACAGTTCTGACTTGTCCAGGTATGGACTCCACTAAAGGTGTGCTGTGGTATCTGGCAGCAAGACATCTGCAACAGATCCTACTGTGTATATTCTGCGGGTTCCACCCAGATGGACTAGCCTTTGCCCCAGACACATATCAGTATACCTTGGGCACTTACGAGTCTGTTGACTGTTCATCAGTTGTCCTTTCTTGGAACAATTCTCATAGGTACCAATCACTGCATACTGGTCCATGCCCCACAAGACCAAGACGATCCGACTCTGTTGAGCCTTTCACCCTTGGTGGCTAAAAAGTGGCTCAGATACTTTTACACTTGCGTATTTTTCCTGCTTCCAACACATCAACTTTGAGAACTGACTTTATTTGCCGCCTTTCCACCCCTTGACCACCATAAGGTGCCACTGTAACAAGATAGTCAACATCCTGAATAAAAAAGTTTGATGGTCATGTGATGATTGGGACAGAACGGCTGTTTTGGCAGGTGGTGTTAATGTTATTGCTGATCGGTGTAGACAGACATAATAAAAGGACATAATATTTCAAATATTTGTACAATTAAAAGTGCTAGATGTTATAAAAAGTGGAGAAAGGAAATACACAACTTGTGGGGTGTGGTGGATGGAGCTCCACGTGAAACCAATATCAAGCTTTACATTCTTGTACTTGGATAATCCTACTGGTTGGAATCGTAAAGGAAAAGGTGCGACGCTCACGAGAAAGCAATTCTTCAACCTTAAATATTACCAGTAATGGTGCTACAAATGGAGTCTTCTCTGGAGTCTGCAAAGCTTACGGTGCTTTATTTACTACACAAAGTGGTGCTTCCCCCTTCAGCCAAGGCAGGGAAGTTTGGTCTGGTCTATAACAATACAAATTAATTCCAATACTGACCTAAAAGTTTGATATTTGAACCTTTGCATTGATATACTGTATGGATCAAAACTGGGACCAAAGTTGGAAATAAAGATAAAAAAAGAGGGGAAAAAAACATCTGACAACCTCAAAAAAATCGCCCAAATGAGAATTTTCATACATTTCCAGGTATCTTGTAAAATAACATTTTTCAGACCTCACATTCATAAAGGATCCCAGTGCCAGTCACATACAGCCCCCAGAAACCCTACAATAAAATGCTGCAAGTCTCAGTTCTGAATTTCCACTTCCGTTCTCTAACGTGGTAATGCTTCTACGCAGATTTGTTCCTCGCTAATGTCATTTAGACTCTGTACATCAACTGGGCTACAAACGTCACTGTCGTACACTTCTGCCCCCATCAGTTCCTCCTCCAGAACCTCCACTTTTGACTTTGGAAAGCCGTGCTGTTCGGACGGAGAGGTGCTTTCCAAGGACTCTAGGTCCTCTATGCCAGCGCGGTAGTGAATCATTAGCAGAGTCAAAGCCTGGAGCCGTTCACCTGACTTGCCAAGAGCTGAAGTGATCAGGGCTTTGCGACGGGCATCAGTTGCTTCCCTCTCTTCAGACAGCAGCGAGTTGTTGTGCTCCAACTCTTGGTCAATCTCCTGCTGGAGCTTATCCAGCATCAGTTCCAGCTTTTGCGACCGCTCATCCGTAGGGAGGCCACGATACAGGTCCCGCCCGATTTCCTTTACTGCAATAAATACGCTGTCATCTAAGCCTCCCTCTTTGCGTGCCAGCTTTGTGCCACCACTGGTTTGTGGTTGTTTCGAAGGACTTGCCCCTGTGTATGTTTCGGTGTCACTGCTCTCGTTGTCTGAGGTGTTGGGTGTGTGTTTTGGGGAAGGTTCTGCCACTCCAGGACCAATCTCAGTAGGTTGTTCTGCTAGCCTGGCTTTGGGAACCTGCCTCAGGTTAAGCAGACGAGAGCTGGTGTTGATGATGTGTCGTGTGAGGCCTGTGGTTGCCCGGTTGATGGTGGACTTTGCTTCAGCATCTGCACTTCGCCGGTCGCCAATTGCCAAACAGAGCGGATGCTCAGCAAGACACTTCTCCTGGCACTTCTTGTGGCAGACATAGGCACAGGTGATGCACTGCGATGCAGCCTTGGTCCAGACCTTCTTTTTGCAGTAGTCGCACCAGGTGGGATTCTGGAACTGCGTATCCTGAAAGTTGTGACGAACCTCTAGCTGCATGGAGCTGTAATTCAGATCATCCCGGGTTAGTGGCTGCACATGGTCTCTTTCTCTCTCACGTTCCTTTATCTCTTCTTCTTGTACACTCGCCTCCCTCTCGATAACTCCACTGGGCAGGTCAGATTCTCCCTCCCCCAGGTAGGTGAAGTTTAGGGTGATGTCTCCATAGCACAGCTTCTCGTTGAAGCCCTTGTGCGTGCTAAGACTACGAAGTGCAGTACGGCTGACGCTGGCCCTTGGTTCTGGGGCACACAAACGGAAGGTGCTCTGGTATTCTGCAGATGAAATACACAAGCATTCCAGGGCTATATGCTCCAACTGCAAGCTAACATGGCCCAAGCATAAGAGACTACCTAGCTTAAAGGGATCCTTGCACCAGAGGGCTACATTAAGGTATTTATGGTTGCTTTCCACATCAAAGACTACCGAGGACTTGCTCCAGCGCCCATACCTGTTGCGGAACAGAGCCTCCGATGACTCCCAAAGGCCGTGCTCATCCATACTGTCTTTTAGGCCAGAGGCACTTTCAGCAACTTTGTCTTTGACCAAATCTTGCTTACTGGAGATGGGATTCGACGGGACTTCATCAGTGGACTCTACGGGTTTGTTTACAGGCTTTGGCTCAAAGGTTTTTGTGGGACTTCTCTCGGATGCAGGTTTCTCTCCATTACTTGCAGCTAGTGGAGATTTTTCTGGGGTTTTCTCCTGTATAGGGTCAGTGCTGTCCATGTTTTGAGATTCAGAGGATGTGTTAGGGGATGTCACTTTTATATGGGGTCTAGGAGGGACAGGTGGGCGCACAGGTGGAGGAGGAGGGGGCACCGTTGGCCTCTGTGGTGGTTCAGATGATTCTGCACTCTTGACCGGCGAGGGCTTTGGCGAGTCTTTAGGTTGGGGTTTGAGCGGCGACTGAAGCCCAGCCAAGTTGAGCTTGCGATTTAGAATTGGTGAGATGGTACCCAAGGGCTTGGAGGCCAGATTGGCTACAGTTTTTTTAGGGCTTTGGTTTACAGAGAGTAAAGTATCCTCTTTTGCTTCTGCAATGACTGGTGCTCCAGCTAATTTAGACTCCACTATTAGTTCCTCAAACTCTGAGTCATTGTCTTTGCCATCTGTTATGTCCATGGTGGTAATGTGGGCTGGATCCTCCTCATAAACCCCAGCCACAGGGTATGCAGGTTCTTCCATAGGGCCAAGGGTGTCCTGGAGGGATCCTATGCTCATAGTAGGTACCTGGTGTCTGACTGGTCTCTCATACAGGATAACCACGCGATCTCCAGCTTGTTTTAGCAGCTTTGGCACTTGTACAGAGGATGTCACTTTGACTCCTATACAAACAAGGAGAAAAAATATATATATTATGTACTATAATTTAACAAGTATTAATTCCAGTCAACAAGGACCTAATTACAATAGGACCAACTTACACTAATTCTCCAGCAATGGCAGCTAAACGAACATGAACTGTACACAATCTACATAGTGCGTTAATTTTTTTTTTTTCACAGCTCTGGTGCTTGGAGCTTCCTACATTAGGACACCAACCTCCGATCGAAATCAAGCGATCTCCTTTCTGCAGGTCAGCCTGGGCTGCCGGGGAGTTGGGAGTGACCGTCTCGATGCTTACATGAACCACGTCACCTTCAGTTGCTGGGACGTGCCGGAACGTCATTCCCACGCTACCATTCGGACCCTTAATGATCTCGGTCTAGAAAAAAAAGAAAGCATGCAGTTAAGAGTCAGTACAATAATTATATGTTCTTTGTAAACACGTTTGAAATGTTCGTTAAATGCCTGAATCTGATTCAAGACACTGTTGGATGACACCAGAATTAGATTTGAGTGTGATGGAGAAATCCGATGCAGCCATACATTGTTTTGCTGGACAGTATACCAATAAACAAGCAAGATCTTCTGAATGAAATATCTAAACAACGGAATGAATATTCAATGTGATATTTTGAGGCCACATCCTCAATTTGATCTAATTTATCACCGGTGATGTAACATTCAGATAACTGTCTAAACAGATGCTTCCCAAAATAAACCGAAAACCTGCATTCGATATTCGGTTGGTGTGAAAAATAGCAATAAAAACAGATATACATCTCCACTATACCACCGCAAGAGTAAAAAGTCACAGGGGCAGCAGTGTCCTTGTGGTTACGGAACCAGTCTTGTGACCAGAAGGTCCCGGGTTCGAAAGGCACCTAATTCCCCCAGCTGCTCCCTGGGGGCCATGGCCCTGCCCCTTAGTGTTCAGTAGTATGTGTGGTTTAATGCAGACGACACGTTCCTCTGTGTGCAAACTAGTTCACTTTCACTTTATTAAGCCAATCTTCAGGTTCAGACTAAAAACTCATTACACAAAATGTTGAGTTTAATGATATCACTCAGTCAAGTGGGATCTACTGTAACTGTAAGCATATATAGTCAGTACAGTACACACACCAGTACAATAAATCTAAATTTCAGGGTAACGTTAACAGTAGACGGCTGCTTTAATGTCCGAGTTAACTTCTGGTTTTCCCTTGTATAATCATTACATAAAAGAGAACACCTAATACTCTGAATTCTCTTCTCTACCCTCTTTCTTCACTTCCCACATAGTCGAGATACACTGGATTTGGATAAGACACCAGGAGATACCAGTGATTCATATCCCTGACTATTTCTGCTACCCAGACCTGCCTGATCCACTCTGACCTATTATATCTGCTTGGAGCCTCATCAATTAAACATCACTCAGTGCTTCTGAGGATGAGCCACATGGACAGTCTAAAGATCACCTACAACTATAACCACATGTTATAACTATTATAACTAATAAATTGCAATTTTTATCAATATAGCAAGAGATTATTAAAATTGTTCTATCGGCATCTCCCGAACGAAGATGGGTACCCTTTTGAGTCTGGTTCCTCGCAAGGCTTTTATCCTTATGTCACCCTCAGGGAGTTTTTTCCTTGCCACCGTCGCTGCTGGCTTCTATATACTTGTATATTTAAAATCCAATATTTCAGCAAAGCTGCTTTCAGACAATGTCCATTGTTAACCAAATTGAAATTAAACTCATAACATGCCGGCTGCTTATCAGCTTGGAGGTACATGTTGCAAAAGTAGTCCTAGGACTCCGAGAAGAACACCATCATCCCTTATATAAACAATAAGGATGACAATGTAACTGAAGTTTATTGTTAAAATATTCTTGTTTATATTTACACCAGTGATCATACAAGTATAGCCAAAACAAAATTCTGAGAAAGTGCAAATTCACGGCCACAAACCATCGGAATTGATGCGTGTTTTTTAATTGTGAACTGAATAAAAAACTAAACTCAGAAGTGCTTTCTGCCTGCTGCCGAAGTACAAGATGACAGTTTTTGTTTTAAGACATCACAGTAGACCTACATGACAGCCCCAGTAGTTACAAACCCACAGGTGGGTGGACAAGTTTCTTTCTTTCTAAGCAGCAAATACCGAATAATAATTACAGTGGGAGGATCCGAACTGTGAAAGGCACTCGCCACTCAGCCTAAAGCAGTCATTTCCACTGCATACTAAACCTATCATGGCAATAGAACAATGAAGGCAGGAGTTATGGAGAGGAGCTCTACAATTACAGCAAATCCTTGTGTGGGCTTTAGGTACTGTGTTTGTCAGAGAGCCTATGGTGCACCTGCAAGATTCTCCTGCTAACCAGCTCTGGGTTTCTGCAAAGTCCTGCATGCACCGACGTCGAGCTGAGTAGGAAACTCACACCGTTCTGCACTACATGTGTGGACAATTTGGGAAAGAAAAAGAAAATAAATTCGTTGGTACAGAGGGTTTAAAAAAAACTTGTTACAGATTGATGGTGCCTCCATAACGGTATGAGGTTTGTTTTGCTGGCATTCCCATTCATGCGTTCATTCTGATGGGTTTGGCCTCTTCCAATGGGTCTAGAGATGCAAATTATGGTTAAAGTATGGTCTCCGTTGCCCAACAGAATATTTCCACATGCTCATGGAGTCCATGTCCCGTGAGGGGGGCTTATCAAGTAATAGACTTGGGCAGCCGTGGCATAGAGGTTAGGGAACCAGTCTCATCACAAGAAGGTCCCAGGTTAGATCCCTACACAGGGCAAGACATGACTAAGGTGCCCTTGAGCAAGGCACCTAACTTTCTTCAACTGGTCCCCAGGCACTGTGGTTTGGGGCTGCCCTCCGCTCCGGGCAAATGTGTTTACTGCCCCCTAGTGTTCACTGGTTTGTGTGTGTTTCACTGCACAGATGGGTTAAACGTGGCGGTCACGTTCAAGCACAGTAGGCAAATAGTTCATTTTCACTTCATTTCACTGGTGTACCGGTTTTGTATGGCGTGTCCAATTTATGTAGTAAAAACAAATCTATAATAAACCCTTAGATCTAAAAAAAATAAAAAATTTTTGCAGGATTCTCCTATGTTACTTTCGCTTCGTGTTCACGCTCCAGCTTTGGTGGGTGTGTATAAAACACTTCCTTGATGCCTGCTTGGAGATGGATGACTGTAATTTTGTCGCTGTCATTTGTTATAATCTTGAGAAGGGCACTGATCGAGTTAAACAGGGAATGAAAAACCAGGCAATCTATGCATGCTGGCAAGCGGTGAGAAAAACGGCCAGCCTCTGATGAATGACTGAAAGAACCCTTCTGAATCGTAGATTTTCCAAATGCAACAGATGCGGGAATCGACACACGTATACGGTTGCACAATTCCGAACCACAGCAATGAAATGTTAGTGATGTGTATATACTATAAGTTTAAGTCGTGGGATAATAAACGTAGCTACATTTATATATTTCTGGTCTAGACCTTATGAACCTATGCCTCAAACTCAACACGCTTGGTATGGCCGAAACCATTTTTCAGTCGAAGCTCACACAAAGACATGCTAGCTTGGTTAAAAAATGTATTTATTTGGCTGAGAGGGTTCACACAAAGCTTCACTTCCGAGATGAGATGCTAGATGTACATACAGAAATGGGGTTCGAACAGGTCTGCAGCGAGCCTTAATCTGTCAAATACGTCTCGCTTGTTTCACGCCATTGATCAAGTATCAGAGAAATATTCAGATTATTGACGATCACGTACTGCGGTGCCGATACACAGCCAATTGATTCTGAAACACTTTGGCCAGGACTGAAATCGCCACAAACAGTTCTGCACTCCAGTAGTCACGTCTCCATTAGTGAACAGTTGATATATTTAACAGAATAGACTTTATACTGAAAATATAATGAATTTCCAGGCTACACAATTGCACTTTTTTTTTATTATATGGCACACGGTTATAGAAGAGATTTACTTATAATAACTCTATTCAGCGCCAATCATATGAGGATGAGGAGTCTTCATCTCAGAGGCGTTCTCCTTGCATACAATGTTATACTAATGAACTGTCTATTAATTTTAATTTTATTGCATCTACTTACAACAATCCCAATAATGTCTGTCAGATGATTTCTCAGGTTTGATCAGTGATTAAAAGGCAACAAAGAAAACCGAATAAATATATCATTCCAGTTTTGAGACAGCAGTACAACAACCGACTCTTTGTTCCGAGAAAGCTGTAATCCAGGCAGCACTTTCATCCGAGACCTTTTGCTTTCACCACTCCGCAGCGAGCCACCTTCAATTACAACTACGAGATGAAAGTCAAGTGTGTGAACACGGCAGAACAGCACAACATGTGCTTTTGTTTCTGTAATTCACAGCAATTTGGTGTGTAATGCACCCCACGGTGGATCAGTCTGACCGGTCAAGCAGTCGTCTGTGGTCAGGGTTGAGGTCAGTGTCGTTTTGTGTAAAGGAGGGATCCAGGAGCCAGGGCGTCTTTGACACCATCATTCAAAAATAATGCGGTTGCCTTATACTGTACCCGAGCATGATCGTACCCCTGCCCTATCCTCCGCTGGCCTGCTCTTACATAACAACATTCTGGGCCCCGTACTTCTTAATGATACAAAAAGCTGCTATGACAACATATTAAGACAAATGGTTAAAATAGATAAATAAATAAATCATTAATTGTATCATGTATTAATTAATTACAATTATTAATAGGGCTGTGATGTAGATTCATTTTTACAAACCAAACACATACAAAAATTATACAAATTAGTAATATAAGATATTTTGTGTAATATTTCAAGAATTTTTTTTAATATATTTATTCCTGTAAATGTTATACTTTTATTTCTAAAACGTTGCAGTTTTATACATTCACAGTTAGTAATCGCACTAAATGCGTACCACACCCGAGTCCTTCTGAACTGCACCCGGAGCGATCACACTAGTCAGACAAATCAGACTTCAGGAGTCATATGCGCTCGGGCACGGTACAGATTGCCCAGTGTGAATGAATCCTAAAGCTTCATGCACACTTACAAGCCGAAGACAATCACATGAAATCTTCAGAACATGTGAAGTAAAGATGGTAGCACTTATTATTCCCCCACAACTCTCACACACAGAGAGGGGGGGCAGGTAAACGGATGTTGACGTTGCTTTGGCTGGCTCATGATGATGTGATCCATGTGTCAATTTATGCTCACCACACAATGCCTCAGACACACACACACACACACACACACACACACACACACACACACACACACACTACTTGTCCACATGACAAAACAATATATCGATAAGAAGACAGAGTATTGATCTCAGTCATGTGCTTTTACCTTGTTGACAGAGTTGGGTGCACACACAAACACACACACACACACACACACACACACACACACACACACACAGTTTGCGTATTATTTTTATGAGGATCGTCCATTGACACGTAATGCAGCTAACTATTGCTAACCCTAGTCTCAGTAATGAAAAATAAACATTTTAGTGCTTTCTTTTTATAGTACTAATAATAACTTAAAAACAATTACCCCCACCTACCCTAATTTCTTCCCGGGGTAGCAGCCAAATGCCCCCACAAAGGCAAAAATGATTAGATCTTCCTATACTTTTGGGGGATCTTGTCTAAAACCTTGCCCACATATCTACACTGGTAGCACCCGCCAGTGCGTATACAAAGCGATGGACATCTCTGAAAGCTTCATGATGGTATTGGGTTTGTTTAGCTGGCATTCAATGGGACCCCTGGTACATCTACAAACATCATTGTGTGTGTCTCCTTTCTGATGAATTACACCAGTTCAGGTCCTGCATTCATTCTGATGAGTTTCACCACCACACATGCCTAGAGACATCAAACTAAATCTGAGTTTATGGTTTCGTGGTTCAAAAGTCACCAGATCTCAGTATAGTGGAGCATTCTGCAGGATTTCCAGTATGCGAGTGAGCAGTATGGACAGCCTCGGACGCACTACATCCGCCATCTTTCTAACGTCATGTGACGCATGACGTCACATCACAGCTGTTTTTTAAATCCCCAAATGTACTTTTTTAACCTTAAAATGTATTTTTTTTAAAAAGAAGAAATTATTAATATAGAAATTATTTTTTTTTTTAAATAAATTTATGTTGCTCCTCTTTAGTTCCGGATGTCTGCGCTGCTCGAATTGCATTATGGGATATAGAACAGTGTGCTCAGTTCACGTACAGCAAAATGTCTCCTAAAACAGTACGTCTTCCGGGAACTTTTCACCTACTGCTTGATGCATACTGCACATTCGGACACATTAGTCACGCTCGCGTACGGTTTTCACATACTGTTCAGTACGGAAGTATGCGATTTCGCAAACTAAATCTAATCTTAACCTCAGATTAATATTATACAGAGCCCGTAAAGTACAGAGCATGTAAAGGGACATGAAAAAGGGAAAACAAAAATCGGGATATGTTTTGAGAAACTCTAAAGCACTAAAACAGGAAGCATTTGCAGTTGTACTTCTTGTTATGATTGTAGGGTACTTGTAGCATGGAGGCAGCAGCAGAGGAGGACACAATTTACTTTTTTTCTAGAAATCGAAACATTGCAAACCATACTACAAGTACCCTACAATCATAACAGGAAGTACAACTGAAAATGCTTCCTGTTTCACTGTGTCCAACTTTCTCGTGCGCACAGGAACGTTTCGCGTGCACATGCAAAATATATTCCGATTTTTTTTTTCTTTTTCCATGTCCCTTTTCGGGCTCTGTAATATTAGACCACAAGACAATAACAATAATAATAATAATAATAATAATAATAATATTAATAATAATAATAATAAAAGCATGTTTCATTGGAAGACCAGCCAAAAAAGCAACACACTCCTATACTTGTGGGCATGTTCGGTCCCAACTAAGATATAAAAACATGCATAAAGGATGTGATTTTTGCAGCTAAATGACATCGTTTAAACACATTTACGGTCTTAAACACTGAATACAAACATATTGTTGATCCACCTTCAGTTTTAGACTCCTCAGAAGCAATAACATCTACTTCCCTTTCTCTATCTAACTAACACACACACACACACACACACACACACACACACACACACACACACACACAGTTGGATAGACTAACTTCGCCTCTAAACCGAACGCAGGCGCATCAACTGCCTTTGTGCACTCACACAGACAGGTAGATGCAAGTGACTGACAAATTACCCTCGAGAAAGCCCGAACGAGCCAACAATCCCCCATCAGCCCGTCCTCTCTCTCTCTCACACACACACACACACACACGGCGCCCACTCCCGTGAGCCTCCAAGCCTACGAGCGCACACAGACGTCACGGAATGAGTTTATGCCGCCGCCCGTGCCAGCTGTGTGCATGAGGTGTGCGGATGTGCGAGGTGTGTTTCTGCGTAAAGCCCACGCTCTACTTTGCATGCTGACAGACGGCCATTGAAGCCATTGTGTGAGGACGCCAGTTGTCTTGTGTGTACACCTGTTGCTCTTTTCCTCCCTCTGTCTCTCTTTTTTCTCACACAGAGATTAGCATATGTGAGGGTTCATTTTGGAAAAGGTAATCTCGATAAACACACACACACACACACACACACACACACACACACACACACACCCACACACAAACCCATGAGACTAACGCATACAAATACAAAACCTGGTATAATTAGTGTGTGTGTGGACAGCGCAGGGCAGATTAGATTGTCTCCATAGGACTGGTTTTAAAAAAGCAGCCCCTCATCTGATAAACAAGTGTCAACATCAGCAAATTCACCTCCTGATGGTGTAAACGATTGTGAAAATGAGGTAGATAACGAGCACCGAAGCTCTGGACTAAACAAATAACAGTTCAGGAGAAAACGGTTTATCCTCAAACACGTTTTCTAGGTTGGAAAATTACCAAGCCATGTTTAATTTTTAACTTTGAATTTGAATTAAAAATACGAGAAAACCTGACTGATTGATCATTATTATTATTATTATTATTATTATTATTATTATTAACTCAAGTACCCTACTTAACGGTAAAAACAAAAAAAAATATTACATTCTGCTAAAAGAGCTATGTGATATGGGAAAAAAAATCATACATTATTATTAGGGTTGTCAAACTTACTGCGATAATAACGCATTAACGCGATCTCAAATTATCGTGATAAAAAAGAAAATAGTGCCATTTACGCAAATTCTAATTTGGCCCTGCGATTCACCTGTAGTTCATGTTGAGGCTTGTCGCGCGCTGCTTCAGTAAGA
>JAOVVF010000002.1:21583691-21594112 GCA_028565595.1 Duopalatinus emarginatus
CATACATATACATACATACACACATACATACATACATACATACACACACATACATACACACACACACATACATACATGTTACACACAAACACCCTGTGATTAGACTTTTCGCACATTCTCCATTCAGCCTTGTTGTTGGAGAAGAGCCCCAAACCAATTCAAAGGCAGCGATGTTGTTCTCATTGACAACTATTTGAATTTTCATGTAGCCACTCCGCTTTGTGACGGGAGAGAACTCTTTTCACTGAGCATCACACAAAAGCAAGGGGTCGTTATGGAGACGGGGAAACGAAAATAAATAAATAAATAAAAAAAACACCCCCTCTCATTTATGTTTGGGAGGTTGGAGAGCTCCTTTAGCCGGCGATCTGTTTTTAGCGCCCCTATTGTGGCTTGCCGGCAAAAGAGTCGAGCGTTCATCTGCATACAGCCGGTGTAGGAGGAGGACAAGGTGGAGGAGGTGGAGGAAGAGGAGGGAGAAAAGAAAGGCAGAGAGGTGTAGGTGGAATATTAGAGCTCCTGCTATCAGCACTCCTGAGCACTTCACGTTTCTGCGAAAAGGACAGGGCAAGGATGCGCCAGCTCCTTATCTCACTGACATTTAGTTTGTCCGTTTCAAGGCGTCTAAAGCTCCTTCTTTCCAGTCACTTAAAATCAGGTTTGTACCTTCACAACAAGGGAGAGAGACAAATCTCAGTCGCTTTCTAAAGCAGAGTCTAAAGAGGAGCCTAATCGACAGGTGACATTTAGCTTCAGAAAATGACTGGCAACGTACGTAGAGTACAAAAAAAATGTCAAGAGCTGGACAGGGAAAAGCGTTGCCAGGCAATCAGGAAGAAACTGGTGTATACTGTTACAGTGGAGTGGAAATACAGTACAGTACATACAAATGTATGTATGCATGTATGTATGTATGTACATCACATGGTACACACACGGTATCCATCACCTGACGTTTCACACAGTTTAAGGCTATGGCATTAGGATAAATCTGTTACTGTGCAAATATCTAATAATACACATATAAAACAAAAGCATTCAAACAGAAATAAAACAACTGGCCTTGACTAAAGACTTTGGGAGGCATTTGGCTCCTACGCATCGTATTTGGAAAAAGGTGTCAAAAAAAAAATCCTGTAACACTAAAAGTGCCACAAACCGGTCATTTGACCGGTTTCCAGTCAGCTTTCAAGTCATCTGTTCTCTAATAAACACACCTGACAGCACAATAACATGGTGAAACAGATTCAACAGTAGACAGATCTTACTCAACATACAGCACTTGGCTCATGAAATCCTCGCTCTAGGCGTTTATGACCTTCCAGGGTAGAAAAATGGATGGAACAATCCACTTAAACATTTTGAGTATGGGATGCATCACATCTGGGATGCCATGCAACATGCTGTGGAACACAGAAATCCTACACCTCAGAATATACAACAGGATTGTGGACTGTTCTGCAGGAAGTGTGGTGTTTATTGCCTACTGAATATTTCAGCAAGCTTGTGGAGTCCGTGCCCAATGGGGGACATACCAAGTATTACACTGGTGTAGCAGATTTTCCGGTACTTCAGTGCATATTTATTCCCTGAACCAGTTAAACAGTCACTCTGCTGAGGCTGGTACTTATTATGCACACACTCAGTAGTTTGGGGCTTCAAAATAGATGCAATTTTCTTCTGCAAACAGAAGCTGATGCAATCCTATAAAATATGCACAGGCTTGACCCAGGATTCTGCACTGCAAAGGATTTCGGAGAGGTTGAAGCTTCTGCTTCTATTGCCGATCCACCACAAATCCCGTCCCCAGAGGCACCATGTCTTCCACCATAAACCACATGACCACAGGTCCACTATCACAGGGTCAATCACAGCCAAAAGAACTCCATCAGAAGAGTTCCAGCTGCCTCCTGCCTCCCGTTACCTCCCCAGCTTTCCTTCCATTCCGGCAGCAGATCCGAAGCCCCCCCCAAAAAAAGCAATAAAGTGCATAAAAATGAGATTTAGTCTCAGCGCACTTCAGACTGGATCAAACAATAAGAGGGCAGAGAGAGACCAGCTGCCTATCAGAGAAATCGGCCATAAACAGCAATCAGCTAAAAATATAGCCTGCTCCACACACACACACACACACACACACACACACACACACACACACACACACACACACACACACACACAAAGCTCCTCAAACTTGTATGGATGTGTACCATCTTCGCAAGATGGAGAAAACATAGTTAAATATTATAGATTCTGATACCAGAGAAGAAACTGATACCAAAAGCGTAGAACCAGCTTGAGGAAATATATTGTAGGCAATGAACACCAAGCTTCCTGTATAATGGGTCACAATCCTGAGATCCGTAGGCTTGTGGTTAAGAACCAACCTTGAAACCAGAAGGTCCCCGGTTCTGTTCCTGCAACCGCCAAAACTCGACTTGAGCAAGTCAACTAACCCCCAACTGCTCCAAGGGTGCTGCAAATAAGGGCTGGCCACCACTCTGGGCATGTACTCACTGCCCCTTACTGTGTATGTTTCACTGCACAGATGGATTCAATGTGGAGGTCAAACTCAGACGAGTGTTCCTCTAACCATAATTTGGTGTCTCTAGACGTGTGTGGTGGTGCATTGTCCTGTTGGAAGAGGCCAAACCCATCAGAATGAATGCAGGAAGGACAGGAACCGGTGTAACTCACACAGTGTTTACCTGTTCACGATGTTTGTACATGTACCAGGGGTCCCATAGAATGTGTCTTTAACAAACCCCATACCATTACTATACCAGCTTCTAGGAATGCCTGTGACATTGTACAGCTGCTGTTACAACCAACCAAACAAGCTACTAAAGATGATGTACAGGATTACAAATGAAGAACACAACACATAAACGCTGATCAACGGTGGACACACAATAAGTCTGACAGGTTTGACCATTTCCTGCCAATGCTGAAGAAGCTTTTTAGCTCCCGCTTATCTAGATCCAGTCTATATGCAGTGCTACATGTGTGTGTATGGGTGTGTTTCCAGCAGCGCTGAGTAAGTCCGTGTGCGTGTTACGCCAGAGCGATGTTAACCGTGCTGGACGTTTTAGACGAACGGATCCCTCTTCAGCCACTCAGACGTGTATATTAAGCTCACTCGACCTGACAGTCGGCCTGCAGGGCAGGCTGCAGTTTCGGCTCCTCCACACGGCAACCGAAACGCGGCATCTGTGATGTGTGGCGCTGATTCGATAAGCTGTAGGAGGGAAACCGTACGGGAATACAGAGAAATACATTTTACAGGAATCAGAATCAAACATCGTTTAAACCTTCGTGAGCTTATCAAATATTAACAACCTGCAGCTTCTGGCTGAACTTCTTCTGAGGACCGTTTTCTCTGGAGAGCTAAAATAAAGGCATATCTGTACTGGTTATACACTACAATGGCAGAAAAACTGGAACACCAGTCTAATATTTAGGTGGGGTCCACACAAGACATGGACACCACCATATTTCCTGCAGAACGGTCCACATTTCTGTTGGTCCACAGTCTGTTGCATGGCGTTAAATCTGGTGACTTGGGTGTGAATGGCAAAACCCCAAACCCAAAATGTTTTCCTCCATCCATAATTTGGCCGCTCTGGACAGCACATTGTCCTGCTGAAAGAGGTCAAACCCGTCAGAATGAATGCAGAACATGAACGAATGCAAATCTTTAAAAAAAGCTAGGCATTACCCTGTCGGAGACCAGGGGTCACAGCTAAACATACCCTATACTAGAGGTCTGCACTGGGATCGGGTCCCGCAAATTTTGCGGGAACGGGTGGTTTGCACTTAGCTGCGGGCGGGAGCGGGAGGCTGAAACAAAACACTGTGGGATTATAAACTATAGCCTAAAGGTAATTCCAAATAAATAAAATACAGAGAATGATAATAGAATATGAGACCACCTTTATTTCATTTAAAAACTACATGAAAATAACGAAATGGGAGCGCTATTCCCGACAAGTGCGTCAAAAGCTGCAGGCCAGGAAAACGAAACAAACCCCAAGAATCTCTTTATCAATATCCTATATTAGGTTTTCTCCTGCAGGATGGAGAAGACACGAAATCAATGTATCTCTATCAGTGTGCGGGAATAATTCTCATAACTTCGCAGGTTGCGGGCGGGAGCGGACACACACATCGCGGGATTGGGCGGACACGTTGCACACACATTGCGGTTCGCGGGCGGAAATGGGCAGAAATTCAGTGGGAGCGGGCGGGAGTGGCATGAAAAAAACAGTCCAGCGCAGTTCTCTACCCTGTACCAGTTTTTCTGGCACTTCAGTATATATCCAATACAGACAGACCTCAAGGATACATAACTCTTGCTTTAATAATAAAAAGCTACTTCTGTCTGGAGGAGTCGTCATGTTAGGAGATTTCATCATCATTGTGTGTCTAAGGGACAAGTCGACCTGTAGTCAGGAGACGTGTGTAATACAGTCGTCACGTGTCCCATCATGGACCTAGTCAGCTGTTATAGAGACAGGGCGAGGGAATCGATACACACAAAACACACACGGTCGAGGCAGACAAACAGCCTCAGAGCCTGAAGCCCCGACACACACCTATTTATTTAAATAACACACTTATACAAGCGCTGAGTCTTATTTTCTGTGTCAACCGATTTTCCCCAAACATACATGATTCTGTTTGAGGAGAAAGTGTGTGTGTGTGTGTGTGTGTGTGTTGTACATCTGCATGTGTGTATTGGGTATCAATCAACAGGACTTAATGTTCCGGTGCAGCAACCGTCCAACATTAAAGGTGAAAAGATCACCACCATGAGAGTCAGATTCCCACAACACAGTCACGCACACAGCCCAGAATGTTCTCCTGGGTTCTCATCCCTCTCTCTCTTTCTTTCTCGCACACACACACACACACACACAGACCTCCATCCAGGATGTTCTCATGGGTGGTGATTTGATTTTAAAGACCTCACACAGACATACAGCAGACTCTGTAAACGTTTGTTTAACCTTCTCCCAGTTTTGTTCACGAAATTCCACAAGAATTAAATAAAAACATATTACAGACTCTGGAAAACGTTACCTAAATAACAGTCCAATTAATATTTTAGATTTAAGTCTTTTATTAAAATGTGAGGGTCGGTTCGATCCTAGTGTTTCTTTTCTCCTTCCCCACCACTCTTCCTGTCTGTTTTGGAGGTGGAGGTGTGTGTATGCAGGAATATGTATGACTTAAGACTTTTGAGTGTGTGTGTGTGTGTGTGTGTGTGTGTGTGTGTGTGTGTGTGTACTCTGTACATGTGTGTATATACACAAGCTGACATGTATAATTGGTGTACATATGAACTACCTACTGTAGGTGTGTGGTGTTGTAGGGCAGCTGTAGGCGTGTGGTTAAGGAACCAGCCTAGGGACCAGAAGATCCCTCAATTGACCAGACTGGACTGAAGTGCCCTTGAGCTAGACAACTAACTCCTAACTGCTCCTCCGGGCCCTGTGGATAGGGGGCGGCCACCGCTCTGGGCACGTGTGCTTACCGCCCCCTAGCGTGTGCGTTTCACTACACGGGTGGGTTAAATGCGGAGGTAAATTCCACTACATAAAGGTCAAAAGAGTAGTTCACTTTCACTTTCGCTGACACTTTACTAAAATGTGGAGACAGGGTGGAAAGGCATAGACCGTGACGGGTCGATTAAAAAGACAAAGGACCGATATATTTTCATGTGTGTGTTAGGATGTCCTGATCTTGGCTATGACGAGGTCTGGGTCTGTGATTGTGTGACTAACTCGATCCGAGTGATTATATTATATAATGAGCGTATTACAATTTGGGTTAATACTGGATAAAAATGGTAGCTAGTGTCAGTCTGTACTGAAAGGCTGCTTTCTTCCAGCACACACACCACGCCCGCTTTCAACACAAGCCTATTAGCGACACACTCTACCACTTCAGAAAGGATCAACACACACACACTGCACCTATAACCCAACAACTATGTTTATCCTGTTTAACCCAGACAGTGTGTGTGTTCATATATATTTCTAACACACCGGTGTGCTAAAGGCTCAGCACCACCTAATGGAGCCCTTGGTGATTTCACACTGTTTTAGATACTGAAATATATAGACATGAATTAAAATAAACATAAAGACTTAATTTGCTTTAAAATTGAGGACTTTAATTAAATTGATGGAAAAACCTGAGCTCGCTACGGAAATTCCGAATGCTACCGTGTGACATCACTTGTGGACATCAGTGAACAGTGCTGCGGACTAACATGGACTGGGGGGGGGGGGTTATACTGGATATCATAAGGAAATTAACCCATTTACATTTGAGCCAGATAGAGAACAGACTGCACCTCTGAGCAATGAACAACCTGACCCCAGTGGTCAGGACTTGGAATTCTGACTAGTAAGAATCTTTTAACATGTCTATGTATTAACCATTATTAATTGCGTGGGCGTTTAATTAGCAAGCTGGTTGTATTTTTAATTTTACTAGCTTGTCATTTTACTGGGGCAGGTTTCCCATTCAATCTAATGACATGATTTGTAGCAAGATTTGTGCATGGGGGTTCCCCACTATATATTGAATTACTGCAGCCAAAAACAACACGCTTTTGGTCATTTTGGTCACTTAAGTGCATCTACTAGTGTTGTCCACCACCTACGTCACTATGTCAGTTTCCGAACAGTGTGGGCGGGGTTAGACAACAGTCTTAAGCCAGCGGTCCCCAACCCTTTTTTGTGCCACGAACCGGTTAAATGTCAGGCAATATTTTCACGGACGAGCTTTTAAGGTGTATTCGGATAAATACAACAAAATAAAATGATACCACTGGCATAAAAACTGGTATTTTCTAAATATAATAATAAACTTGAATCCTTCAACATAAGGCTCCGGCTTTAATAAAATAAAATCTGTAATAAACAGATATGCGGTTGAATTAAAGTAGAGAAAACCCACATAATGAACCCTATCAATCCGTCATGTATGTGAGAGGACAAGGCCCTCTTATAAGAGGCATTTTCACAGATTTTCATGCACTGAAATAGGTAAACATCGTTCAGAATTAGATAATAAATAGAGCAGAAAACTGCTAGAACTGCTACTTATTTATTCTTTCTGTGCGGCCTAATACCAAATGGCCCGGAGGGTTGGGGGCCACTGTATTAAGCTGTATTTCTTTTAATTTGCAAAAAAAAAACCCAAAACTGTTTCTGACTGTCGATAATCACAGGTTAGTTACTTAATTTCCTCTGTATTAATGACGGTTTTTATATTAGATGGTGCTGAGCCATTAAGTGAAAGTGAACTATTTGCCTACTGTGCTTGCACACGGAGGAATCTGACCTCCTCATTTAACCCATCCGTGCAGTGAAACACTCACACACACTTGGAGCAGGGGGGCAGCACCAAACCATGCCAGCAATTGTTAATGGCCTTGCTCAAGGGCACCCCAGTCATGTCTTGCCCTGTGCAGAGATCGAGCCCTGGACCCCCAGTCTCCCTAAAAACAAGGCCACAGCTGCCTGTATTGAGGTTACTGGACAGTAATTTCACACACATTGTGCGATTTAACACACAATATATCACACACACACGCACGCGCACACACACACACACAGGAGCAGGGGGACAGCCCCAAACGATGGCAGCAATTGTTAGTTGCCTTGCTCAAGGGCACCTCAGTCATGTCTTGCCCTTGTGGGATTTAACACACAATCTCTCTCTCTCTCTCTCTCACACACACACACACACACACACGCACACAACGAGACTGATGTGTTAAAGCAACGGCAAGATAAAAAAAGTGTCTTGAACGCGTGTAGTGAACACTTCTGGCGCTGTAATTCATCCATCTTAAAATTAGTTCTTTGTACTACAGCATTGATGGGGTTTGTATTGCTGCCTCTCTCTCTCTCTCTCTCTCTCTCTCTCTCTCTCTCACACACACAGGATGTATTTACACAGCTGCTCTAATGAGTGACTGATGCTCTTTCTTTACAACTGGCTCTGCATAGTCTGTGTGTGTGTGTGTGTGTGTGTGTGTGTGTGTGTGTGTGTGTAAGATCTAATTGTTTTGGTCTTCACAAATGCCTTCTTCCTTTCTTAACATCAAGTAGGAACAATAAATCCTGGACAGCTATAATACAGCCTTATAAATACAGAGATACTCACACACAGACACACACATACAGAGACACACACACACACACACACACACAGACCCCACACGTCACACATCCCGTCACAAGACAGTTATTACAGTAACACTACAAGGTCCGGGAGCGTACTGGGAAAAGATAACAATACAGAATATGTGGGAAGCAGCGTGAATGAGAGATGTTACGTGGTGTTCCCAATATAAGAGCGGTGTGGTGTGTATACGTCACCCAGACCTGGGTTACTAGACTTAAAATTTCTCTCCATCTCTCTATCTTTCATAATAAAACATATCTGGTTTTACTGTACACACACACACACACACACACACACACACACAGAAAACATAGGGTAGAACCCATTACGTTGTAGAACCAGCATGTTTTAATTTCCTGTTCAGGATTTGTTTCTTCATCAAAGGATTAAACATGAAGCAAGTCATGTGACACATGGTCTCAGGTGACATACAACCGGAAGATCCCGGGCTCGATCCCCACACAGGGCAAGATATGACTGAGGTGCCCTTGAGCAAGGCACCTAACTCCCCATCTGCTCCCTTTGGGGCTGCCCCTCGCTCAGGGCAAGTGTGTTCACTGCCCCCTTGTGTTCACTGGGGTGTGTGTGTGTGTTCACTGCACGGATGGGTTAAATGAGGAGGGCACATTCCTGTGTGTGCAAGCACTTTCACTTTCACGATCAGATTTGTTTAGGCCAACTCAATGTAGAGTAGCTACAGGTGATCCTGCTAGTTAACATTACTAATCAGTAAACACACACACACACATGGATGGATCAGTGAACGACGCGTTGAGGTTACAGCACGTCGTTAATAAGGCACTCAGTCAGGGATGAGAATTGACGTGCAGGTAAACGATGTAACGTGTAGCTCTCCGTTCCTTTGTGCACTTCATTTACTGACTAAGGAGAAGACGGAAAATCTGAGATGGAAGGCAAAAAGTGAGGGACCAGAGAGAGAGAGGGGGGGGGGGGACAAATAGAAAAAGAGAGAGAAGAGGAAGAGCATGGGAGGGGCAGAAAGAGTGATGGAGAATAATGGTGAGACGGGGTAAGTGAATGAGGGGGGGCAGACAAGAGAGCACAATGAGAGTGATGGACAGATTGTGTGGAGAAAGAGGATGGGAGAGGCAGAGAGACACAGACAGAGAGAAGGACAGAATGAAGGAGGGAGAGAACGAGAGAGAAAACAATATGAAAGAGAGAACAAAAGACAGCACAACGAAAGTGATGGACAGATGGAAAAAAGAAAGAATGAGAGAGGCAAAGAGAATAAAACAGACAGACAAAGGCATGGAAAGAGGGAGTATGAGAGAATGAAGGATTAAAAGACAAGATGGAGAGAAGAAAGGGCAGACAGGAGTGCACAATGAGAGTGATGGACAGATAAAATGCAGAGAAAGAGAATGGGAGAGGCAGAGAGAAACAAACGGACCAAAGGACAGAACGAAGGAGAGAGAAGAAGAAGAGGCAGAAGAGGGAGCACAAGGCAAGTGATGGACAGATTGTGAGGAGATATAAGAGGATGGGAGAGAAAGACAGACAGAGAGAATGACAGAAAGAGGGAGCAAGTGAAGAGGAAGAGGTGAGCAGGGGACAGACAAGAGAGCACAATGAGAGTGATGGACAGACTGAATAGAACAGAGAGGAGGAGAGTGGCGGTGAACAACACAGGCGGAGAGAGAAAACTGAGAGAATAGGAGGAGGGCCAGAAAGCAACACAGAGAGAGAGAGAGAGAGAGAGAGAGAGAGAGAGAGAGAACAAAAAAGAGGAGAGCACAATAAGAGAGATGGACAGTGTGTGGAGAAGCATTAGAGAGGCAGAGAGAAGAAGAAAAAGGGAGAGAGAGAGACAAAGATAGACAGACAAAAAGAGAGAGAGTGACAAAGAGAGACACAAAGAAAAAGAGACAGAGACAGACGGAGAGACAGAGAGAGACGAAGAGAGGGAGAGACAGAGAGAGAGAGAGGGACGGAGAGAGGGACAGACAGAGAGAGGGAGAGACAGACAGAGAGAGGGACAGACAGAGAGAGAGAGAGAGACAGACGGAGAGAGGGACAGACAGAGAGAGGGAGAGACAGACAGAGAGAGACAGAGAGAGGGACAGACAGAGAGAGAGAGAGAGACGGAGAGAGGGACAGAGAGAGAGGGAGAGACAGACAGAGAGAGACAGAGAGAGGGACAGACAGAGAGAGGGAGAGACAGACAGAGAGAGACAGAGAGAGAGAGACAGAGA
>JAOVVF010000002.1:21654677-21686596 GCA_028565595.1 Duopalatinus emarginatus
ATACAGAGACAAATATATGTACTATGCAGCCTATCCTTTGTTCTGCTGATGCACTAGTCTTTTTGCCCTTCCTACACCAAAATCCTGTATTTTTCCATCAAGTGACGTACAGAGGAGTTGCACGCACCACGTGACTCTTGGGGGGCCAGAGGAAGCAGCGCGCGCTTGTTCACGCACGGCCCCAGCAAAGAGAAACAAGCACGTTTCACGTGGTTCGTGTCATTCCGAGCGTGTCAGACTCACATGCATATGCTTTATTGTTATTAATGCCCCGTAGAGCCATGATGCCACTTTCGGATGTGCGCATGTGTATGAGGCATATTCCGCGCCTGTTTTTTAATGCGCCCGTGACTCGTGCGCGTACGCATGCCCTCGCGCTCGCTCGCTGTGTGTCTCTCTCTCTCTCTCTCTCTCTCGTTCTATCCGAAGCAGCCGGCCACGCCCCCTCGGCGGCAGCGGCGAGTGGAAAATTACCAGCTTACAATCATCCGCTAGAGAAGAACTGATCGCCCTGATCTGCTGTATAATTGTACAGTTCATGTCCGCTTTATTTGAGACGAGTCTGGGGTTGTTTGTAAAGGTTTTTAAAATAGTATGAGACTGTTTATGGTACTATTTAAAGTCGCACTGACGCGTTATTCAACTCGAGGTCATATTTTTAAATGAACAATAATTTAATAATACTACAATCAACTCATAGATGTAAAACAAATATTGTTTTTATTTATTCAGCGATAAAAACTCCAGTTTTTACAGAAAGGCGGGGCCTGGGGCGCATCGCTTAAGTGCATGGGCTTTGATTGACAGGCGCTTGAGCCTATGAGACGTCAGCGCGGGCGTCCTGGCTGCCCTTTCAGCCAATCAGGGCGCGGTAAGGGCGTGACGTGAATCCAAACTTTTTCGCGGCGCCGACGGCTGAAAACTAAACCGAGATGGAATCTCCCAGTCTGAACCGGTTTCAACCGGTTACGAGTTTGTTGCTTGTGAGGAGAAGAAGAAGGCAACAGACTCAACGGTCTCTCTCTGTCTCTCTCCCTCTCTCTACCAGTCCTCTCAGTCTCCTATATAACAAATACATCCAGTAAAAGACAAGATTTGTTGATGAAGGTTGAGTTTATTGCGTAAAATGACTCGGGTTCAGGAGATACCTTTAGCTTTGCCGTGATTGTCAGTGCGCTGCAGTGGGTCCTTATCAAAAACAGAAAAAAAAGAAAACCAGTTAGCTTAGCATTAACGTATTCCTGCTCATCCTATCACCAGGAACAGCGAGGCTGCTAGTCAGCGTGCTTTTAATTCATCCAGCGTTCACTGGACCTAGTAGAGGTGACAAGGTCCTGTTTTAGCAGCTCTGGCAGAAACAGCAGACCTTTCTTTCAAAGGCTTGGACTTTCGGTAGGTAACTGGGTCGAGAGAATGAATTAACTGATACCTGTCTATAACTTATTTATAGCTATGTGTGTGTGTAAGTGTGTGTATAGTCTGTCTCTGCCTCTGTGTGGATAATAACGTTAAGTCATTTCTTCTAGTTTGCATGTCCTACTTTTTTACTCATGCATGGAGGTATAAACTGATAATCCAGTTGCACAGTTGCTGGTTTAGTCACCTGTCTTTCTTTCTTTCCTTCTCTCCTTCCTTCCTTGCTTGCTGGCTTTGTTGCTAATGTTACACTAACTTACAATGGTCAAGTTCAACTGAATACCAGGCAACCTTCAAGTTTTTAAAATATTTCATCCTCAAAAAAAAAAGTGTTGTTTTTTTTTACTACAAAACTGACAGCCTCAGTGTATAATTGGGTGGAGTGATATTTTTTGTTTGTTTGTTTTAATCCTGCTTGCTGTGTGTGTGTGAGAGAGAGAGAGAGAGAGGAGCATGCTGTTGGGTGGGAGGGGTTGACCAATCCTGTACTTCTTTGCTTGGTAGCATTGGACACTTCCTAATCAAGCATTAAGTCTTAATAATGTTCCAAGTACTACTAAAAATAGTTTGAAAACAAAACTGCATAGAAGGAAATGATTATTAATATTGTAAGTTTTTTTCATAATGAATGGGATCATTTTTTTAGTGTACTTTTATATTTCTGTTATCATTATTATTATTGTTATTATTATTATTGTTCTTATAATGACAACCCATAAATGCTGTAGATGCCTTCTAGCTACACAGACCTTTAACACAGTATAAATAAAAGCCTATTCATAGACATGAGGGATTAAAACCAATCCCATGTCCTCCAACACAAGTATATTCATTTCCAGGTCCTTTAACTCTATCTCTGGATTTAATGCTACAGAAAGCATCTTGTTTGTTTGAGATTTGTACCCTCTTTGGTACAAGGCAGCTGGGCCTGATCAGGCTTTACAGCTGTGTTGGTTGCAGAAAGCTTGTTTTCCAACAGCACGTGCACTCCTTTCCTGCCAAAAAATCGACCCATTAGTCTGAATTAGGATTAGGACACTGAACTGGTTTGTCGAAAATGGTTTCCGTGCACCAGCAGCTGATTGGCAAGCATGCGTGGTTGCATCATGCGTTACTTGATGACATGCAGAGGAAAGGTTCCAGATTCAGACGCATGGCCACGCCTATCTGTGACACATGTAAACAGTGAGGCGTCAGTCGAAAGGGATGGTTCGCACGTGTACTCATTGAGAAAATAAAGATCAGAGTCTTGTTGGACTTCAGACACACACACCATCGAAGCGTCCGCTGTCAAACTTCCATGTACCGTGCGAAACCTTAAGTGCCTTATCTTGGTTTCATCATCCGTTGAGCTATGAGTCTTGTTTTTAATTATTGACGACATGTATCACATGTCCAGGACAGAATGTAGAGCTTTTTATATCCACATGTCTAGGAGCAGTAACCAGATCAGTGAGCCGTTGCTGGAGATTCATAACATGGTTTCTAACATGGATGTTGCTTAATGTGAGACTATGCTGAACAACCCGAGTACAAATGTTATTGTAATGCAAGACTTCAGAAGGGTTGGGCGATATGATCATATCAATATCGTGATAAATGATCTTAGTAGACACCTTTCTTATGAATATACTGATGAAAAGTGTATAGTGTATGAAGATACTCCTTTTCATGAATAGCAATGACAAACGGATTGAAAGCAGTTGATTTGTTGTTAAAATGTTCTACTAAAAATATTAAATGTATTTTTAAATGTTTTAGGATTGTTTTATAATTATTAGAAATTGGAATTTTTTTAATGCAAATTATTTATATTTTTGTTTACCAGCCGTTGACGCGTGCTGTTACAATTTCGTATTTAAAAAAATATCATATATTTCTCAGAGACTCAAGGTGATGCATGTCGCAGTACAACATTATGTGCACAAAAGATATGTGATTGAGATATGTTTATGTAAACTCATGGTACATACTTGTAACAGTTACTTGTAACTGTACTCAAGTTTGCGTTTGGAGATCACGAAGCATCTCATTCTTCCTATATCATTGCGCTTATGTTGTAAATCTGGGTTTCATATTTACAGGTCTTTGCATATGAGGAAATTGTTCCGCTCGTTTCACATGACTTTGCTCTGTTGGATGTTTACTGCCCAGAAAAAAGCCTCACAAGCCCTCCCCTGTCCCCACAGAGCTCTATGCCAGCAGTTATGACAATGTTAGCCGACCACGCAGCCAGACAGCTGCTGGACTTTAACCAGAAACTGGACATTAATCTCCTGGATAATGTGGTGAACTGCTTGTACCATGGAGTGGGACCACAGGTGAGAATTCCCTGCTCTGTGGAGTAGCATTGTCAGGTCTGTTTTTTTATATTGTGAGCAAATGCATTTTTAAAAAGGAGATTGCAAAAATTATTCTCATCTTAAATAACATTTTGGTTTTTTTGTTGTTATTAAGGAACTCTTTTGGAATAGAAAAAAAATCTGTGATGCAATTTGAACCCTAGAAGTTATATAGATCGCAGGGCTCTAGTGTCACTAGAATTGATTTTATTTTATTTTTATGTCACAACTTTATCCTAAGTCCACCTGAAATGATTTAAATATCGATCAACCTAACAGTCTCTTCATGACAGTTCTGAATCATTTTGCAACTGCTGAAAGATGTATATAACAAACACTGGAATGTTCAACACGCATACAAGTGTGATGGTCAGGTGTCCAAATACTTTTGGCCACATAGGGTGCATTGTATATCTTTTCCCTGCTACTATTTCTGAATGGTGCACACCCATAAACGAGAACAGCAGTGAGAGCCTGACTGGTCGTGAGTTCAGCATCTAGCCGTGCAGGATGTCACTCTGCAACATTTATTTTTTCAGCAAAGAATGGCCCAGGAGGTCCTCACACATTTAAAGGAGCACCCGGACGCGTGGACCCGAGTGGACACCATCCTGGAATTCTCCCAGAACATGAACACCAAAGTAAGCCTACATTCTCAACCAACCTGCTACAGTCAAACGGGCTGATGGTCACGAATCATCTTGGTGGAGGAGCGCTGATCAGGCTTTTTCCCCCTCTTTTCTGGGATTGCAGGTCCTACATCAGCACTCTTACGCAGAGATGCTTTGTGACCACAGGCCCTGACCTCCCTGCTTTGAGGAAGCTCTGACCTGATGTCACTTACTGATGCACATATGTGGGGAATGCAATTTTACGTTTTGCAGTATGGTTGGATCTCTCAGCATTTTTTGTAGTAGCGATCTGGAGAGATCTTTTTTAGTGCCAAGTTAGTCCCAGTTTTATTAAAATGATCAAATATTGACTTGATCTTTAATACCGCCCAACACCTGTGAGTCCAGTTACCTCTCCCTGCCCTGCCTAAGCAAATCAATTTTCTAATTAGAAGGAAATGATGTGGCTGCCCCACAGTGAGACATCTTGCCCTCTTTGCTCTTCAGGTTTACCTTTGGGTCTTAGACATTATACCTTTTGGTCAATGTTGGGAAATAAACCAAAATAGCTCGATAATACGGCTCTGAAGCTCACAGTGCAGTAATATTAAGGCACCACGTACATGTTTACCTGGTTGTGAACTCCGCTAATCCTGAGTCAGCTGTCCTTCATTTTAGCTGATCCTAATTGGAGCTTTGTTCTACTCAGCAGTTGTTGGGATGGAGTTTATTCCCCTGTTGTGCATCAGACTTCCTTAAACTACTGGTCGCAGTTTGCCTTTATTCATTTTGTTTTGGGCTTGCTGTAGGTGTGCTCTTAACCCTTTGGCCAATATTACTAATGTTTGGAGTGGATTTGACAACAGAATTAATAGTTTAGTAATATGCTGCCCAAAAAAACGAGAACTTTTCTTTAATTTCTCATACAAGTACCCTTTCAAAATTATACTTACGTTTTTTAAGTGCATCAAGTAAAAGCACTTGTGTTCATTTGGCTTCTTCGTATTTCTTATTAAACAAAGAATGAACAAACACAAAACCACAAAAACAGAATTTCTTAACTGAATTTGTTCTTATTTGATCATTAATGCCAATGTTCCATTATGTTGATTGCTTGTAATAGGAAGAAAAGGGGTGTGTCTTCCTGTGCACCTTGACACAGCTAGGCTTTGGGCGGCAGGCCTCCACAAGGTCTACCTTTTCATTCCCTTATACTTAATTCTGCTCTGCATCCGTTTTCATTGCATTTGCTTCTTCTCATCTTGGAGGAGGGAGAGCTAAGCATAAGATGAGTAAGATGCTGATCCAGGAGCAGTTCCTCCTCCTCCTCTTGTATGGTCATGTTCATTAGGAGAAACTGATCTTAGGTCAGCACTCTTCCTCTGATCTTAGCTATCATAAATGCTCAGTGGTCCTAGGCAGGATTACATTTTGTATATAGGTGTAGGGCAACTAGGTATTTCAGCTGTAGAGATTATGTCGGTGAGAGTCTGTCTCTTTTCGGTTCTGTTTTTTATTTCCTTTTTTTTTCTTTATACACCTTCTCTTGTTTCTTCCTGCCATCAGCAATTAAATGTCATTGCAGATTCACAGCCTCAACATCAACAAATCAATTAGCAAATTGAGGTTTTGTTAACTTTTTGAAACAGTGAAACCTATCTCCGTTCGAATTAAAGGTGAAGATCTCAGCAGGGCTTCAACAATAAATGTAAACCTGTAGGGTTTGTGTATCCAGATCTCACCTTTAATCGCATCCTTTCACTTTGTTAAAATTTTGTTCAATGTTAATTCCTCTCATTACCCCCCCCCCCTTCCCCTCTGTCTGTCTCTGTTTGGCCCACTCTATTTTGCTTTCTTCTGATACTTAAAATGATTGATCCCTACAGCTGAAATACTGTCAGCCCAAATCACACAAACCAGTAACACAACCACTAACGAATTCTCATTTTTTATTTTGTAATGTAAAAATAAAAAAAAGCACAGTAGGCAAAAATGTAACCAGACATGTATTCTGTTTTGCTGTTCCCAGAGGTGCACACCGGCCAAAGGTGAAAACGGCAGGCGCTAATATTTTTTAGTGTTTATAATTTTAGTATTTTAATTGTTTTATTTAACAGAGTTGGAAGATTATGCCTTACCTTTTAGTACATAAAGCATCGTATTCGTTTTTATAATGTTTTGTGCGTTCTCTGGCTTCCTGTGTGGTTGCTCTCGGATGCAGCTATCCGTTAGCCAATAGAGATTTTCCTTTCTCCTGTTCTTCACTTTGTGGTGTGAAACTGGCAGAAACAGCAAAACTCGAACAAACTGAACCCGATTCTCTAGAATGTTTACACCAAAACCGAGTTAACACAGCGAAATTAAACCTGCATGAAAGACTGTTCAGTCTTTATATGTATGTTTTTTTTAATAAGAAAAAGAAATTAAAAACGTATTCAGGCAGTAATGATTTTCTGTCTCTGTTTGTTTTGAGTCATAATTCTGGAAAAAAAAATCTGAGTAGCTCATGTGGTGGAGTGGCTAGGTAAAGCTGAAGTCCTTAATGTTCGCTTTGTTCCCTTGGCATTCCAGTACTATGCCCTGCAGATTCTGGAAACGGTTATTAAAACAAGATGGAAGATTCTGCCCAGAAATCAGTGTGAAGGTAGGTTTTCATTTCCACATCACCTGGGTTGCACTACACTCCTAAAAATACCATAAAGTTACCAAACGCTACCTAAGGTGCTACCACCATTTGACAATTTGGTTCCTCTAATTCTCTAAAGGTACTGTACGATTCTGACTCAAGGTCTGTGTGTGTGTGTGTGTGTATTCTTAATTTCCCGTAGTGTCTGCTCTCGGTGGACATGAACTTGCATTAGTGGTAGCTAATCCTTAGCTTAGTCTTTAACTGCCCTGCACACTCTCCAGTGTTGTCAGTGCTTCAACACACCTGATCGAGTTTAACAGCTTATCATGTCCTTCGAGTACGAGAAGGAAAAGCGTTGACCCAAGTTTGACAGAATATGCAGCTACTGGGGTTAAGTAATGGAGACTACAGCTGTAAACGGAGAGCTGTTTTGTTTTCGTTCCAAGCACTGGATTTTGCTTGCAAGCTGCTTTAATCGACAAGTTCACTTTTAAAGCCTGTTTGTTTGGAAAAATAATTGTATGGCAAAAACCTTCCACAGCACAGCAGTATAACACGCACATGTATATGACGTATATGTCTCACATATGTTACGCAAGTCCTCGATTATTGTTTGAGTGTGTACCCTGTGTAAAATACAGATCGTGAATGTGTGGAAAGTTCTTTCTCCGTAAAGTAAAGGTGAAATGTATAGCCAAGGTTTTTGAATGATGGGAGGAAATTCTTCGTTAGCTCTATTAAAATATCTATCTCTCTTCATTTAATTTTTCATTCTCTGCTATTATTTTTCAATAAAACGTCATAACAGATTAGAAGTGAAATTGCTTGCATGTAAAGTAGCCTTAACCTGTGTGTCTCCCCCTACTGTTTCTCAAAACTTACTGCACTTTGTCGCTTCAATTTGGAATCCCACGTTTTCCTTTGTTAAACAGATGACTTTGTATACACCCTCTTGTCTGCGTTTTTCCTCTAAGTGGCCATGAGTGATGCAGAGCACCTTTTAAATCTTCCTTTTAAAGTACATGTACATTTAACCGGTTAATTTACATAGAGTCTTGAGATGGTTGCTACGTTCACGCCTCCACTAATTAAAACTGTCTAATGCAAACTGAAAAGCACATGCAATACAAAGTGATAGGCATGACAGGCAATGCAAAGCGACATGCCTATGTGGGTTCTTTTGAGGTAATTACTGATTAAATCTTGGAAAACCTAGTTTGCATCTGCAGAAGCACCTGGGCAGATGCAATTAAGATGCATTTATATGCACGTTTTGTTTATGTGCCTTTATGTGACATTGTCAAAATCTGCCCAGTCACGGTCATAAAGTGTGTATTCGCTGGCCTTGTATTTTTCCCCCAGCTGAAATTCACTGATGTTTAACTAGTTTAAATGTATAGACGTTACTGGATACACGTAAGCACTGCAGTACTGCTGGATGATACATTATTATCCAACTTTCTAGTTTGCTACAGCATTTTATTCAGGATTTAGTTATAATGCTCAGTTTAATACCCATTTCATGTTCAAGGCCTTGAGCTGCTTGTGGAGATGAGCGCTTTCAAGCAAAAGAGGCTTTGTGACTATAATATGACTGTTTACTTTAATAATTATTCTTAAAGCCTTTCTTTCTCATTCCTGTTTGTACACAGGAATTAAAAAATATGTCGTGGGACTCATTATTAAGACGTCTTCTGACGCAGCCAGCGTGGAGGTACGTGCAGTGTCTGAATTTAGTCTGTAGCAGAGCATTACTGTTGATTAAAAGCTGATGGCTGATGTTTCGTGTTTCGTTGCAGAAGGAGAAGGTGTACATTGGAAAACTCAACATGATTTTAGTTCAGGTAAGATTAAAAGACTGGTAATTATCCTGTTTAAGGATACGGTGTGGGAGAGGTTTATGTAAATGTTCTTAATATTGTATATGTATTTTTTGGTATACTATTGAGCAAATAAGGAAACTAGACTGATACAAGTTTATATTGTCTATAAGACAAAACATTGTCAATTAAATTCAGTTTTCAAATGGGGCAGCTGTGGCTTAAGGAAAGTCTTGTCACCAGACGGTTGCATACTTCAGGGCACAGTAAAATTGATAAAACAGACTGCACACATTTTAGGCGATGAGAGACATTGTGCTGTGTTTGTTGTCCCACCTAGCCAGTGTGAATAGCGAGTCATGTTCTGTTTTCCGTCAATTGCTGTACCACCCACTACTATATAGATTCAGGTATTTTCCAATGCACACCTTTTTTTTTCCTGCTGTATAGATCCTGAAGCAGGAGTGGCCCAAGCACTGGCCCACGTTTATAAGCGACATTGTGGGGGCAAGCCGCACGAGCGAAAGCCTCTGCCAGAACAACATGATCATCCTGAAGCTGCTCAGCGAGGAGGTGTTTGATTTCTCTAGTGGACAGATGACGCAGGTCAAAGCCAAGCATTTGAAGGACAGGTGAGGCTCCAACTGTAGCAATAAAACATGCGTGGCAGATTAGATTTTTAAATGCAAGTGACCTGAATTAATTTGTAGAATGTGCTAATTAGGTGTCATTCAGAGATTGGCTTGAGACTACAGTGCGGGTTTTCTTTGTCTGTTAATGTTTTTCTTCTTTGTTTTTTTTCAGCATGTGTAATGAGTTCTCGCAGATCTTTCAGCTCTGCCAATTTGTGATGGTGAGTACAGCCTGTCCTAACATATGCAAACCTGTGCAGTCATGTGCAGTCTCGTAAACTGTACAGAGTAAAAAAAACAAAGCTTTCAACAATCAGAACAAAAGTGTAGTAACTAACTAAAATCTAATTCTATCATTCTTACCATCTCTTAGGAAAACTCCCAGAATGCTCCTTTGGTACACGCCACCTTGGAAACGCTGCTCCGGTTTTTGAATTGGATCCCACTGGGTTACATCTTTGAGACCAAACTCATCAGCACTCTCGTTTACAAGGTGAAACTTGCACCCTTATCAGGGACAGACTGCGGTTTCCTCAGCATTTTAAATTACAATGCAGTAATTAGCCAAGTCATGTCCAGTGTGTGGTATTTTGGATTTACTCCCATCAATTGTTGTTATTGTTTGTTCACGATTGTCTGTCTGTAATTGTAATAGCAGTTACACATGTAGCTTTACTAGTTTAGCAGTGCTTTTAATATGTTTTGTAGCCTCAAACAGGACTTAAGGCAGGTTACACCTGCAATTGCTAATCAAGAGCTGATAAAATTTGAGAAATAAATAGGTTGGGTGCTGCATATGGCTATAGCAAAGCTCTGTCTCTGATGTATTCGGGGTTTTTTTTTTTTAATGCACAGTCTGTGGATTATTCATGATTTGTTCTTCTCCCTCTCATAGTTCCTGAATGTTCCAATGTTTCGGAATGTGACACTTAAGTGTCTGACTGAGATCGCAGGTGTGAGCGTGAGCCAGTACGAGGAGCAGTTTGTCACACTCTTCACTCTCACCATGATGCAACTCAAACAGGTAACAAAATACAGCCAGCCCTCCACACACACACACACACACACACACACACACACACACACACACACACACACACACACACACAGCTTATGTGTAACGTGCTGCAGGTTGAGGTTGACTCGTTCCCCGGTTCGGTTTGTAGATGCTGCCTCTAAACACAAACATCCGTCTGGCATACGCGAACGGGAAGGACGACGAACAGAACTTCATCCAGAACCTGAGCCTGTTCCTTTGCACCTTCCTCAAAGAGCATGGCCAGCTCATCGAGAAAAGACTCAACCTGCGCGAAACCCTTATGGAGGTACGCAGTTCCACACACACATCACTTGTGCACAGCATTCCCCTGCCCCTCTAATAGGTTTATATAATATGAACGTGTAAGAAACCCTTTGTTCACATATGAAGTAAACCTGTACCGTGTATTCAAGAGAGAGAGATTGTCCAGTTTAAATAATCTATCAGATATTGTAATTGTCACGCAAACCTTTGAACTCAGTCAGTGCATGTTACTGCTTATCAGCTTGGTGGCTGCCAAAAAGTGCCTCGTGATGAATCAAAGTTCATGAAAAAGGATTTAAAAAGGTTTAAATGTATAATTCAAGGTTTAGATGGGTTTGTGGTAGCCAGCATTATTTTTTCATATTCATATAAGTGCAAATTCATTTCTTTTTTCTTCTTTTTTTTTTTTGCTAAATAATGGCAGTGGGATTGAAAAATTATGCATTGCAATGTAATATACTCCTCTTATTATATGATGAATAAACATGGAGTTTAGGTGGCATGTAAAGAAATCTGCAAATGGCGTAAAATTCTTATTTAAAGACCTGACCGTGATCTCCAGGCTCTGCACTACATGCTGCTTGTGTCGGAGGTGGAGGAGACCGAGATCTTTAAGATCTGCCTGGAGTACTGGAACCACCTGGCGGCAGAATTGTACAGGGAAAGCCCGTTCAGCACTTCCACCTCACCACTGCTCTCTGGCAGCCAGCACTTTGATGTTCCACCACGTAGGCAGCTCTATCTACCTGTACTCTCTAAGGCAAGGCTCGTTCTGTCACACTGTTGGAAATCGGCACGTTAATAATATACAAAGACGTACCAGGGTGAACGATAGCAGTATTGAGAGTTGGTGTGTTTTTGTGTGTTGCAGGTGCGTCTGCTGATGGTGAGCCGCATGGCAAAACCGGAGGAGGTGTTGGTGGTAGAAAATGACCAGGGTGAGGTGGTGCGAGAGTTTATGAAGGACACAGACTCTATTAACTTATACAAGAACATGAGAGAGACACTTGGTAAGGAAACAGACACTTTGTACCATTCAGTTCAGGTAGTTGTAATGTGGGTTGGTTCTTTTTTTTTTTTTTTTTTTTTTGGCTGCACTCGATATGGTACTAATTTTATCTTTGGTTGTTTGTTGTCTTCCTCCTCCTCTTTCTTTTTTGCTCTCTCTTTTTTGTCTTGCTGCGTGTAGTCTATCTGACCCATCTGGACTATGCAGATACAGAGCGGATCATGACAGAAAAACTTCATAACCAGGTGAACGGGACAGAGTGGTCCTGGAAAAACCTGAACACACTGTGCTGGGCTATCGGCTCCATCAGCGGAGCCATGCATGAGGAGGATGAGAAGCGGTTCCTTGTCACTGTCATCAAGGTGTTTATTCATAACACTTCATTCTTTTTGCTTATCTGAGTCTTGCCTTTCAAATAAACGTTTTAATGTTCGTGCTTTTCTTACGCTTATCAGCATTGATCTAAATATAAAGTGAGATTTGTGCCTCTGTTTTAGGACTTGCTGGGACTGTGCGAGCAGAAGCGAGGAAAAGATAACAAGGCCATCATTGCCTCAAACATTATGTACATCGTTGGTCAGTACCCACGATTCCTGCGTGCGCATTGGAAGTTCCTCAAGACCGTCGTCAACAAACTGTTTGAGTTCATGCATGGTGAGTTACGCAACGTGGGTTTATGAGGCACTGATTTGAATGTTTGCCTGCTTTGTATGTTATGAAACCTAATTTAAAAAACTCATTTACAATATATACAAATACAGTAAAATGACTCATGCTCCAAAATGCAGTCTAAAAATTTTTTATGTGTAATATTTTATGGGTGCTAGTAAAGGTGTGCCCACTAGGTGATCTTTACCGTATCCAGAGTCCGATTCGCCTGACTAATGTGATCGCTCTGTATTGTGAAGGAATGGATTCGGGCATTGTGTGAACACCGACCATGCCCAAGCTTGGAACTCGATAACGTCAATTATGCAACTGTAAAAAATAATTTAATGTATGCGGCACAAAGTAGGCAGAAACTGTTGCGTTGTATAATCGATAAATCCATAAGGCTTGTAAGAGGGCTGTGCGTCAGCACACCCAATACAGCTATCAAAAAAAAAAAAAAAAAGCCACAAAGTAAGTACAACCTTGTAGTGTGAATGCACTGTAATATTAATTAAAAATAATAATATAAATTATTCTTAACCTGATCCTAGTTATCTTTGTGTGTGATGTCATTTTGATGTCAAAATGCTAAAACATTTCCCCTTTTTTCTGGCTTTAGAAACCCATGATGGGGTGCAAGACATGGCGTGCGACACGTTCATTAAAATTGCGCAGAAGTGCAGGAGGCATTTTGTGCAAGTGCAAGTCGGAGAGGTCATGCCCTTCATCGATGAGATCCTCAACAATATCAATACCATCATCTGTGACCTGCAGCCACAGCAGGTCTGAATCAGCGCTAAAGCTGATAAAAGTCTGATAAAAATCTGTCTTTATTCTGCACTTAGCTAATATAAACACCAGTCTTGGGCCTGTCTTATGTTTGCTTTTTTCATGCCCCATCCACCCCTGTAGGTGCATACATTCTATGAGGCAGTGGGTTACATGATTGGTGCTCAGACGGACCAGGCTGTACAGGAGCACCTGATAGAGAAGTACATGCTGCTACCCAACCAAGTGTGGGACAGCATCATCCAACAGGCCACCAAGGTAGGACATTTCATTGTCCTCACATGTCAGCAAATATTCAATCATTATTTAGGATTGCTAAAAGAAATCGATTCTTTATTGGATCACGATTCCTAGTCCTGGCGATTCTGAATCAATTCCAAAAATCAAATTTAAAGTGCATTTAAGATTTATTTTTTGCCACTCCTACTCCCGAGCGCACTGCATATCACATTACGTGCCCATCGTAGAAGAAGGCCGTCTAGGCCACTATACAGCTAACTAGTTAGTCAGCCCCCTTGCTAGCGGACTACATTCGGACAAAATGATACAAAATATAAATGCAGTAATGCACTGTGACTTTAAAGTCTGTATTTAATTTTTAGTTAAAGGTGAATGCACTGTGGCAGACTAAAGTCTATGTTTACTTTTGTAATAATATATTTTCATTTAAGCCAGGCAGCTAAGCGAACCTAATACTGGTCATTTAAGTTACAGAATTTTATGCACATTCCCCTTTTTTGTTTAAATATATATATATATATATATATATATATATATATAATAATGCAAAAAGATTTGATGCAGTAAGGAACCTAAAGGTTTTGTTTTAAATAAATGTTCTGTTGGTTTACATTGTTGTTTCATTTGTCAATCACATAATTTAAACAAAATTAATAGACCGTTTGAATAAAAAACATTGTTCCTGAATCGCATCACCAGACACTCACAGATTCACCATACCATGATGTTTGATATTGCATAGCATATCAGGAGTAATTTGGACACAGAAACCCTAATTCCTCTGTAGCTCTGTAAATTCAGGAATTACAGACTAAATGGAATTGACTAAGTATTCAATTTCCAGGAAGTGGACATGTGCTTAGAAGTATGTTTTTGTTCTACACTTCATCATGTTCAGTTTCTTACATTTCCACGTACTTGTGTGTTCCTCATCCTGACATAATCAGTACAAATTAATCACCCTCAGCACAACTACCTGGTATATGTAGTGCAGCAGGTGATTGGATCCAGACTGTTTGAATCGTAGCATTCGGTCACTTTTACTGGTAAACTTGCACATGGGGAATAATAGAGCTCTAATTGTGCTCTCTACTACTCATGCTCAGAATGTGGATATCCTGAAGGACCCAGAGACTGTGAAACAGCTTGGAAGCATCCTGAAGACCAACGTAAGGGCATGCAAGGCTGTGGGTCACCCGTTCGTCATTCAGCTGGGACGCATCTACCTGGATATGCTCAACGTTTATAAGTGCCTCAGTGAGAACATCTCTGCAGCTATCCAGACCAACGGTAAGCTTGTGTTGGAGGAGGAAAGCGATTATGCTGGGAGAGTAGTACTTTTTAAGTTGTAACTGAAGGTTTTTGGTGGAAATTTACCTTTTTTTTTTTTTTTTTTTTTTTTTTTTTTTTGAGATCTCATATTGAGATTAATGACATTTATGACTGATCAGTTACAACTTAAATTTACTTGCTTATTTTTATGAATGAAATTTAAAAACCTCACAATAATGGTCAGTAGCTTTGCCAGCGGGATAAGTACTAGATGAAGCGTTAGAGGAGACGTAAAAGCGTTAGATTGCTTAGAGAAGACGAAAAAGAGTGTTTGTCTGGTGCTTAATGTATTTTTGCTGTTACATTAGATGCTTAAGTGTGTATATATAGAGCCAGACAGACAGTGTGTGTTCTCATAAAATGAAATATCAGCCTGAAGACTCGGTTGCCAGTAAACAGACAGCCAGTGCTTTTTTTTTCTTTGTTTTTTTGCTGCTGTTTTTTTTCCACAGTTCTGCATGCTGTGTTTATTTTTGTGACCTTGTTTGTATGTGATGTGTTTTTCTCTGCATATATGCACGCAGGTGAGATGGTGACTAAACAGCCTCTAATCAGAAGCATGCGCACTGTGAAGAGAGAAACTCTTAAACTCATCTCGGGCTGGGTCAGCCGTTCCAATGACCCCCAGATGGTAAGATGCACCTGTAGGATGTATACACACACGCAACACTTTTTTTTTCTAGGAACACACTTCTGATCAATTGCTCTTTAAATGTCTGTGACGTGTGTGTGTGTGTGTGTGTGTGCGCGTGTGTGTTCTGATAAAGCTGTACCTAATTCTGGTGTAAGTCGCTCTGAACCTGTTGAGGTAATCTGTCACCACAGACACACATGCTGTCTCTCTGCCATGCTTGTGCTCATCCTTTAAGCTGCCATGCGTGTGTCCTCAGGTCGGGGAGAACTTTGTTCCACCTTTGCTGGACGCCGTCCTGATAGATTATCAGCGGAACGTCCCGGCGGCAAGAGAGCCGGAAGTGCTCAGCACCATGGCGACCATCGTAAACAAACTGGGAGGCCACATTACAACAGAGATCCCACAGATCTTCGATGCTGTGTTCGAATGCACGCTGAACATGATCAACAAAGTAAGACCCTATATTAGATTAAACACTCTGTGTTTCTTTATTGTTTAAATTTTTTTGTGTGTAATTTTCTAAAATGCAAACAGTAGTGTGAAAAGTTATCAGATATTTAATTCCCCTGAGAACGCTTGCACAACAAGACTTTACCAGTCAAGAAGCAATAGTTTGGCACAAAACAAACACAGTTTGTCCCATCTTGCTGTAATAGTTCAATAACCCCACACGTTTGCCTACATCGGTGTCGGATTGACCTATGAGGCTTATGCCAAAATCATTTCACGTGCGTGAGACCACTTTGACTTGATCATATATCTCAAATCCAATTTGTGTAGTTTCTGCCACTTCTTTTCCGCCCGGTACACTTCTGATTGTTTTAGAAATGGACCCAAGAATAATGTAGAGTTAAATGATGTATAATCTCCAGTACCGGAATTTTATCCAGAATCACATTTTCTCTGTACATGGTTTGGCGTCGCACCACATTGACCTCTGGTTGTTTTGGTTACGTTTGCTAGTGACAGGTGAGCAGTATGTACCTAGAGCCTGACGTTTGAGGAGCAGGAGGATAATATAGTTCTGAACAGGCCTGTTTTGTTGGGGTTTTTTTTGTTTTGTTTTTTTTATCTTCAGCTTTTTTTCTGGGTATTTTTATTAAACGGTTTACATGTCAATAGTGCTACTACACTAAACGGTCAATATTTTAGGTATATGCTTTGCTTGTTGCTAAATTGCAGGCTACACACTTCGATATGTCTTAGCTACATCAGCAGTTAAAAACATTTAGACACCAAACAAGTCTGAAATGTCTATATTATATTTGTTATATTGCATTACGGGAACATTTTATTTGGAATGGAGATGTAAAGAGAATGACTTGTAACTGATTATTTACGAAGCAGTAGTGCTGTTGTGCTAGCAAACACATTCATGTGGTGTTGAGTCGTAGTTGTGGTATATGTCTTAGTGTCTGTGTGTCTGTCTGAAATTCTCCTTAATCCTCAAGAACAAGAACTGGCAAGAACAAGAGGTTGACTGTTTGTAGGATTTATATGGAATTATCATTGTAACCAGCAGATGAACTGATTGGGTTTTGGAATTGACCTCATTTTTCTTTTCACATAATCTTATCAAGTCTGGCTTTATGTTTTTGTCCAGGATTTTGAGGAGTATCCAGAGCACCGCACACACTTCTTCTACCTGCTGCAAGCGGTCAATTCCCACTGCTTCCCGGCGTTCCTCGCCATTCCTCCAGCACAGTTCAAACTGGTGCTGGACTCCATCATCTGGGCTTTTAAGCACACCATGAGAAACGTGGCTGACACTGGTGAGAACATGCACAGTTATTCTCGCAATGACCACATAACGCATTGTCTTATTTCCTTTGGGAAAACTTAATGGCGCCACCTCTTTGATTGAGCTCTAATATCGTCTTGTACAAGCACACATGTCCTTCCCTAGTCTGTAATAAATGTTTGCTGTGTGTTGCTGTACAGTATTGTCTTGCTGAGGCGGAACATTTGTTGGTGTTTGACATTCAGTAATGTAATTTTTGTCATGTGTGTCTGCGTGTGTGTATGCAGGTTTGCAGATTCTCTACACGTTGCTGCAGAACGTGGCCCAGGAGGAAGCAGCAGCTCAGAGCTTCTACCAGACGTACTTCTGCGACATACTGCAACACATCTTCTCTGTAGTTACGGACACATCGCACACTGCGGGTGAGTCATACAGTGCGGATTCACTGAAGTTATGATGCACTACACACACACACACTCAGTCAGTGAGTCATTGCTACTAATCTCAGAATTTGAGGGGACAAAACTGGAAAAAAGTGAAACATGCATGGCGTAGATTGTAATTTTTTCCATTTCCTTCCAGTGGGAAAGAGAGGGAGAGGCCATTGTGCATGCTTTACTAAGGGCGTTAAAACAAAAAGTCTTTGTTATGGATAGATTTTTCTACATTTTATATAAGCAAAAACATGTACATTGATGGAAGCAGCCTCAGTTGTAAGCACTGTGTGACAGTGCTTTCTAACTCGGGAAGGTCTTCAGGAGTTTACGCTTTCTAGTCTCTCTAAAATGTGTTTTTGAGACAAAGTACAAGCAAGAGAACGATCCAATTGAGCTAGGGAGGAAAAAGAGAAGGTGCCTGGTGAGGAGCACTGCAAACTTTAATATACTGATGAACACCACAATGTGCATTTTAAAAGATTTTAGTAATTAGCACAGTCGCTGTGACATGAGAGAAATAACTTTTACAACTGTGCACTTGGACGACAATAACACACTCGGCTTCAGTTTGTACCTGTAACAAACATAATGAACACCAAACATGGCTGCAGTAAAAACTAAAGTAGTAAAAACAACTTGTAGAGCTAAAGATGTCTAGGGCTACATGCAAAGGTCATGGTTTGTGTATGTTGATGTGTTTGTTTTTCTTTTTTCGCATTACTTCTTGGTCTGTGTACTTCTTTGTCTCCTCCAGGTCTGACGATGCATGCGTCCATCCTCGCTTACATGTTTAACTTGATAGAGGAGGGCAAGATCAGTATGACGCTGAACACTGCGAGCCCCATGAGCAATCAGGCGTTCATCCAAGAGTACGTGGCCAACTTGCTCAAGACGGCTTTCCCTCATCTGCAGGAGTGAGTCTGTGTTTTACTTCAATATATTTACATGGAAATTCTGACAATACTGCTAATGCTAATATAACTACGAACAGCTGGATGCTAGCAGAGCACATCCTGGTATAGTTTCAACTCTGTGCTGAGTGATAATTCTTGGGTATGTCCGTTCAACTCGAATACGGAAGTGATCCGCTCTGTCCCGTGTCTAAATCTGATCTCGATCAGTCTGCTTCCCGGTTTCTCATTTGCGTTCTGTTTGGGTATTCAGTGCACAGGTGAAGGTGTTTGTGACAGGGCTGTTCAGTCTGAACCAGGACATCCCAGCGTTTAAAGAACATCTAAGAGACTTCTTGGTGCAGATCAAGGTGAGTAAGGCAACACAGTATACCTGATAATACTTGGGCTTGCTTTCTGTACAGTCATATCTTTGGCGGTATCTATTCAGTCATTAAGTGACTTTTGACTAAAGGCCTGAGGGAAAGGTACTGTGTAAAGACTGTGTAATTGTTGGAAGAACATTTAGTGCACACTTGTTTTTGCATAATTCTTTTGCTCAGAGGTTTATTATCTGAGCTTTAATATAACAGGTTTTCTGTTCTTTTCTCAGTAATTGAGCAGGCAGTGTGGGTGGTGTAGTTTGAGAATATGTCAGGAGGAAATAGTTCAGTCATATTCCTGTAACGATCTGACCAACAGAGGTTTAGGTTTAGCAATATGTAGTATTTAATTAGGGATGTTTTTAGTAGTGTCCACTCAACTTCCTTTAACACTAGCAACACTTAATGTCTTTATTTTCTGTGCACAGTTACAGAACTGAGAACTGTGCGGACTATGGTCCAAATGTTTTGTTTTCACAACTTTACTGCCTACCTGCTATTAAATTTCCATTTACTGTTTGACTCATCAAAGTAGAAGAAAGTCTTATAGCTGTGGTGTTTGCTCCATCATCATCTTGATTAAATGTTCAAAAAGCTACGAGTTAGTGAGTCAAAAGTCACAGGACACATGACTTCTTTCCATGGGGAAAAACATGCCCTTGATCCAATACGGCAGCTTGATGTTCTGGGTATAGCCTAGAAAATCAGCCTCTCACCCTTTACTAGCTGATGTCATTTCCCTTTCTTTTCTGAAATAAAACATATCCTGACTTTTGACTCATCGTGTACTTGAGCCATGTAAACCAGACAAGGCAAAAACCATCCTCAAGTTCTTTTAAAGACTGAAAGCACACATAAAAGGATTGAGAATTAAAATCTATAAAGGGAAAGACCTAGAACCATAACCGTGTCCTGCCATGGATAAGCAACAGGAGCAGAACATGGTGTTAAATCCTAAATAAATAAATAGTGGTGGTATCTTCATATTCTGTTTTATTGCGCTTCATATTAAATGTCTGTAGAGACATTGCGAGGTGAAATAAAGGTTGAAAGGAAGTAGCAGACATTGTTTCTGGTGAGCGTTCATGGGTTTGGTTTATCTCTCTCTCTCTCTGGTCCTGTCTCTTCCTCTCCTCCAGGAGTTTGCCGGTGAGGACACTACAGATTTGTTTCTTGAGGAACGAGAGGCATCTCTACGCCAGGCCCAGGAGGAGAAGCACAAGCTGCAGATGTCTGTCCCTGGAATCCTCAACCCCCACGAGATCCCTGAGGAGATGTGTGACTGAACACACTCGCACTGTGTGTGTGTGTGTGTGTGTGTGTGTGTGTGTGTGTGTATATAAATATATGTATGAAATGTATATACATGCATACACAAACACGCATCGTGCTGGCGCCTTAATACATTTAAACACATCACTAAAGACAGCAGTGTCAAGGCTGCCTGGATTTGAGGCCACCGACGTGCGCGTGTGCGTGTGTGCGTGTGTGTGTGTGTGTGTGTGTGTGTGTGTGAGTGAGCGTGTGAGAGAGAGAGAGAGGGTTGAGTGTGTCTGAGAGTGTGTTCCTCCTCTACGGAGGCAATAACTGCACTTGGCTGTCTTTTGACCAAATCAATGCCAATCTGTAAAATGATCCAGTCACCCAGTGGCCCTTTTTACATAACCTGCGTTTTATATGGACACACTTTTCTTTTTTTTTTGTGTGTGTGTGTGTAATACCTCTACATAATTAACTCGTGTTTATGTTTGGTCAGTTAACCTCAACGCTGCATGGAGTTTTTCTCAAAGCTACACATTTTAACTTGTTCTCGTTGTTTTGCTTTCTCTCTCTTTGTCCGTATCTTCCTGCTCCACTTACACATCATGTATTATTTTATATATTATATATAAAATTGGGAGTGCAGGTTTTTTGCTTTTGTCTCACAGTAAGCCACATGCTAGCGCAGTGAGGAGGAATCTCAGATTTTGCGCCGTTTAGGGGATTAATCCTTTGCTTCACATGCCAGACTGACTAAAACAAAGGGGTTTAGAGAGCTAAAGGATATGATAAAAACAATAGGCATGTACAACTTGTAAATAAAATAATTAATTTGCAAACCGAATCCTTCAGTTTGGTTGACCGACCATAGCCGACGATTAAATTTATTGGACTATGAATTAAAAGATCAGATAAAATCTTCTTATATCTGGTTAGTGATCACGTCCTGTCAAGTGTAAACACGCTGTCCAAATCACACGTCGACTTAAACAATTACTGAACAAGTCCAAAATCAGATCGGATCACGTGTCTGGACTTAACCTAAGATTCCTCAGCAGTCTGTGTATGTGTGCAAGTGGATAAAAGGAACAAGCTGTGAGGTTCTGCGCTGCTCGCAGCCTGCAGAAGAATGTCGAAATTCACAAATGAACTTTCCGATATGAAGCGATGAAGGTCTGTTGGACGCTGCTCGGTCTAGCAGCACTAGCTTCCCGGTTAGCACTAGGCCTGGTTAGTGTTCTCGCTGTCCAGTGGCTTTATATTATAATGGATGCATCATCACTATCAAATAGCAGCTTTATTACCATGGGAACACTTAGATGTTTCTTCCTGTTAGTGGTGGTGTTTTTTTTGTTTTGTTTTGTTTTTTCTTTTTTTTTTGATTGTGTGTGATAGTGTGTGAGTGCGATTGTGTACGCGCAATTGTGTGTGGGTGTGCTGTCGCTTAGCCGACATCAGGTTTTTTTGTTTTCCTCAATGAGGATGGCGGCTCCTTTTGCGAGCTTTCATTAAATCGAAGTTTAAAAAAATGAAAGTGGTTGAAATATTTATGGGTTTATTGTAGGCTGCGTCTTTATACCTGCTCTCATGTTAACATTCAGAGACAGTTATGGAGGTTTGTGGATTTTTTTTGTTTTGTTTTGTTTTTTTGTTGTTTTGTACTAATTTACTTTGTTTACCATGCTGTAGTGCTTTGTCACTACGTAGAGCAAATAAAGAAATAAAAAAAAATTACAGTTTACATTTCTTTATATTTCTTCATTTTCCATTTTCACTTATTTTTGAACTTCAGTATAAATAAAAATGCTGACATTCTAAGTATAGGAAAAGAATGTTTCTGATTCAGTCAGTAGTGGTGACATCTCTTAAGTGTTACGTTTGATGTGAATTTTTATTTTATTTTTTTTTATTTTTTTTTGAGTTGATTAAAATCAAAAAGAATTTTATAACCATGTTCTCTTGACTTGCTTTTTTGTGCATGCCCTGTAGAGGGTGTTTTGCCCATGATGGTGCTCATTTGTGGTCAGTCTCAGAAGGATGTGTAAGACGTTGAATGCTTTTCATGTAGACACATTTTCTTAAAACTGATAAATACCAGGAAAAACTGGCACACCAGACTACTCGGTAGGCCTCCCCCATGGGGCATGGACTCTATAAATTTGTGGAAATATTCAGTAGGTAATAAACACCATACTTCCTGCAGAACACTCTGCAGTGTAGGATTTCTGTCTTCCACAGCGAAATGCATGGCATCCCTGATGTGTTTGATTTGGTTGAGATCTATTTACTTGGGTGTGAATGACAAAACCCCAAACTCACATGAGTGTTTTCCCCTTACCATAATTTGGTGTCTCTAGACAAGTATTGTCCTGTCAGAAGAGATCAAACCCATCAGAATGAATGCAGGACATAAACTTGTCAGAAGGGAGGGGGGGACAGCGTCCAACTGTCAGACATTTGTAGATGTACCAGGGGTCCCACGGCATGCCGGCTAAACAAACCCCATACCATCATGGGGCCACCATTAATCTACAGTCTACAGAAACACCAAAGCTGCCAGGTTGCCAGGTCTCCACAAAACTCATTCAATTAAAAAACCTGTCTGGGGAGAGGATGATGATTTGTAGGATCACCTGCTATAAACTTACCCGATGTTAATCCCATTCCTTGCAGAAACTATGCTATAAGCCGTGGGTTCAGTTCCAGCTTTTACACGATCCCTTTGTTTGTTTTGGTGTATGATTATGGAAATAGATTCAATTAAATCAAGACTAGTTTGACATTAAAAAAAAACAAAGCCCTGAAGCTGCCCTAGTGTCTAATACTGAATGAAAATGAATGCTTTTGTTTTAGCTTCAGTTATATTTTTTCATTACTGGATTTATGAAGATGCTGAGGATTTGCTCAGGCCAGTTGTCATGTCCTGATATCTAGTTATCTTTGTCAGCTGTTTGTTATTCTTGTACACTGAACTGAATCTTGTTTGACTCGTCTGCAGGTAGAAATGGCAGCAATGCACTCGGATCCCCAGGAGGATACACTGAACAGCTTCCAGGTTGAGAACAGCTTGAGGCAAATCCAGGCACAAGTTTGAGCAGCACGTCATATGTCGGTGAAAGTGAAACTGAAAGTGAACTTTTTTTCCTACTGTGCTTGCACACAGAGTAATGTGACCTCTGCATTTAACCCATCCGTGCAGTGAAACACACACACCAGTGAACACTAGGGGGCAGTGAACGCACTTGCCCGGAGCAGGGGGCAGCCCTAAAGCACAGCATCCAGGAAGCAGATGGGGAAGTTTGGTGTCTTGCCTAAGGGCACTTTAGTCATGTCTTGCAGGGATTGAACCAGGGACCTTCTGGTTGTGGTAAGCAGAAATTTTATTTATAATTTATTGTCCTGTTTGTATGTTACAACATGATACAGCTGTCTATGGAACCAAATTCGGCAGGACTAACCTAGGTCTGTCAAGCCAGTCTACATATGATACAACATTCAGAAGACACCTTTATTACATTACAGAAATTCTTTTTTTTTCATTTCCTAGCTTGTTAGGAAGTTAGGGTCAGAGCACAGAGTCAGCCATCATACAATAGAAAGATTTTTACTCAGTGGCAGCTGGGGCTTAAACCCCTGACTTTCTAATTGCTAACCCAGAGCCTTAACCTTCCCAACCTTGCCACAACCATTCCATATTTACAAGGCATTGACTCAGTCACTTAGTGGCTTTCAAGCCTAACTTAGTAGTACTGGGTATAAGGTGGTCATACACTCTGGATGGAATGCCCATGCCCACATTCACACCTAGGCCTAATGCAGCAGTGCCCGTCCACCTGCTGCCATTCATTTTCGTAAGATAACCCAAAGGAAACTCATACGGGCACAGCAATAACCTGTACAGCAACTACACACCCATGGTAACCCGAGCTCAGGATCGAATCAGGGGAACCTGAAGCTGTGAGGCAGCACCATTACCACCAACACCACCAGAAGGCATCCAGTGTAATAAAAACGAGACATAATATATGACAGAGGTTTCTCCATTTTTGCTGTTACCATGCCTACAGAATACAACACCGTTTAGGACGATACAGCATGCCGTAAAGACAGCCTGTGCCTTATTTGACTTTCATACGAAAGCAGTCCATGCCCATTTGGTGCAGGTGATTTACAAGCGTGTGTGATTCATGGGCTCACAGGTGCATTTGAGAAGCTGCGCACCTGCTCACACTTGTCACTACTGTTTTGAGTATCCGTTTCCGTTGAAGTAACATGAGCACTGATAACGTCATGCTGCTGGATTATCCACAGTATAAATAAAAACAAGCTTGGACGTAAGGGCGCAGGTGTCTATGTTTCAGGAAGTGCACCATAAACAACTAGAAGCGTACTAGACACCGAGATCTGACACGAACAGATCTTAGGGCTGATGACGCTTGGAGCAGGACGGCAATCTTCCATTTCCTGGGGGTTTATTACATTTCTCTCAGCAAGAGAAATACACACATTCTCCATCCACACACATATGAAATTGCTACATTATTCAAAAAAAAAAAAATAGGCCTTTTCGCAAGGCTGGCCAAATTTGTTCAAAACATGAATCTAATGTGTGATAGATGTCAAACAGAACCAGCAATACACACACACACATTTTGGTTTTCTGAAATTCTGTTTTTTAACCTTATTTCAGGAGTGTTTGGACGGACGATACAGCCTTCCTCGATAACAGCAATATTTGAAGTGACCCCTCAAGGGCTTTATCTGTTCAACGGTGGTAGCTACTTATATAGAAAGAAAAAAAAAACTCTTACTTTTAAAAATTGGGTGAACAACCTAATGCAGTTTAACATATTAGAAAAAATCTGATACTCTTTGGCTGGCTGCAGTGTTAAATTTAATACCACCTGGCAACCTGTTTTGACTTATATATCTGATCTGTTGATGGGGCAGTCGTGGCCTAGTGGTTAGGGAACCGGTCTTGTGCCTGGAAGGTCCCAGGTTCGAGCCACGCCCAGTGCAAGACCTGACTGTGGTGCCCTTGAGCAAGGCACCTAACTCCCCCAACTGCTCCCCGGGCGCCGTGGTTTGGGCCTGCCCCCCGCTCCGGGCAAGTGTGTTCACTGGGGGGTGTGTGTGTCTTTCACTGCACGGATGGGATAAATGCAGAGGTCACATTCCTCTGTGTGCAACACACATTAGGCAAATAGTTCACTTTCGCTGATTAACCGGATGGTGAGCACCCAGTTAGGAATCTATTTCATTATTTAAAATTCTGTCATTTACATTTATTTTCTTCTGCCCTTTGCCTTTCTTTTGACACTTGTATGTGCTTTTCATAACTCTGGTCTTATTCACATATCATTTGTATTTTCATTGAAGAGACTGAAATTCAAGTTTGGACCAATGTGGCAAAGGGGTCTAAGGTTGTGGACTTCCGGGTTTTTTTTTCGTTTTCTTTTCTTTTCTTTTCTTTCCTTTTTTTTGTTGTTTGTTTTGTCATTGGGCAGCGTCAGCCCTTTCTGTATCACACTAATATCAGTAATAAATTAAGCCTTTTCTTCATGGTAGTTCTCCAACCTCTTGAGAAACACACATGGTAGGTGAAATGAATGTGCTAAATTGCCCTAGGTATGAGTGTGTGATTGAATTGGTGACAACCGCCATGACAACTGCCTGCTGTAATCGAAGCTAAAGGTGATCCAACATAATATTAGAGTGTGAATTTTTATTTGGCCAAGCAGTCCATAATATTTTTACTTTGAGAACTGCTGAATTGCACAGATCAGCCATTACATTAACACTACTGAGAGGTGACGTAAAGAACATTGATTATGTTGCCTCTGTGGCACCTGTCATATATTAGCCAGCATGTAAACAGTCATCTTTTGAAGTTGATGTGATGGAAACAGGAAAAATGGACAAGCATAAGGAGTGACTGTAACAAGGGTGAAATTATGGTGTCTAGACGACTGCATCTCCAAAACAGCACGTATCCTGTAATGTTCCTGATATGCAGCGATTAATTCTTAATTCCTGAAAGTGGTCTGAGGAAGGACGACAACTGAACCAATGACGGTCATGGGCACACAATACTGCAGACTGGCTAGAATGCTCACACTGACCCCTGTCCACCACTGCAGGTACCTACAATTGGCAACTGAGCATGAGGGCTAGACCATGGAGCTATTAAAAAGGGTGATCTGGTCTGATGAATCATGTTTTTTTTTTATATCACGTCGACAGTCCTGTGTGTGTGTGTGTGTGTCATGGGGAACTCGGGAAGTGACAACAGGTGACAAGATGATAGGAGAGGCGGTGTTGGGAAACCTTGGGGTGCTGCTGTTCCTTGGGAGTTGCTTTGACACATAGCACCTACCTAAACATTGATGCATAACAAATACACTTCTTGAAGTGGTTAGAGAACTGGCCTCGTGACCTGAAGGCCCTGGTTTGACAGGGCAAGATACAACTGAGGTGCCCTTGAGCAAGGCACTTAACGCCCCCAACTTATCCCTGGGCGCCGTGGTTTGGGGCTGCCCCCCTGCTCCCGGCAAGTGTGTTCACTGCCCCCTAGTGTTCACTGGTGTGTGTGTGTGTTTCACTGCACGGATGGGTTAAATGCGGAGGTTACATTTCTCTGTGTGCAAACACAGTAGGCAAATAGTTCACTTTCTCTTCACTTGAGTCTTGAGTATAGTGGATTTTTAACATCAGTTATTACCTCATGAAAAATGAATCACACTTTGATTGTTAACTGTGTTCTAATAGAGACTAACTGCAATAATTAAACATATATTTTATCTCTATTGTTTGAAATTAGGATAATAAACGTTAATAATTCATGAAGTAAATTTTATTTTAGAATTCTCCAAATATGTCACAGGTCAATTTGAACCCAAAAGTGAAAAAAAAACGGCATGTAACCCCTAACTGCTCCCTGGGCGCCTCCCTAACTCCTCCCTGCCCACCGCTCCATTAACTATCCTGTAGTGTGTTTCACTGCTCGAATGGTTTAAATTTCTATGTGTGGTCAATTAGTCACTTCACTCCACTAGTTGTATCCTCATGACAGCACAGTAGAATGACTGCATATTTACCTCTAACAGGTGGTGTTATCACTGTGCCCGTCTCGTTGTCCTTGCAGCTTATTTACAGCCATCATGAGATCATTCATTCATTCATTCATTTCGTCGTCTTCAGTATTCACTTGATCCAGGTCAAGGTCTTAATAGCTCCGGAATACTTTTCATGTTGCGGGAATGCAACCCGGATAATTGCCATCATCGGAAAAGCAACACTGATTTCTACTCACTTGTGCTGGAAGAATACATTCATATCACCATCTGCTGGAGGAGGTAGATGTTGCTGTGTCCCAAAAATACATTTCAACTGTGCAGTGTGTTGACGTCCAGGTTTTATAACGTGCTCTGTATAAGGCTGGCCTGTACAATGAAAAATGCTAATATATTATATGCTGATTGCTAATGAATATATATTTTATGACCCCACTTGTTTGCCACCATATATCTCAGCCAAATACCGACAAATAGCATAGAATAACACAGCAACAACTGAGAAGAGGGTCAGGATCAGGATGCTAACCTCACTGTGCATGCATAGATACACATGGAGGTGAGGAATGTGCACCATTTACCCAGAGACAGCTGGAGATGACAGCAGCCTCACCTCTCTCTCTCTCTCTCTCTCTCTCTCTCTCTCTCTCTCTCTCTCTCTCTCTTTCTCTCTCTCTCTTTCTCTCTCACTGACTCTCCCACCCTCTACCACATTTCTCTCTGCCTCTATAACTCTTACACTCATTAAACTAGCCTTCCCTTTCCCTTTCTCTGTCTCTTACTCTTGTCTCTCTATATAACTAATACCATGTCTTATTGCTCCTTCCTTCCGTTTTTTTTTTCTCACTTTACCACATTTCATTCTGTAACTCTTACAGTCATCGAACACTAACCCATCACCACCACCTTCCCAAAGCACACACACTTTTCTCTATAACTCGTGCTCGTTACAAGTGACTGCTATACAAATCTTCACTGTCAGTCGTAACAACCGATTCATTCAGGAATCATATTCCTCTCCATTTCATTTCTGTTCACTCACATTTTGTGACTTCACCTACAACCACTTTCTCCTTGCTGCCTCGTAATGTTTGATTCACCTTCTGCTCCATAAGGGGGTCCAGAAGCTGAAATGTCCCTGTCTGATGATGCACATTCTTCCCCTGAGCACGTTGTAAAAAAGACAATAAACAGGGAGAAACCACCAAGTCGCCTAAAGGGGGGATTCCAGGCGGACACTTAGGCAACTTACAGGCCCACCCAGCATATAGAAGACCTCCAACAAAGCATATAGAATCAGTAAGTAGATTAACCAAATCAAACATGGACAAATCTCAGTGTTAAAGTAGGAATAATACAAATATATATAATGATGTGAGTGGATAGGAATATGGCCAATTATGATGTTAATGCATTTTTAATTAAAAACGCTGCTATACTGTTATACTAGTAGTTTAAATGATACATCAACATAGATAGCTAGAAAAATGTACAAGCTTATATTGAAGATAAAATATGTGGGAAATATTTATATAAAAATTACACAAATACACTGAAGTGCCAGAAAAACTGATGCACCAGTCTAATTCTTGGCAGGTCAGTCACAGGACATCCAGGACTCTAGGAGCATATGGAAATATTCGATAGGTAATGAACACGATCTCTCCTGCGGAACGCTCCACAATTCTGTTGTGTTCTGAGGTGTAGGTGTAGGATTTTCTGTGTTCAACAATGCGTTGCATGGCATCCCAGATGTGTTTGATAACGTTGAGATCTGGTAAATTAGGTGTGAATGAAAAAAAACCTGAATGCGTGTAGAGTGTTCCTCTAACCATAATTTGCTATCTCTAGACAGGTGTGGCATGATGACACGGTGATGATCCAGATGATCCAGGTTCTATCTGTGTGGAGTTTGCATGTTTTCCCCATGCTCGACTGGGTTTTCTCCAGGTACACCAGTTTCCTCCCACAGTCCAAAGACGTGCATGTTCGGTTGATCGGTCAGTCTAAATTGCCCGTAGGTATGAGTGTGTGGGTGAGTGTGTCCAGCCCCTATTTGTGTGTGTGGATCGGCTCTAGCCCCCATTTGCTCGACTGGCGGGTTAAAGCAGATAAGAAGAAGAAGAAGAAGAATCAGAATGAATGCAGGACACGAACTGGTGTAACTCATCAGAAAGGTTGCACACGTAGTGTTCACCTGTTTGTAGATGTACCAGGGGTCCCATTAAATGCCAGTTAACAAACCCCATAACATTATGGAGCCACCACTAGCCTATTTGTTTTGCATAGGCTTGTCTGTTCCAGTTTTTCTGGCACTTCAGTGTATGGGTATTGTTTTTAATAAAAGCTGTAATAAAGCTATTTTAATAAGAGGAGTCAAGTAAACAGATCTGACCTGAGGCATGGACTCCACAAGACCTCTGATGGTGTGTTGTGGTATTTGACTTTTGCTATCTGATGTTCTCTGAAATTGGGCCTGTCATCAGTTCACCGGTTGTCTTTCCATATACCACTTCTAGTATGTATTAACCACGGGATACTGGGACACACCCCACTAGACCTGCTGTTTCGGAGATGCTTTGATGGGGTTGCCCACTGCTGGTGTGTTCAATACCCCCTAGTACGTGTGTTCACAAGTATGCATGTTTTACTGCACGGATGGGTTAAATGCGGAGTGTGCAAGCACATTGATCAATGAGTCACTTCACTTCACTTCACTTCTTGCCCTGCCGTGACATCGTTTATGGTAAATACTCTCGATTGGGGGTAACTGGGTGCCAGAGACACATTGGGATGGAGTGTTTATCAGTTTAGTGTTTGTTGCGTTTGTTCTTTTGGAAGGCCAATAAATACGTGAAGTGAAAGCAAACCACTCATTGACCACTGTGCTTGCACACACAAAGGAATCTGCCCTCTGCATTTAACCCAGGCCTTTGTGGGGCAGGCATGACCTTTTATTTATGGAACCAGTCTTGTGACCAGTTTCTGATTCCTGTAACGGACAAGGCATGACTGAAGTGCCCTTGAGCAAGGCACTTAACCTCCAAGCTGCTTCCTGGGAGGTGGTTTGGGGCTGCCCCCAGCTCCGGGCAAGTGTGTTCACTGCCCCCTAGTGTCACTCTGTGTGCATGCACAGTAGGCAAATAGTTCTCTTTCACTTTTACTTTCACAGTGAACACACTTGTTGGGCAAAAACCCTATCCAGGGCAAGTATGTGCACATACTTTTGGTAGTCAAACGTAGTACATTTGACCACAGACCAGTTCTACAATCAATCTACAGTTTTTGGGTATGATGGTACTCAAGGTACCCTTGAGCTCCTGTAATATAGTAACCCTGGAAACCATATGGTCCCATACTGCTTTTGAGTACTCATTAGTATAGTAGTAGACTATACTGTTCTGATGTAGCCTTTCTGATACTGGTACCAAAATATAAACTTATATTCTCCTGTTAGTAGTTGGTTTAATGGTGTACAGGTGATCTGAGGTACTTGACTAATTAGCTTACAAGCTAACTGAATCTGATGACCGTTATTTTTAAATGACGGCGCGCGCGGACTTTATGGTTATGCGCGCTCGCGCGGCTGTTGGGACGCCGTTGTTGGTGTCGGTAGTCGTCCATCGGGCTGTCAGGTGAACACGGAAACACGGACAACTCCGTTTAAACCTAAAATCTCTTCAAAATTGGTGTTTTATTCTGTCAGGAATGTCGGTTTAATACGAGTGGAATCGACTGAAACGGAATTCTGACTGATTTTGTGTGGAGAAATAACCAGAGGAATCCGAAGTTGATGGGAAAGCCGTCGATTAAAGGTATTTAAACTTTCTAGAAATATAATGATTTAACACACCTTTCTATGAGCCTAGGGTCTGTTTTATATTTCCACATAACCCACTGGACCTGTTTATTAGCCAGTGTTTGTTATTATAGTAACGTAGGAGAACGGAATACTACTTCGGCATTTTCCGACGTTCACGGAAATACACGAAGTCTTACAGCTTGTCCTAACTGTTAATAACTCCTAAATAAGCTCAATAGTATGTAGGAAACTGTGCTTTTCCTGGTTCCTGAAGTGTTTCCATTAAAAGTGCATCTTTCATACTTTTAATATGTATCTTTTGTCAGAGTTTTATCTTTAATTACCTTTTAGATTATAACTTTTAATAATAAATCAGTGCTTCTAATGCTCCATATTTATAAAAAAAAAATATTAAAAGATGCATAGTTAAAGGTTCAAAAGTATTCATAATGTTACTGCTCCTGAAACAGCAAAAAGTACAGATTTAACTAGTATAGAGAGTAGGGTAACACTTTAAATTACATCCCGCATATTACTGGGTAAGTACAGAGTAAGTACGGCATAAGATACTGTAAGTAGTAGGGATAATACTAGAAATATGTGGTTATTACTGGGTATCTTACGGTTATTACCGGGTACTTCCAGGTATGATGCAGGAAAGTACTGGGGAATAAGCTGCACAAACATAACACTTGAGGGTTAAAGTCTGGGGATGCACATTTACATTATTTTCTGTGTTGTTCAAAGAATGTTAAATATATAAAAAAGGAACGATACATGCCGAGGACCTCTTGGGTGAACAGAACTACCCAAAGGTAAGAATGATGAGCTGAGGAAACAGGAAAGTTGGGAAGACAACAATGCAAATTCCCTGCCGTACCCATGTGAGCACAGGAGAAACATTTCATCATGAGTCAGCTGTGTA
>JAOVVF010000002.1:21686839-21698075 GCA_028565595.1 Duopalatinus emarginatus
TTTGTAATTGAATATAATAATATAATTATGCTTAGAAGTACAATGGATTTGGAACGTAGTTACGTGTGTTTGTAAAATGTTTGTCAGATACCTAGTAATAACCGTAAGATACCCAGTAATAACCACATATTTCTAGTATCATCCCCTTTACTTACGGTATCTTACACCATACTTACTCTGTACTTACCGAGTAATATGTGGGCTGTAATTTAAAGTGTTACCAAGAGTAGTAAACACAGGGAGTGCCGTAGTAAAACAAAGACTTTTCTTTTGTATTTTACTACTAATATTACACACACCTGTTTGTAAAGAAGCAACAATACAATCATTTAATCCTGTTTAAGAAATAAAGGTTCCAGCCTGTACTTTTTCTTGTCACTAGAGTCAGACCATGAATCTGTTGTAGCTTTAATATGCATCTCCCACCTTTTTACTGTACATATTTAAATGTTAAAGACCACTGAGTTTCCTGAACCACTCACTGACCACTGTGTTTAAACACAAAGTGATTTGAGTTTGTCATTTAGCACATCTGTGCAGTGAAAAACACACATACACGCATGCTAGGGGGCAATGAGCAAACTTGCCTGAAGTTGCCGGCAACCCTATCCACAGAGCCTGAAGAGCATTTGAAGGTGAGGTGCCCTGTTGTGTCATGTCGGTTCTGGGGATCACACCAGCGACCTTCTGGTCAGAAGGCTAGCTCCTTAACCACAAACCCATGGCTGCATTGTTTATTCTAAAAGTGACATACAGGTTACATACTAGAGTTACAGAAGATGTATTCTGGTATCACACTAAATTCAGGGATACAGTGACACAAGTACAGTTCAGTGCCTGTATTTCTGAGAGTGTATGGAGTATTTTTTAGGTCATTTTTTTTTGTTATATAATGTAAAATATATCTGTGTATGTTCTATTTACTGTGTTTATTCCCGTTGTGTAGTCTTGTTTCAGCATTCACTAACAAATTGCATTATTTGGCCATTGTCATAGCTCTGGGATTTAATCAAATCCTCTATGTCTTCTTTCCTTGTTTTTCTAAGATAAGATGAGCCTGAGTCACGGCTGAGGATTAGCACATTTATCGAGACATGGGACCAGAAGACATTCAACAGATGGAGCAAGCACGAAACTCCAAGAGCTTTAGGGTTGTTCTCTGCCTCTGTCCACCAGAACGCACAGAAATGAGAACAGGTTGTTTTTTAATAGTTTGCTAGCCAAACGTTTAACACTGCAGATTCATTCATTCATCCATTTATCCATTCATTCATTCAATTGTGTATTCATTCATGTGTTTATTCGTCCATTAAATCATTAGTCCACCGTATGCAAATGCAGACCATAGAACAGCAGTTTACTAGAAGAATGGGTTGTGCATGTATTAGTGGGGCCACTTTTTCAATTTGCATATTTATAAAATTAGATTTTGTTTTAATGAGGGTAAAAGTGTAGTCACTTCCTGTGCCTTTTGGTTTTCCATGTATTGCACTACATTAAGTAATTTATTATTTCATATAGAAAAGCTATGACCTTTAAAACATGATCTGTGTAGTATTAAAATCCCCAGCCTGCTGTGATATTAGATGCGTTGTTGTGTTTGATTCCCCTAGCAGAGTCAAGAGCCTCCATCAGAGTTATCGGGACGAACAGAGTGACTGTTGACACTGGCAGGGTGAGTGTTACTCAGGCCAATGAAATCAGCTTTTTCAATTAGATTACAGTCTTCTCTCGTTCTCTCTCAGGCTCTCCTACAAACACAAGGTTAGACAGAGAAAGAGTGGAAAAACAGAATGCAGAAGTGGAAAGTGTGTCGTGTCATTTTTCTATGGGTGGAAATAAGTTTATTTTCTGCTAATGCATGTTTTTGCCCTTTGTAGGCTCACCGGGCACATGTCCTGGATTTTGACGCAGTTTGGAATGAAGGGGCTTCACCGAAAGACATCTATGAGTCAACAACAAAGGCATTTATCTTACTGCTGAGTCCCATGTTGCACAAGATTTACTGCTTAGTACTGACAGTATTTAGTATAAATCTATACAATTTATTTATTTATAATTCCTGTAAATGATTTTCTTGCTGGCTCAGATTACACTGCTTTAGCAGTACAAACATTAGAATAAATTATTAGAAAAAGGCTGAAGATGCTCTCTAGGTATCCTTTCATTCTCTCCTTCGAGCCATCCTTCACCCTCCTTGGTCTTTCGTCTTCTTATTCGTACTCTATGCTTTTCTGCTACTCATATTTTCTGACGTTCTTTCTCTCTTTCCTTTTGTATTTGCCCCAGTCCTTGGCAGAGAATGTGATGAAGGGTTATAATGGATGCGTCATATTGTATGGACAATCCACCAGCGGAGAGACACACCCAGTTCAAGCCTGCACTGCCAGACAGAGGGGCATCATCAGTCGAACTGCTGAGGACATCTTTAATTGTATCCATCTGTCACAGTTTAGCTCCAAACTTTAATGACATTTAATTGTCTGTATATACTTTGTGGTCTAGGCACGAGGATGTAAAACATGGGTAGCTTCCCAAACATATTCTATTCTATTTATTTATTTATTTAGACTTGTGTTTTTCAACATATTATATTATTCTAATCGCTAATGAAAATAGCTATTATATAAACAAGTATGATCTCAAATTTAAAAAATGTGAGTATCGGAATTCAAGACACAAATTGTATTCAGATACGACCATTTACGAGCAACATTGTACTGACTTTGGCTTTTCGGATCATAAACGATTTTACATCTGTATTGCCGGAACATCTGCAGAGAAATGAAACTCTATTCTTTCTTTAAAGAAAATTAGAGCTGCAATTTGCAATGTGTTAAAGTATTCCTATACCTGTTTTGGAAATTCAGATACAAATGGAAAATGTTATTTGGATTATTGCCATGCAATGAATGTGCTACTTTCAGGTTTCACATTTGACATTTTCCTGGTCCTGAAAAACTGGAGCATAGCTGCTCAGCAGAGCTCCAAAAAAGGCAACTCATAAGATTTTCAGTAGAGATCGTAAGGTCAATTTCGCTAAACAGAATTGTTTTAATTGCAATGTCCCTGCAGGCAACATAGGACTCTAAAAATTACAAACAGCTCCTGTAACATATTTCAGAATTTTTGTTTGACCTCAAAGTTAACCTCCATATTCTGAATTCAGAAAGCCATCCTTAATCTGACCCTATAAGCTCCAGAGGTTTCTCACTGCAGAGTCAGAGTGTCCTTTTATCACATCTCTAATGAAAAGATTTATGACCTGTTGGTGAGTACATCTTGGAAGATGTTGGATCTGCACACCTGAACACAATGTTTAACAAAGAGCCAATGTCTATTACATTATGTAGTCTGGGAGTGCCACGTATGAGCTCAGATTGTGATCTTAATAGGCTGAGATTCTCAATTCTCTATAGTTTGAATGTAGCACTGTCTAGCATATAAATGGTTAAATCTTGGTTAATGTTACATAATGAACAAAAATCACAAAAACATTTACTGCTATTGTTGATAACTGCTTAATAATATGGCAATACAGCAAAGCACCTAACACCCGGGCACTGAGAATATGGATGCCCCCCGCTCCGGGCAAGTGTGCTCATTGCCCTTTAGTGTATTTAACATGGATAGATTTAATGTAGAGGTCAAATTCGTCTGTGTGTGAAAGCACAGTGGTCAATGAGTGGTTCACTTTACTAATACTTAAATCTTTATTTAGCAAAAACTAAGGTTAAGTAGGCTTAGGTCTATGGTAACATCAACTTTGGGATGATTGCATATTAAACTGTCTGTATGATTTATTTTACAGTTCAGATACTTCAAATCCCTGATGTTGGTAAACATGTATCTTGTAAAGACTCCAAATTGTAGTCAACCTGACTTTGAAGTGATATGACCTCACAACGTGGTCTGTGTAGCTCATATCCTGTTAAGAAATACTTCAATACTCGCTGGTTTTCAAAATGAGAACCAGGGACCCCCAGGCACACGTAGTTTTGTAGTTTTTTGTACAGAGATGGAAATTGTAACCCACTGTTATCCAAGTTGTATCAGAGTAAATGGACTAATATTATTTAAGTAAACAAATGTGACGGATCTTTAAATAGTTGGAATATGATTATTTACTAAACTCAATCCTATACTGTCCATGTCAGTGTATATACTGACTAAGAAGCATTAGATTAACCTTATAAGAAAAGTCATTTTTAAACGAATGTATAGAGGGCAAACCTTGATCCTAATATTAGATCCTTACTTTTAGGATCCTCAGGTGAGCGAGGTGTGCCGTATCCATGACACAGAGGAAGCAGTGCTTCTGGAAGTGTTGAGAGAACAGGAGGTCAGCTCTGCTCAGGAACTGATGGACGTGTACCACAGTGGGGTCACCCATAAGAACACAGGTAAGAGAACCCCCTATACAGAGAAGAATAAGAGACAAGAAGATACAGCTTACTACAAGTTTAAGTAATCATTAATTCTATTTATGAGGACACTAAAACCACTTGGATACACATGCAAATGTAATGTAATTTTTTAATGAACTTTTAATATTGGTATTGATTTGTAGACCTCATGTCTGTAAAGAACACCCACTTGTGTTTTTTATGCAGGTGTCTCGAAAGGAGAATTTGCCAGCAAGTCTCACATAGTGTTAAACATTATGGTCGTAAACATGAGAGGCAGGTCTGATAAAGGTAAGCGGAAGCAAACTGATTGTGTAGACAAGTATATAGGTGTTAAAAATAAAAGGTTTTAGAAATTCATGACCTTGTGACTGGTTCTAAAAACCAAGTGTTTAGGTGAATTGCTTTGGGCCTGTAGCATTTTGCCAGTTTTTTCACAAAGTAACACAGTAAAACAGTCATAAAGTTACAGGTCCAACAGTGATTGTCATTGTTTGTTAAAAAGTATATTATGCTATGCTGTTTTTGTAATGTTGGAGGGCTAAATTTAGGGGCTTTCAAAAAGGATTTAGGAGGCTAGCAAGCAGTCGTGGATCATCTACTCGGTCAGGTAAACGCTAAAAAAATGTTTATCTCCATTAAGCAGTCTATAAAGAGAATTTAAAATTCCCTTGAAATACAAATGACCTCTTTGAATGAACAAAGATTTAAAAAATGTTGTTATTTCACAGACAACTTGTTTCACAATCCTAACACAGCAAAATCCCCAGTGTTTAATTAATACTCAGAGTGTTGATTCAATGCTTGACGCGATTATATGTGTCTAATTGGTATTAATTCAACCCTCCTGGTGCTGATTCAGCACTGAAGATTTTGCTGTGTAGATTCCATAGTGTAATTCCATAGCTTCCATAGTACACATGAGAACTGCAACAAGTGCTAGACATTCACATGGACAAGACTGTTTCTGCCTCATGCTTGCTCTGAATGAACCTTTTTCATTTGAGAAGAAGAAGCGGACAGGACAAATAACTATATGGTTGCCACATTGTGATCCATAGCTGTCTGATTTTAATTTGTAGGAGTCTGAATTAAAGATATAATGCATTTCTACCAAATGGCAAAGGATATGAAAGTCTACGGAATAATTTCTGTTGTAAAAGACATAGTAGTTTTAGGTTATGTGGTTATTAATGTTATCTAGTTAAAAAATATCTTAAAATTTAATTAATATTATAGCTTTGCATCCCGTCAATGGCATCCCATCAATGGTGTATTCCTGCCCTGCTATCATCTTGGATATGCTCAACCAAGACGCACAGAATAAACCTCAATAAAAGACTGTTATATGAATAAATTATTATTATTATTATAGGTCTAAAAACATTATGCGCATAATTTGTAGTATTGTTTGACCAAGTCTGGATGAGCCGCTGTATATATCATGCACTGTATTGATATGAATCTTATTGTTTAATAAGGGTTAATATAACCAGAGTATAACCACACGAAGGTTTTGTTTTTTAACTCTAATCCAGCAATTTGTCCTTAGAATAACTTTAGCCAAGAATATCATTCATTACATTCTTTACTTTCGCAAAAACATCAGTGCATCACATTCATCAAACAATTACACAACCCAGGCCTCCCCTAGGAGCATCAGCAAACACACTGGAGTTTGATGCATACTTGTGTGTGTGTGTGTGTGTGTGTGTGTGTGTGTGTGTGTGTGTGTGTGTGTTATTGTAGGGAGATATGAGCAAACCTGTAACCTTGACCTCCTGCTGTTTGTGATTTCACTGCACTGTACTGTACTTGCTGTAAGACAAACCGAGTGGACTCTTTGTTACATGGAAGATCTTCTTAGTATTAACAGCTTATGTGTATGTATATATATATATATATATATATATATATATATATATATATGCACACAACCTATGAGTGGTGGCTTCATAATAGTGTGTGGGGTTTGTTTATCTAGAATTCTATGGAACCCCTGCTACATCTACAAACGTCTCTTACAGGTGAACAGTATGTGTGTACTTTTTTTGACGAGTTACACCTGTTAATGTCCAGCATTCATTCTGATGGGTTTGGCCTCTTCCAGCAGGGCAGTGTACCACTACACACATCTAGAGGAGAGAATCCCTTATGAGGCATTGACTCTATGAGCTTGGGGAAATATTCTATTGGCCATGAATGGTTCAAATTTGAATTGTATTCTGAGGTGTAGAACTTGCATGGCATCTCAGATCTGTTCAACATTGTGGTGATCTGGTGATTTAAAAGAGGTCAAAGCCATCAGAATAAATGCAGGACACGAACGGGTGTGACTCATCAAAAAGGGGCACACATAGTATTCGCGTGTCAGAGACGTTTGTAGAGACTAACAACCAGTCTTTATATTTTGCATAAGCTTGTCTGTACCGTATATATATATATATATGTATATATGTGACATTATATGTATATGACATTCACAGAAGGAGTTTTAACAGCCAGCAAACTTACTCTGGTAAGATGGTAACAGTTTATAACATTTTATTGGGTCTGTGTGTGTGTGTGTGTGTGTGTGTGTGTGTGTGTGTGCGTGCGTGTGTGTGCGTGTGTGTGTGTGTACAACATTTTATTGTAATCATTGTGCTCCTGTCTGATTTTCTAGGTGGATCTTGCAAGCTCAGGCAAAGTAGGAGTAATGACAAACACACACACACACACACATCATTACATTTACATTTAGTACGTTATTAGTAAATGTAAGTCCATAGTACATGCTTACAGATTTTTTAGATAGAAGAACTTAAACATGTGAAGTTAAGTGGAGTGAGGTGAACCACTCATTGACCAGTGACCTTCACATTTAACTGATCCGTGCAGTGAAGTACACACATTCTAGGAAGCACACTTGCCCGGAGTGGTGGGCACCCTTAACTCTGGAGTCCACAGAGCATTTGAGGGTTAGCTTAATTTAGTTGTGTCATGTTGGTTGCAGGAATTGAACTGGCAACCTTCTGGTCACAAGCCTTGTCCTTTAACCACAAGCCCATGGCTGCCCCCAGCATATGTCTATACCATATAGACCATAGGAGCCAAGATAACAAAACTGGCTGTGCATTCCGGGTGGGAAGGATGGTATACTCTCTCACCCTCATCATTCACAGTGACACTAGACAGCTGTGGACATCTGTAAGCATATGCAGAAGAGTGTAGATAGAGTTTTCTTTTGAGTGTGTTACATTGTCCTATGACACAGCAGTTTGAAAAGATGCAGATGTGTCTTAAAGCAAGCATGTTTTTCCCAGTTAGTAGCAGCTGTGTGATAGTGGAGAGCTGACTGGTGGGTGGGAACTGGCCAAGAACAATTTAGAGAGAAATAGGAGAAAAAAACTTTGGGAAAATTGTAGGTAATTGGATGACTCTGACTCTTATTGTTAGTGTGTCTGGTAGTGTGTCTTTAAATATTATAGTCTTTCATTACAAGTAAGTTTACAGTATACAGGTTTTCTGTTCTTATTCATTAATTTCTTGTTTGTTGTAATTGCCTATATGATACAGATGCAGTAAATACAGATCTTATAGGAACCGGTGTACTAGGTTTTAAGCATACTTATTTCTGTGTCTTTTTTTCACTGTCTCTCTCTCTCACTTACCTCTGTGTATAAGTCTGCCTATAACAGTTCTGCAGTACTGGATATGCGAAGAAGTTTCCATGTGGCTCAAGAAAACCTTCAGGAGGCCAAAACAATTAAAAGATCCCTTACAATCTTTAGAAATGTGAGTATGGTTTCACAAATGTACACACTACAAAAACACATGGAGCTTTGTGTCAGTTTCAGCACTGTTGACTGTTAAAGACATCACTGTATATATGAGCCAATATAAAACGAATGGCTGTGTTTATACGTTAAAGATCTATAGATCTCTTTTCTGTCTTTGTTTTAATTTCTATATTTCTCTCCACTAAATCCTGCTGTGATGATGCATAAAGGGTTAAATATGTTTCTCTTATGGTTGAGAAATTGAGTGGGGGTAGGCCAGAGTCAGGGTCACATTTAACAAAATGAGCAAAAGTTCAGAAGGATATTCGAAATGAACCCTGTTGCTGTGGTTACTGAAGATAAAGCAGAGGCCCCTTTCCCTCAATAGTTTTGGATGGTTTTTGAAAAACAAAGACTCTGTGATAACGAGTTGGAGGGAGGACAAGGCCGTATTCACCGTTTTGTGCAATGCTTTAACTGAGCCAAAAGACCTCAGTTAACTCCCCGAAATTAATTATCCAGTTAATTCAGAGCAATGAAAACACTAAAGTTAAATACGCTGAGAAACCTATTTTACGGAAGGCTAAATCCATGCTAAGGTTCTTTACTTAATATCTGAGATACATATGAATATGAAAACACTACACATGTTAAAATTATAGGTTTCTTTGATGTAAAAAATGAAGGCTAACTGTGTTTACTCGTGACACACAAAACAACCTACAAAACACACATAAAAAGAAAAAGGAAAAATGTTCATACAACCTGACCGCATAAGTGGGCACATCCCTTAACTAATGTGTAACTAGTCAACTAAGCACACATCCTGATTTGGGAATATAATTCCACTTTTCTTGGATATTAAAAAGAAGCAGCTCCATAGCATAATGCTGCTGTCTGTGGTGTTTATAGTGTTCTTTTAACTGTAAACTGGGACACTGTATAGTGTCCTACAAAATCGTTAAAAGTCACGGCAGAACGTAGTGTGCAGAAGCTGTACTCTGTGTCATCGCTGCTTAACCGCTGGGCCATGGCACTGATGGCTATGGCCATCTACTGAATGTCATTCAGTGCTGTTGAGGATGAACCACATGGACAGTCTAAAGATCATAATGGACATGTGTAGAAAGCATGAATCTTGCTAGGACTGTGACTGATATAAACAGTCATCACAATAAAACTATGGCTGAGCAGTTTTACTGTCAAAAGTTGACAAAACCAGACTTGTATAATGTATTATAACTGTAATGAATTTCCTGATTATACATGTGCACTTTTTTATATAGCAGGATATAATTTGTAATCACACTATATTGTATGTGTGTCAGGGAGTTTTTCCTTGCCACTGTTGCCTCTTACTCGCTCATCACAAATCAAATTCATATACATGTAAAATCCTGATCCTATATTTCTGTAAAGGTGCTTTGGGACAATGTTTATTGTTAATAAAATTAAATTGAAGTGAGTTGAATGTAATATTTTCGACATTTATAGATACTTGAGTAATGCATGCGCTTACTACAGTCTGTATATATTAAGGTCAAGCTGTATATCCAGGGTTACACAAGTGCATGAGTAAATTTAATTCACAATTAATGTACATTATTGAAGATTGTACTGTGCGGAAGATATTCTGCAATCCCAGTCGTGCTTGCATAGGTGAACACAGTACAGCCAATGTAAATTCAGTTACTTGTACACAGATTTGTGTTGGTGTCCTCACACATGTGGTGCAGATGTTCTGGTATTTATTTATGCAGTAGAAATAATAATTACGAATATCTGGCACCTAATTATGTAGCAGTGTAGCATCCAAATAGTGAAATGTATAAACATCTGTCTGCTTTTCTATATGTATGTATTTAGTATATTAATATATAAACACTATAGTGTGTATACAGCCCGAACACAACTTAAGATGTCCAACACAGCATGGTTGGGAACCGGAGATGTTACCAGTCAGGCACAACCAGTGTTACTATAGCCTGCCTGTTAATTTCAGTTCTTGAGCATGTACCAAATCTCATATAACCAGAATCCAGATCCCTCAGTGCTCAGGAAAAAAAACAAGGGTTTGTTTTGCAAAATTTTGTCTAGCGCAATGGAAAAACTCAGTAACATGTACACGAATAGATACAACATGTTTCTGAACCTTTGTGTTTTCTATTGCTAATATAGTGTCATCAGGTATTATTGTTTATGGGTGAAATTTTCTGTAATTGCAGGTGATATTTTCTCTGAGCAACACAGGCACTCAACACATTCCATACAGAGAGTCCAAACTCACTCGTGTTCTGAGAGACTGGTGAGAGTCATTCAACATTGTTATTATTATCATAATAGTCATAATAGATGCCCTGTATGATTTTATATTTGCACCCATACTCTGTAAAACAGCACAGCCTCTGCTCTACGGTCATTGTGCTAGATTATAGTTAAATATTTATTTGAAAAAGGTCTTTGACTGAAGTATTCTTGGTCAATCATATGGCCAATTCATAAAATGGGGGTCATAAAAGACATGAGAAAAAGACATGTAAAGCATTTGATTTTAATCCCTAGACTGTATATAAGAGTATGTTTTGAAGCCAAAAGATGGCCAAAATGGACACTGGCATCTTGTTTGCACTTGTGCAGTAGAGTAATAAAAAATTGGAGACAGCATACGCAGTAGATACAGAAGGCGATGCTGTGTGACGTGTAACTCCTCCCACGTTCCTAACAGGCACGTTCTCCCCAGGTCTTTGTCAGGAACACACTCGTTACAGAATAATGTTCACATTGTTTTATTCACTGCGACAAATCTTAAAACTCAACCTGATTTACTGTTTGCTGTGAGCTGTTTCAGTGCCCTGTCACCTAACTGTTTGCTAACCTGTTTGTTAACATTAGGGAGCAGCTAAGGAAGTGCCATGAATGTTAACTTAAACATTTAACATTAATAAAACAGTAAAACATTAAAAAATATGTCAAACATATCAAACGATGGTTGCTTCGTGCAACCCAAACCCTGTGTACACTGTGACCCATCTTCTTACAGTCTCATCTGATCCACCATGGACATGGACA
>JAOVVF010000002.1:21699189-21724304 GCA_028565595.1 Duopalatinus emarginatus
TTTCTGTAAAGCTGCTTTGAGACAATGTTCATTGTTAAAAGCGCTATACAAATAAAATTGAATTGAATTAAATTGAATTGCTGTGTGTATAGCTGAGATCAAGTCATAGAAAGTGCCCATGTAGTCACAATATCAAACAGTCAGGATTAGCTGTCAGATATGAACACTGAACACTGACAAGATGGGACTGAAGCCTTGAGCAAGGCATCTAACCCCAAACTGCTCCCTGGGCACTGTGGATAAGGGTTGTCCACTGCCTCGGGCACATGTGTTTACTGCCCCCAGTGTGTGCCTTCAGAAGTGTGTGTTTAACTGCAAAGATGGGCTAAATGCGGAGGTCAAATTCCTCAGTAAGCAAGAACAGTGGTCAATAAGTCACTTCACTTCACTTTAACACCATTAACTAGTCATACCCAAGCCTTAAGCGACCTTTTCTTTGTTCTCCTGTTGTCTTTGCATTCTGTACAGTCTTGGCGGAAACTGTCGGACGTGTCTTGTGGTCACCGTGCCAACCCAGTCGTCCTCCGTCACAGAGACTATGAGCTGCCTGCAGTTTGCTGCACGGGCTTTGAATATACCATCACGGCCCATACACATCTCTCAGATCCGTTACACACCTGCACAGGTACACATACACATCTGTGTCTAAAGGGTCAGTATATACACAACGTTTGAAGAATTATGAATACAAAAGCAAAGTTGTTACATTTGTTACAGTTGTTGTCAAATATGAACATGTATTTAGGATAAAAGACGCCTCATGTATTTAGGAGCTAGAGGATGAACTATCATATCATCAACACTTTACCCTACCTGTATGGTACACTTTTCCTGACACAACTTAATTAAACCGAATTGTGTTTGTCTGTTTAGGTACAAAACATGTGGACAGCTGAAAAGAACAGTCTTCTTCTATGTAAAACACAGATCCTCCCACCGGTCAGTTCTGATCGAAGAGTGAGTGTTGATACCGAATCAGTTTTTCACATTCACTCCTGCTCAGTACATTTTTATAGGGAGGCAGGAAGGAGTCTGAGCCAGCACTTTTTCTTTGATATATCTCCAAAGCGGTGGTGTAGAGTCCTGAAGCAGGACCTCTCTTGCTTCCCGATGAGGTATAGCCTTCTCTAATCCATTAAGGTAGCCTGAGTCTGTTTTTCTCACCCTCCCTTCAACATGCAGGATTTTAATGTCAGGCAGCATTTTAACTGAACACAGGCAATTAGCATGACAGTCCTGTTACACAGGATGTGTCTACTACTGTTCCTAATGGCATGAATTATTAGAGGGGATTTGCATTTGGGGACAGCAGTGGCTCAGCAGGTTAGGATGCCAGCTTGCTCATCAGAGGTTAGGCTGTCAGGCCCTAGATCAATACTCTTAACCTTCTGCCCAACCCAGGCTCTGGGGGACAGTCGTTATTCCTGTCCCCAGCGAGGGTTGCATCAGGAAGGGCATCCGACGTAAAACCTGTGCTGTCCTAAACAAAATGCAGATCCACTGTGGTGACCCCAAGAATGTAAATAGCTGAAGAAATTCACATTTGTGTCAAATTACCTCTGCAAGTTGGCATTTACAAAGCTTGTGTATGTTACGGTTCTAGGCTCATTCCCACCCGTCTTATTGTTTTTTTTTTCTTCTTCTTTTTTTTTCCTTTTTTATGTGTGCACCTGTTCAATGTTCAGCCCTTAATTAGTTTGGTTATTAATACCCTGTTGTCTCTATTCCTCCATGGCTCTCAAAGTGCAGGTGTAATCACTTTTCCTCTTGTGTAACATTTCTGACTCTTGCTTGTGCTATAATTCATGACTATGTTATCCTTCTGTGATGCTAAGGTATTAGCTTCAGTTCACATGTGATCCCAGGGAACTATTTCAGGTCTCTATTATGGTGTCAGTTTTCCCAGGATGCAACTTGCATACCCGCTTAATCCCTTCTTGAGTAATTGATATTCAGTTCCTGTATACATAAAATTGCGAGTTGAAAAGTGGCATCTGAGACAGCTTTGGGACTTGGAGTTGTTTTAGCTTCAGTTTAGATTTCAAAACAAAGAAACAGATTTGGACCTGACTCAGAATTTTAACAACATGGCCTGGTAGGTACATCTCAATTAGTTCGGATCCTGCTACGTAAAAGACTTAGTGTAGGAAAACTTTATTATAAACCTCCCATAACTAATGCTTGCATGCAGAGTGGCTTCAGTAAAACATAGAAATGTATGAGGGTTATTTTTACTGCTGCTGTCAATGTCATTTGAATTGTTTTCTCTCATGTGGGCAGTTCCCAGAATAACACTCTTTCATCTCGCTCAAAATTGAAACGCATCACAGGAATGACTCACCAGGGCAAAAAGAAAAAAAAAAATCATAACCTGTGTATTAAATCATGGTCAGCAGAAAGGCATGTTTTTCTTCTCCACTAATGAAGTCAGACTAAAACATGTACCAGTAATCAAGCTAAAGCAGAAAGACATGGGTATGTAGTTAAATTGATGTATTATAGAGAAAAGCACAGACATAAATGCATTATATTGCATATATTTAATAAAAAATGTTCTTTGATTTCAGAATATGTTGAGTATATTGCACTATAATCCATGTATAGATAATAGTACAAAGAGATCCAGTAGCAAAACACTACCTGAAGATTATTACATATAATTTTCCAATTCGAATAGTAGCTACATATTAGTAGTTACTAGTTGTAATAATATTAGTACTTGTAAAACATGGGGTTCAGGTATTGGTAGTGAAGGTTAATAATAAGTCCTCACACGTCTTAACATCTGTTCTGTCCAACAGAGAGTCTGGTATTTGTGCAGCCAAAAGCCTTTAAACATAACATAATAAAAAATAACATAATTTCAGTGATTTAGTAATCTCCTTTCTGTCCTGTCCTGTGTGGTCCAGTCTGCAGCCTCCTTGCCATCTATTGTAAGCAGCCCAGGACCTCTCACTCAGCTCAAACCCAAACGCAGCCTGGAGGTTTCAGAGAGCCGCTCCTTCTTGCCACACCTAGAGAAAACCAGACCACCAGAACCAAGCGGATATCACAGCTGCGGCTCTCGGAATGCAGAGGAAAAAAATGGAGCTGTGGATGGTAATTAAACATAAAGCATATACCTACTATCCACTTCAGAAGTACACATCTACACTTGTTCTTTTATACTGTTAATCAGTCAGTCAATCATGTGGTAGCAGGTCAATGCAAGGCAAAGAGCTTCAGATAATGTAACATTAACAGCAGCAGGAAAAGAGGAATGTCTGTGTCATGTCTGTGACTTTATTCATGACATGGTTTGGATGAGTATTTCTGTTGTATAACTGTTGATCTCCTGGGAATTGCACTCACAAAGTTCATACACAATGTTTTTTTCTTCATCTCCTGCAGTATGCGTCGTGAAAAGTACCATCCCCATCTCCCGATGCCTCTCCGGGTCGGTTTTTGCAGAGCCCCTCCATCGTCACTCTGCTGAGAAATCTCCGTCCACACTCGTCTCCTCGTCCATTCTTCCACTGCTCTCTGAGTGCTCAAACTGCAAACAGGAACGAAAAATCAGGGAGGAGTATGACAAATTTATCATTCAGGTGAAGAGAGATAGAGACAGCCTGAGCCAGAGAGTGACAGAGCTGGAGAAAGAGCTAAAGAACAGAGGAGAGCAGAGAGAGAACGGAAGGGTGGAGAAAGACAAGCGAAGAGCAGAGAGAGACATCGGAAGACAGGAGACAGCAACTGGAAGTAATGAAAAAATGTCAGAGAGTGAAAAAAAGACTGAAGGTGAAGTGAGACAGATGAGTAGAGAGGGAGACGACAGAGAAATTGGTAGAGATAAAAGTGAAAAAGAGGTGAATGATAACAGAAGACAGTACAGGGAGACAGAACAGAAGGAAGGGGAAAGAGAAGAAGAAAGAAAGAGAAGAGAGGGGGGAAAAGAGAATGACTCGACTGTAAAGGAATTCAACATCACCTCACATGGAGTAACTGAGGTGCCAAAAAACACTGAGGTAAACAACCAGGGGTTCATCCAGCTAAAGGCACTCATGTATTATCCGTTTTGTTCATCCACATTTATTCATTATGACATCTCTCTTTTCCATGTTGGCCCCTTTTGGGATTAACACATTTTTTCTATCCATAATAATTTTTCTGTCCACTCAGAGTTGAGTCATGCCCATGTACTCAGGAGTTAGTAGCAAATTTGCACACAGCAGTATTCAGATCTCAGACATAATGTTCTGATTTGGAGGATCTAGATATAAAACTACATGTGGACTCCTGTAAAGACGCTTTGTAACAATGCCTATTATTCTAAAGCATTATACAACCAAAACTGAGAGGTGAATGGACAAAGGCATGTCTTAGTTGTTTTAGTTGTGTGTGATTTTGTCTTTGGCCCCAAGCAATGAGCAATGTTAATGAGCAATGAGCCCAGAGACTCTAAAAAGTGCTGAAATATATATTTTGAGCTGTGAAAACACACCCAAAAAACACGGATCAATAAATTTATACTATTAATTAATTATATGCACGCAAAACTACACTAATCATCAGCCCCAGCATGTCACCTGCCTCACTATCACGCTTTATGCTGTTTAGAACAACAGTTGAAGATCTAGCCTGTGTCCGAAATCACGTACTTCCATTCACGTGAAAGCTGTACCTGAGAACGGGAATTACACACTGTTTAGGGAAAAATATAACGAACAAGTATACGAACACAGCACACTGTGGTCTGATTATTCAAATGCATACTGAAAAGTCTACTGCTTTACCAGTCAGGTCATGCACACTGGATTCAATCCAATATGTTCTGTTTAAGTCTGCCATTTTGGATGAAGCCCTAGTTTCTTACTGTCAAGCTTCAGAAGCTGTTGTTTGTTTTTGTTTGATTATAGATTACAGTCTGTAAGGCTCTTGCCTCTTCTTTACAGCGCACAGTTCTTAATGGTTCTTGTTTTTTATGCTTTTGTTTGTTTTGTTTGGACTTTATGCAATAGATTATGTGCACTTGGAAGAAACATTAGCTTGCTGTATAGACAAAGTTATGAATTACACACGTGCAGGTCATGTCCAAAGTCCATGTCAAGTCCAAAAAATGGTCTTAACCATGTGCAGAATGATAGGTACTATCTGTAAATACATGGGTTTTCCTTCTTTCACATTCTAAGCTAAATTAGGATTTGTTTTCCCTGGCACAGTGTTTTTAAAACTGGCCCTTTGAGACCTTAAAATGGTTCATTTTAATCTCAGAGACTCTCTAGAGATTCCAGAGAAGCAGTTTGGGGCACACAGCTTTCTTCTAATACTCTCTGATTTATTACTATCACATCTCTGTGGCAATACAGTTTGGTACTTTCTCAGCTATATTCATTAGAGTCAGCTCTCTCTGTCCTTATCCATTACGATTAGGCTGCTTTATCTATACATATTTGCTCACTGGGTTTAGCTCTCTCAACCTACATGCTCTTTATTCAAAAGGATCCATGCGCTCTCCACTCATTCATTTTTTCATTACCTTCTGCTTCTTTTCTATCCATATACAATAGGTGCATATAAAAGACAGAAGATAATCCTAGATCAGCACCTAGACTTTGAGGTCTTTGAAGACATGATTGCTTAGATAAACGCTCAGACATACACTATGTGGAGAGAAGTATTTGAACACACCTCTTAATGGCTGAATTCAGGTGTTTCATACAGTCCCATTGCCAGAAGTGTAAGCCCTCACTTGCAAAAAGAGCTCAACATATTTAAGCATAGTGGATGAGTCTGGGTTTGAGGAATGCCAGAAGAACATTACCTGCCTGACTGTATTGTGTCAGCTGTCGAGTTTAGCGGAGGAGGAATAATGCTGTGGGGTTGTTCTTCAGGGGTTAGCCTAGGTCACTTAGTTCCAGTAAAGGGAAATATTGATACTGATGATGATATTGATCATACTAAGACATTTTGGACAATTGTATGCTTCATGGGAACAGTTTGAAGAAGGTCCGGCATGACTGTGCACCAAAAAAAGGTCCATAAAGGCATGGTGCAGTGAGTTTGGTGTTGTCCGGTCCGCACTGAGGCCTGACCTCATCTCCATCAAACACCTTTAGAATAAAATAGAACTGACATTGTGGCGTGCTCTCTAACCGAACAAACGCTGAATGAGTGGGCAAAAATTTCCACAGACAAACTCCGAAATCTCATAGAAAGCCTTACCAGAATAGTGGAAGCTGCTTTAGATGCAAAGGGGTGACCAACCTCATATCAATGCCTATAGATTTAAAATAAAATGTCTGAAAAGCTCCTGTATGTCTAATGTGTAGCTGCCCCAATACTTTTGTCCTTGTAGTGCATGTATAAACTTTTTACTTAATGTATAAAATGCTTCTAAAGGGTACAGAAGACAAAACGGCCTCATAAGCAATTTTCTTGCACAGTTTATGAAGGACATTTGTCCATAACAGTGTGTTTATTGGGAAAATATGTATATATATAGCAACAGACTGATCTCAGTATAATAATTGAGTTTTATTTATTATACCGATCTGAATTCAGGGAATATGTGCTATTTTATTACATTTCAATGATTGCCGTCATTGCACTGTATTTTAATATGATGTGATATGTTGATATGTTCCAGGAGAGTCTAATGTCTGAGCTGCACAGCATCAGAAAGGAGTATGAAGGCCTGAGGAAGAATGCAGCTCTGTCCATCACAAAGCTCCATAAAGAAAAGGTTTTACCCCTCCACTGATTCATTTCCAGCTTTAGCAAACACACAGCAGTACTGTTAAAATCAGATGGAAGCAGTCATTGCTGTTATTGTTCTGTGTTGCAGGCCGAGCTGCTCTTGCACATAGATGACACCAAAAGCTGCTATGAAAGAGTATGTAAACGAATGAGTGTTTTAAAATAAGCAGTGTCTGTATTTTGTTTCAACACAAAGACATGTGTGTGGTTCTGTATGCATGTGCTGCCCCCTGCAGGTTTGTTTGGAGAATGCAGAATTAAAAGCACGACTTGAAGCCCTCTTGAAAGAGACGAACTCCAGACCATGCTCCAGTTGCAATGGCAACACAGACACAGCTGGCTCAGGCGCACACACAAATGCACCCAACTCACACAAGGACACACACTCCTCACACACACACACGGTCACCACTAACACGGAAATGCTTGTTGTGTCACACAGTGTTTGTCAACAGTGCAGCAGTGATCAAGGTGAGGTTCACACACACACACACACACACACACACACACACACACACACAAATATAATGACTAATGATGACAAAAGTTATGATGGTGATCATGATAACGATGATGATGGTGATCATGATGATGAGTTGTCATGATAAAGATTATGATAAGAATCATGATGATAGGGGTTATTATGATGAGAATGATATTAATGATAACGGTTATTATGATGAAGATAATAATAAGTTATGAGAATAAGTTATTATGATGATGAATGTTATTATGGTGATGATAATGATGATGTTGGTGAATTATCTTAATAAAGGTTATGATGATGATGAGGAGGAGGAGGAGGATGATGATAAAAGTTATTATGATGAGAATTATATTGATGATGGTTACTATGATAAAGATTATAATAAGTCATGAGGATACGTTATCATGATGAAGATGAATGTTATGCTGATGATGAAGGTTACTATAATGATGATAAGTCATGAGGATAAGTTATTGTGATGATAAATGTTATGATGAGGATGATGATAATGATGAGTTATGATGATAAAGGTTATTATGATGATGATGACGAGTTATCATGATGAAAGTTTTGTTGAAAATGGTGGTAAATTATGTTGATAAAGAAGATTATTATGATGAAGAAGTTTATGGTGAAGATGATAAGGCATGATGACGAGTTATCCTGATGACGAAGGTTATTGTGATGAGGATGACGATCAGGATGAATGTTATTATGTTGATGATGATAAAGATTATTATGATGATCATGATGAAGGTTATGGTGAAGACAGGTGATGATGAAGGTTATTATGATGATGATGATAAGTCATGAGGATAAATTATTATGATGATGATGAATTTTATTATGCTGAGGATGATGATGGTGATAAAGTTGAGTTATCCTGATGATAAATGTTAAGATGAGGATGATGATAATGATGAGTTATGATGATAAAGGTTATGACGATGATGGTGATGATGATGATGATGAAAGTTATAATGATGAAGATGATAACTCAAGATGATGATGGTGATGACGATGAGTTATCGTGATGATGAGAATTATTATAATGAAGATGATAAGTCATGATAATGATGACGAGTTATCATGATGAAAGTTATTATGTTGAAAATGGTGGTAGGTTATGTTGATGATGAAGATTATTATGATGAAGTTTATGGTGAGGATAATAAGACATGATGATGACAAGTTATCCTGATAATGAAGGTTATTATAATGAGGATGACGATCATCATGAATGTTATTATGTTGATGATGAAGGTTATGATGAAGACAATGATAAGTCATGATTATGACAGGGACAATGATGAAGGTTATTATGTTGAAGATGGTGGTAAATTATGTTGCTGATGAAAATTATTATTATGAAGATGATGAAGGTTATTATGTTGAAGATGGTGGTAAGTTATGTTGATGATGAAGGTTATTTTTATGACAATGATTATTATAATGACGATGGTTCTGATGTTAGTGAGGTGTGGATGACTTGATTGTCATTGTCATGCTATCATTTGATATCAGGAATTAAGTAAAATCAATCTCTTGTTAATGATGAATTATAGTTTATATCCTTTTAAAAAATGTACCCTTTACATATTAATATAATTATTATTAGTAATGTTTTATTTAATTATGTAACAATAAATGAGTAAATGTACATATTTCTATTTTGTACATACTGCACTGTATATTGTCTGAATTATGTCTTTTTAATTGCCTTGCTCATTTTGTTTCTTTGAAGATAAAGGGAGTAAGTGTTGCTTTAGTTCCTGTCCTGGCTTCCCTGAATCATCCGAAGCACCTGAGCCGACTTCACACACCTGTCGCTGTGAACGAACACTACACAAACCCAACCTCTACAAACAGCTGTGGGTATAACACCCAGTCACACACTTGCTCACACATACATAAAGAAATCATTAATCACGTGCGACCATATTCTCACACAGCTAATATAAAAACGTATTTTAAAGGACACTTCATATATGTATGTATGGCCTTTATAACACATGAGCACCCATGACCCTGTCACTGGTTCACCGGTTGTTTTTCCTTGCATTAATTGGTAGATATTATCCTTTGTATACCGAAAACACCCCACAAGACCTATATACACTTTGACCCAGTCTTCTAGCCATCACAATTTTGCCTTTTCACAGTCACTCAGATCCTTACACGTGCCCATTTTTCCTGTTTCCAACACGTCTACTGATATCCAACTGATTGTTTACTTGCTGCCTAATATATCCCAGCCCTTGACTGCTGTGTAACAGACATTTTTATTTTTATGTATGTATTTTTCAGGTATTTATCATACATTTAGCTCTATAATATTGATTGTGATATTGTTTTTGTTTTGGATATGTCTATGCAGACGAAGGGAACACAGTCTGTTGCTGGACGTGATGCTGATTCTGTACAAAAGAGAATGGTTCCTGCAGGACGCCATGCCATATGTCAGACGCACTCTCAGAAAATGTGGCCTCACTCTGGAAGATTCAGACTGAAGGTTGTGTTTTCTGTACTGTAAATGATCAAACACGATCCAACCCGACTGTTCAGATGAGTTAAAATGAGTTTTTTGGGGTGTGAGATATACCACCTGATTTTAGTGATGCCATAATTCACGACATAGGCATTTTATAATCAATTCTCAGCTATTGGTGTTACAGATTTGTGGCAAACACACATCAAGCAGTGCAAATGTGATACTGGGTGTTCTCGTAGGGTGCTCTGTTATTTAAATGCTATTTTGGGTCATGTTATCTTCCTGTTTTGTAATACAGTTACACACAGAGAAAAAGCTGCAGAGACTTTCCCATGCCTTTATGTCTTGATTACTGTAATTCCTTTTTTATTGGAATTCCAGGAAAAAGCCTCGCACAGCTTCCCCTCATATCTATTTAGAGTTCTTTCTCCCCTACATATACTTACAGGGGTGGAGAAATCACTAGGCATCCAGGACAAGTAGATTATGTGTCTTTGCTGTAGTAGTCACAAGTGTTTTTTTTTTCTTATCCAGCAATCAGAGAAAGAATAAAACCCTTCTCCTCTCACTCATGATCTTGTGGCTGAATGAACAAATAAGAACACAACATTTCCTGCAAACCAGTCCATAATTCTGTATTCCAAGATGGTTCCTCTAACTATAATTTGGTGTAACCCGTCAGTAAGGAGACACATATAGCATTTAGTTCTCAGGGACATTTGTAGATGTACCAGGGGTCCCATGGAATGCCAACAAAACAAACCCTGTACCATTATGAAGCCACCACCGATCTGTACCAGTTTTTCTGGTCCTTCAGTGGATGGAAGAGGGAAGAAATCATGGCAGAAGTTTAGATACAGTAGCAATACCACACCTCTAAATAAATATTTGCATATTTTTGACATTTTTAGAAATAGGTTTCTGATTTTTATTTATATTTATTATTTATTAACGTATTACTTGAACATACTGAATTAACCCAAAGTTGTTTTTTTTTTAGTTTTGAGCTGCAGTTGTTGGTAATTAAATAGGACTAATAAATGTATCACTTGTCCACCCAGAAAAATTTGTCCTAGCTAATTCTAATTTAATATTATCCACTATGAAAAGCAGGACATGTAGTGTTTTAGTTCCTGTTATTTAAAAAGATATATATTGTAATCTGTTTATTTTGTGGTTGTTTGGTTCTTCTGTACAGTTTTATTTCTGTAAATTAATCTATTGGAACAACTACTCCTCTTTTTTCTTTTTAAATTAAAGTTTATTATTAAATCTTAATCATTATTTGATTATGCCATCAGTCTTTGTTTTTTGTTTTTTTTTACAAAAAAATTTAGAGGAATATGAGGAAATTATCTTTATTTAAACATCTCTTATGTTTATTATCACTTATACTTAATGCTACCATTCAATCATGACTACTAGTAATACTTCATTACTGACAATCACATGCTTGCATGCATCACACACTTCAGATCATTAGGACAGTATAATTAATCCCAAGTGCCGAAAGATAATTAACATCTCTGTATCACGGCAAGTGTGATGATGTAAAGATGAGTTTACATGATTGCTGATTCCTTAGTAGCAAAGTGCAGGTGCAGTTAAAAACTACAGAAGCAAATTTACAGACTAAATTTAAGAAAGTACATTGTAGTTCCTACAAATGATTGCTAGTTGGCTAAATATAAACTCTCTAATGACCACAAGAGTCAACAAGTACATTTATATAAATACATATCTTATTTTGTCTAATTTAGATAGGGGTCACAACAACAAATGGGAGTGTTTTAGATACATGTATGTGTATTACAGAACCAGATATATTTAACAGAATTTAATTGTACTTACAGATCAACCATAATGTTAAAGCCACAAAACCACTGACAGTTGAAGTGAATAACAGCTTGTTACAGTGGCACCTGTCAAGCAGTGGGACATATTAGACAGCAAATGTCTAATTAGTGTTCTCAAAGTTAACCTGGTGTGTAAACATAAGGACCTAAGTGACTTTGACAAGCACCAGATTGCAATGTTTAGATGACTAGGTTAGAGCATCTCCAAAACAGAAGGTCTTTTTGGCGTTTCTGTTATACAGCGGTTAGTACCTACAAAAAGTGGTCCAAGGAAAGGACAACCTCTGATTTAGCTTCAGGGTTAAGTGTGCCCAGGGCTCATTGATGTGTGTGGAGTGTAAAGGCTAGCTTGTTGAGTTTGATTCCACAGAAGGTCCACAAAAGGATCTGTCGCTGACATCTTGGTGTCAGATACCGCAGCACACCTTCAGAGGTCTTGTTGAGTCCATGCCATGACGGGTCAAAGCTGTTTTGTTTTGTTTAATGTTATGGCTGATCAATATATATAAAAATAATCAGTTTTTTCTTGTCTTATCTGACGTCACCAGACAAGAAAACCTGATGTATGCAGATGTGCTTTAGTAAACTTTCATCTGTCTATATAGCTAGACTCAAAGTGCTAATTGCTCTCATCTCCGTAGAACATGCGGCTGACTGGCGTCCAGCCTCAGGGTCCATTTCGATGGAAGGACAACACCTGTAGGACTAGGAACATAGCAGAGGTTAGAGACATGTGTTTTTTGTGTTATTTAGTCCGCTAAGTACACCACAGTAATATAATATGACCATACACAAAACGAAAAAGAGTATACCAATGAATATCCATACCAAGTAGGACTAAATTGTATTGTATATTGGTTGTATTATGCAAAGAACGACAGGTGAGTGGTGATTGTTCTTATAGAAGACCAGAGAAGTCACATATTAATTGTTTTCTAGCACATTAATTGTTTTCTAGCACATTGTTTTCAACAATGACATATGATCAACAACTGATTACCAGCTTAACGCTGATTAGGAGCCAGAAAAACAAATGTAAAGTGGATTGATTACACATACAGTACATGACATGGAAACAGAGGACATTACACCACAAACAAGGCCCTGAAAGATCAAATATGGCCCAGTGTCTAAATGTACAGTGTATAAAAGTGTACCTATGTGAGATGTGTGTGTGTGTGTGTGTGTGTGTGAGGCAGAGAATGTCCAACAGTAAGAATAAATGATAAAGATTATTTTGATGGAATACCAAAAAAGAGGTTTAGGATATTGTGCAGAGAAAGCTAATATTTTCTTTTCTAGATAAGGTTGTCATCTTTTCACTGAAAAACTGTCTGTCTTTAGTTCCCGTCTCTCTTACACACATTCATTACTGACAAACTGCATATGAAACCGGTAAATTACTGGCAGGCTATTAAACAAACAAAAAAGGAGCTGCTCCAGCCTAGATTGTGTTTGATAAGCCTCTCTCGACTGCTCTCCTCCTTCCGAGCTATACAGTCTATATAGTGTATATTAACAATCCCAAATCTTGTCACGATAAGAATATTAATGTTTAAAGGAAAAAAGGCCAACCACTAGGGAATTGATTAAAGATCTACATATCTGGATCACAAAACTGATTTGTGGCAGTGTGTAATTCCCACAGATTTAAAAGCTATCAAATGTCCGTAAGGGGGTGCTGTTTCACTGAAGTAGGCATTCTCGGCATCTATCAAGATAACCACATAACCAGAGAACTACAGACAAATGTTTCCCCCCAAAGGGATGCCACTTAAAGTTTCTGGTCATCCCATCCCAGTTGTTCTGGTAATTTGGACAGAATTAGCCGTACAGATAAATAAAGGGCAAATCTGGACAAAACAACTGCACATGGATCCATAAGGAGGCCAAGTACGACATAAGCCGTGTACCCAAAAATAATACTGTACCCTAAAAAAACAAAGGAAACACAATCATGTCTTAACAGAAGTGGAGGTCTGAGCACCACCTTTCATCTACATACAGCAACATGCTTTTGTGCCCTGCCTACACCAGAAAGTTCACAAAGTTTTGTTTGATTTATTTATATAACATAATAATAATACTCTGAAGGTTAATTTAGCTTCTTGAGAATTTTTTGGTTCCCATATGCAGGTGATGAAACTATCATACTCTGACGTCACACGCACTCTTGCACACACACTTGCACGGAGTGGCTTTGACAGTTTTAAGTGTTGAGCACAATTTTGACTTTCGGTTCCGCTTGCAGTGTTTCCTCATTTCCACCTGTGTTCACTTTCTTACATTACTATAACAGCAACGTCAAACTTATCTACAGAATCCCAGCCCTTAGGTTAAGGACTGGATGGTGAACAGGTCAGTGTAGAGAATGTACCCATGGGGCTGAACATGTTTAAAGGATTTGAAGTCATGGTTAATCATAATTGCTGGGCTGCCACTGCAAGATTAGAACTTAGATTTGTTATGAAAGTAATCCATAATGCCTGTTCCAACTGTTCACACAGGTTTCATAATTAATCTACAGGAAATCTGCAAATAACTGCCACTGATGGCTAAATAACAAGGGTGATTAAAGCAACGTGACCATTTGACTTGAGGCACTTGGAATCAGGGTCACTACTATTTATCAAGTTATAAAATTTCAGGTTTTCAGTGTCCATCTGGGTTTCTTCTGGCTTCCTCTTACTTCCCACAAACATGCCAGTATGTGGATTGACTACACCAGAAATGACCCACAGGTGTCATTCAGTATTCCTGGGATAGACATCAGCTCCAGCATGATCCTGTCAAGGACAAAGAGCTTAATGTAGATGAATGAATAAGTTGACGTAAATAAATACTAAAAAGCAAAAATATTCTGTAGTCAATGAACACAATACTTCCTGCACAACGGTCCACAACATGTTGCATGGCATCCCAGATGTGTTTGATAATGTTAAAATCTGATGACTTAGGTGTGAACGGAAAAACCCCAAACACAGATGTGTGTTCCTCTAACCATAATTTGGGACTCTATATGTGTGTGGTGGTGTTTGTCCTGTTAGAAAAGGACAAACCCATCAGAATGAATGCAGGACATGAACAGGTGTAACTCAAAGGAAAGGAGACACACATAGTGTTCACCTGTCAGAGATGTTTGTAGATGTACCAGGGGTCCCATGGAAATGCGATTAAAACAAACCCCATACCTTTATAGAGTCACCACTAATTTGTACCAGTATTTTTTTACAGTCTGTTGAACAGTTTTTCTTGTACTTCAGTGAATGAGTCTTTGTTAAGTCTGTTGTGTTGTGACTTTGTCTTTTAAATATGGGTGTGTGGGTGTGTGTCATTTATTTCAAGCGACACCAGGTGCACACCTGTCTGAACTTTTTGTTTTCACAATTTCATTATCTATTACTCAGAAAACCTGAGAAATTCAATTTGCCATAATTGAATTCGGTGCTGACGTAGTAATGCTTTGGAGCACACAAGCAATGGTGGCAGTAGCAGATTCCACTTGTCAGTCAGAAATATACATGCTAGCTACAGGATCTTGTTAAAGCACAAGCAGACAGATTGGACCACAAATACAGAAAGGCATGCGAACGGCTTGTTTTTGAGCTCTGCATCTGTTCGCAATAAATAGTATTTAATTATACTGAACAAAGCAAAGCCATTTTCTTTAGGCATAATGCCTAAAAAATAATAACAATAAGTTTTGGTATTTTGTGACTAGGATTATCAGGGATTTTCTGTTGGCACTGTTAATCAGTCATGCAAAAACAAATATGTTAATTAAAAATAAATGCACAGGAGTAAAATAAGCTCAGAATGTCTACAAATAGATGAGGTAATCTAGTGTCAAAAGAAAATTTACCCTAAAATTAGGTACATTATCACTTTTAGTGCACCAGTCTGATACTTGGTAGGTCCCACGCAGGACATGGACTCCATCAGGTTGTGGAAATATTCTGTAGACAATAAACGCCATATTTCCTGCAGAACGGTCCACAATTCTGTGGTATTCTGAGGTGCAGGATTTCTGTGTTTCAACAGTGTGTGGAACTTCATCCATAATTTGGCATCTTTAGACATGTGTGGCAGCGCCGGTCCTGTTGAAAGAGGCCAAACCTATCAAAATGAATGCAGGACATGAACTCATCAAAAATAAGGGACACATAGCGTTTACCTTTCAGAGACGTTTGTGATCGTATCGGGTCCCATGGAATGGCAGCTAAATAAATCCTATGTCATTATGGAGCCACCACCAAACTATGTACTTGTTTTTTTTTTACATTTATTTTTCTCATTTATACAACTGAGGAGTTGAAAGTTGAGGGCCTTACTCAAGGGTCTAGCAGTGACAGCATGGTGATTTCGTGATCACCAACACAACCTTCTGATCAGAGGTCCAACGTCTTAACAACTGAGCTGCCACTGCCCTCATTAGTAACTTAAACAGAGAAAAACAGAGGCTGGTGAAGGAGCTGGTATATGCAATAACAAGTATAAACAACAGTATCAACATTACGACAACCACGATTGAGAGAAGAACAATTTCAGCAGCCAAGAGTGCAGCTCAATACAAGGCTGTAAAAGTTAATAACATGTTGTCAGTAAGAAGTAGAATAATATTTTCTGTGTAGCACTCAGAGGTCAGAGGTGTGGACAGGCCCTGTGGAGAATGAATCGATGAGGGCTGAGTAATATCTTTGTAGTTAAAATTAAACCTTAGACAGAATCCAATTGGTCCCGGAGGAACGTTGTTTTGTTTCACTGTGTACTGCACAACACTGTATATGGTTGAAATGACAATAGAAACTACTTGACTTGACAATGCCAGCACTGAGATACGCTAGTGTGGAGATGCATTTTTCCATTAAGCTGTCGGTGAAGTAAGAGTGTTGAAGAGGCCAACATTGGCTCCATGGCAGTCCTGAGATTTAAACTCACAGCTAATTAAAGCTGTTGAGCTGCAACTGGCAGATCAACAGAGTGCTTAGGTTTGACTGTTATGAAAGGAATGCCTAGTTATGAAAGCATTGCTGATTACAGATAACTGAACTGGTGTGACAGGTTCATATCAGTAACTGCAGCCTAATCTGTACTTACATTTTTTTATGGCACAGAATCATATTTATTAACAGGTACTGACCTGTTTTGCAGGTATTATGTAATTATAAACCTATGTTTCAAATTATATGTGACATGTTTGATATTATTTAATTAAACAAACAAATGTTATTGCTGCCCAATTGCTGTGGCACTATGGGATGTACTGATAGTGGAAAATAATTAGCTTCAAGAGTGGTAACAGTAACTCCATTGAGCGCTGCTGCAACACACAACTGCTTTGTCGATTTTTTTTTTTTTTTTAGCATGTCCCTAAGGGTTTTATTCCTTACATAATAGTTAACACAGTGCCACTGAAGGACGACAGGGTGCGAGTGTATGTGTGACTGTGTTTGTCTGTACACTCAATAGCCTAGACTGAGATTTTCTTGTTCAAATCCAGCTTTGAATGGGGTCTGTGTTCTTTCGGGAGGTCAATTCGAGTAAACAGACCTTGCTCTATTAGGTGTAGAATGGGTGTAAATGTCTCTCTGTGCATGTGTGTGTGTGTGTGTGTGTGTGTGTACATATTGTTTTCAGAGCACTTACTGTGGTTAAATGCACACTTTGCAGTGATGTGTTTTTTTCTTTTTCGGTTGTACAGGAGGGGCTTCTTGGAAACAGGGAGGTGGGTCAGAGGCCACAGAGCTGTATAGAGTATTACATGTATATGTAGTGATGCTAAGAGTTTAGCTTAGCTATTTATTTTCTTCTGTTCATGACATTTATAGACTGTTATGTACCCAAAATAATTATATCAAAAAGTAGGACTAAGACACCGTGCTTTCAGTTATCCTATTATTTGATCTGTATGTGTAAATGTATGTGTGTCTACAGTGCACTGTGGTGGACTGGCATCTCATCCAGGGTGTACTTCTGAGTCACGGCCTTGGGATTGGATCCGGATTCACCATTCACTATGACCCTGATCAGGATAAAGAAAGGGAGTGAGTCGCATATCACTATATGTAATATTAAATCATCCTTTATTGGTCTTGTTTTACACCAAGCTCACATTTGCCAACAGTATGAAGTATAATCAGTCAGTTAAGCCAGATAATGGCTTTTAAACCAGTCTAAATGTCCGGTTCAGATGGTCCACATTTATACATTATACCTGTGGAGTGTAAGATCAGTCTGGAACTGATTTCATGAATGATCAATTAGAACAAGCCATTGAACTAACTGCTTTTTGCTATTATATTTTAACACACAGTCTATTAGGTCTTGTAATTTGTGGTAGGAATTGGGTCTGAAAAGGTACTCAGCAGAATAGACATGCAGTTGTGACAAAGCCCTCATACATTATTAATTTCCAGGCGTATTTATTTTGCAGATATGCTCAAATGTAGCAGCTCACACGCCAGTGCATTGAGGCATAATAATATGCGTCAATAAAGAGTTAAATTGGGTGCAAAATGCAGTATTAGCAACGTCTTACGTCACATGTTACGTTTATATGTTCACTTTCATTTGTTCTTGCACACATTACGGGTTGTTTGGTGTGTTTTAGAACCTGTTTCTCTTCAGAGTGGCTTTTAATCCATATAAATACTATGGACTTGGCACTGTCCTTCTGGGGTTTATGTTCCAAGAAAAGCACCCATCTTCTGTTATAAAACTAATTTGCTTTCCTCTGCTTTTATTGCATAAAAGCTTCCTTGGTACAAGTTTCCACCCAGCCGACTTTTTCTGATCTAAGATCTAAAAGTGGTTACAAACGGTGTAGTGAATGCTTGCCTCAATTTCATGTGTATCTGTGATGGCCCAGGTTCACTGCAGGACAAACCCATTTTGCTAAAGATTATAATTAGAGGCCTGATTATCCATGTCTCTCTCTTCCTGTCTCTGACTTGCTCTCTCTTTCTCTCTCATGGCAGTAAGTCCCTACCCTGGCAATGGTGAACTCCTATGAGATTATAAATCATTACTCTACCACGATTGTGTACTATAAAAAGTCAACCAGTGCTAATTGTGCTAAACGGATGTTCATTATGAGCAACGTAGCCTTTAGGAAAATATTAAACCTATAATTTATCTCAAGGATCCTAAAACAGGTTGCAGAATCTAAGTTTATACTCTGTATGGACAAACGTTTTGGGTCACCTTCACATCACACCTACATCTCGTTCTAAATTCACAGGCATTAATGTGGTCTTTGCAGTTATAACTGGGTCACAGTCATGCTGGAGCAGAAAAAAACAACTTCCCTAAACTGTTCCCACAAAGTTGGAAGCATACAATTGTCTAAAGATTTAAGGATTTAAAGTTTTATTTGTCACATGCATAGTCATACACGGTACAACATGCAGTGAAATGACATTTGACCGTCGTCCACAGAATATAAACTAGATAAGTAAGAACACATTAATAGAAAGTTAAAGTAAAATTAAATATTTCTAGAAATAAAAGGTCTCCGCATGGCAGCGGTAGGATGAGACGAATCAAATGTCTTGGTATGCTGAAGCATTAATATCTCTCCTCCACTAAACTTTACAGTCGGAACAAAGCAGTCAGGCAGGTAACGTTCTCCTGCCATTCACAAAACCTTGTCTCACCCATCAAACTGCAAACAGAGAAGCATGATTCATCTCTCCACAGAACACGTTTCCACTGCTCCAATGAGTCCTGCTCCAAGGCTTGCATGCAGCTGCTCGATGTGGAAATAAATGTCATGAAGCTTCCAGCACACAGTTTTTGTGCTGCTGTTAATGCCAGACGAGGTTCGAAACTCTGCAAATGAGCCAGCAGAGTGTTGGCCACTTTTTGGTGACCCGATCTGTAATTTAACATCGCCTGCAGCTGTGACTGTGTTGCTGTGTTTTTCTTAACACATCCACTTTTCAATACTTGACAGTTGATCATGAAAATTTAACCAACCGACTTTTTGCAGTTGTGACATCCTATCCACAACTAACACTCCGCTCGATTTCATTGAGCTTTTTCATAATTGTTTGTAAAGGCTAGGTGCTTATTTTTATACACCTGTGGCAATGGGACTCAATGAAACACCTGAATTCAATGATTAAGAGGTGTGTTCCTGTCCATTTAGTGCATTTGCATACAAATCATATACGTACATTCTATCAGATGAAGTTGTGACTCACTGAATGCTCAACATTAGCAGGATCGGCCAGTATGCCCCAGAAGGCAGTTAAGCTGCTGAATAAAAGTTAGATGGAAGACTTATAAACAGCTCAGACAAATACAAACACAATAAGCAAACTCAATAATACAAATAATTTTTACTATACTCCACAAAAGGGATGCATACCTCCAGTGCATTTACGTTTATGGCATTTGGTAGACGCTTTTATCCAGAGCAACTTACAAGGTTCTGGTATTACAGGTAGGCTAGCATAGTGTTAGGAGTCTTGCCCAATGACCCTTATTGGTGGAGCACAGACTGGCTGCCCAGACCAGGAATCAAACTCAGGTCTTTCACTGATGTTACCACTGTTCCACACCTACCGATTGTACCACAGTCCGAGAGGGTGGGTGTCCAGAAAAGCTTGGAGTTTTCTTTAAAACACACCCACTAAACCTGGCAATTAAAAGGTTAGTGCATTTAGGTGTGTTTGAGTAACGAAACTTCCAAGCTTTGCTGGACACTGGCCCTCCGGGACTGAGTTGTCTACCCCTGTCCTACAGTATATACTGTAAGATTACAATGTATCATCAAGCCCCTAATTTATTCTATGTACTAATTTATATATGTACAGAATTCTGCATTTAAACGCTGGTGTACGATACAATTAAGCGACATTTCGAAAGGAATAATGCATACAAATTTAACCCAGACAAAGTTTGAGAGCGGAAGAGCAAAAGACTTTCGCCTTTTGTGGTTGAGAGACATTGTGTTTAGTTAAGCAGCGGGCTAATTTATCCCTCTCTTTATCCCTTAGCATCTTCTCAGTGTTTACATTTCTGGGAAAGGTCAGCTTTCACTTACTATTTCTCATCTTACCATTTCCAGGACACACACTGTTTGTGTATATGTGTGTGTATGTGTGTGTGAGAGAGGCTTTTGCTGGTTCCCAGGAGATTCTTTCTGTTTGGTTTGGAAAGCTAGAGCGGCCTCGAGCAACCCTTCTAGCATGCAGACTGTCATAACTGTTTTAGGTTTCTGTAAAGCAGCGTGATCATGTGAAACGCTAACCACTGCACTGCTGATCTATAAAACTCAACTAAATTAACATCACATGTTATTTTCGAGACGATTACATAAGCATATATTCACACAGGGACACTGATGCTAATTTGCACAGACAGACAGCTTAATAATAAAGACTTAATAAGCACCCTTAATGTATCCTTTCTGTCTTTAACATAAATCCCCAAATATGCTGGCCTTAAACAGTCGTTGTTGTAATGCTAGTTGAGTGTGCTTAAAATAAGAACCAAATGAACCGGTGTAAATGGCAGACGGCATTCTAAAGATTTCATCAGACACACACAGAAACCTTTTGACTATTTAACCAGTCGAGTGAGTCAATTTTAGTTCCAAAATTGCAGTGTTTCCTCATTTTCACCAGAGTTTCCATTTTTTATTAATATTAATATTAACAGCCACTGAGTATCTACAGGCACTGAGAGAACAACCCTTCCCAAAGATATTGCTCACAGAATCATCACTGAATTCATGCCTCAGACCAAATCCAGTCTCAGCACTGAGACTTGGTTTTGGACTCGATAGCGAACAGGCCAGGTTGGACAATGTACCCATGAGCGTGACGGTAAAAATGTTGAAAGGATTTGATCTAACGGTTCATTCAAATTTGTTGAGTTGAGAAACAAGATTAGGTCTTAAGTGTTAGAAAAGTAATCCCTAATCTCTTTCGTGCAAGAAAAGCAGAAGTGACTACAGAGTCTACTGATAGTCATGTGTGTTAGGGTTGACCCAGATGACCCACATCTGTATGTTTCAACAATACAGCCTTTTCTTTTAGGTCATTCACTGAAGTGCCAGAAAAAAACAGTACTTAACCACAGTACATAGCAACAGCACCTATGCATGCTATTGGTTGCATCCACCATTGCAGATATAAGGTATGAAAGCTTTTAAATGATAAGGGGTTTTGTTTAGATGGCATTCCATGGGACCCCTGGTACATCTTTAAACGTCTCAGACAGGTGAACGCTATGTGTGCCTCCTTTTTGATGAGTTACACTCGGCCATGTCCTGCATTCAATCTGATGGCTTCTTGCAGCAGGACAAAACACATCTAGAGATGCCAAAGTATGGTTAGAGGAACACTCATATGAGTTTGGGGGTTTTGCCATTCCTAGCTAAGTCACCAGATCTCAGATTTCTAGAATGTTCTGCAAGAAGTATAGGGTTATTGACTACAGAATATTTCCACAAGCTTGTGGAGTCCATGCCCTGTCGTTCCTGTGGAGGAAGGATGGCGACATGGCGGCCACAGCTCCTGTCTAAAATTGCATCACAGTCTGCCAAACCGTTTTTTTTTATTCTGTATGGGTGTTTCCTCCTTTTGAAAGATCCTGTATAATGTTTTTATATCATAAATCACATAGCTGACTATTGATAAACCAAGCAAGTTAAGTAAAAGTTTATATAATAATGTCAAGCTGTATTAGACCGCTTACACCACAGCAATATGCTTAAGATTACATTTTTTGCCAAGACAGAGAATAGTCTGGATGTTTGCCTCCCATGCATCTTGGATGATGGCGGGTCAAGTGGGCCGTACCTGAAGCATGAAGGGCCTTAACCATTGCCCTCAGGTAGACAGGAGCCAGACCGTTTTTGGCTTTGTAGGCCAGGGTCAGGGTTTTTATATCTAATACGAGCTGCTACAGGAAGCCAGTTGACTCCCAAATCACCATTCCTATGACTTCAAAGATGTTTAAGTATTTTTATTTGTTAAACAACTTTTATTATCAGCCTTAGTCTTAGGTTACATAGAGTGTTTATTAGAAAAGTCCCTATGAAAAAGTTGTTAATATAGAAACAATAACGTATGGGAATTAGTGCAGTAATAACACAAAAACAGTGAACAATTTCCTATCATTCAGGTCCAAAACGTCAACCAAACTGTGATACATGGCGGTTTGGCTGAGTAATTACAAGAAACAGGAAGATCTTTCTAACACACACACACACACCATGCAAAGAGAAGCGGAACTAATCACAGGATGTGGGAAGAGATGACAGATATAATGCAGTTGTAGGGAATTTCAGCATCTGATGAAGACCTGGGTTTTGATCTGGTGGGATCTCAAACCCAAGCACCGCAGGTTTCTGTTCACTGTGGGACTGCCACAGCAAACGTCGCTATTGTCATATAGAACGGTTCTCACCTTTTGGCTTAACTTTCACGCTTACAACAAGATTCATCACATCACAAAAGGGGAAAGGGAGTAGATTGAACAAGGACCATTTCAGTTAAAATGAAACCAAATTCTTGCATATGAGTCATAATTCCTGTTCAAGAGGTATATACTAGTATTGTTATACAAACGTTTAAGGATTTTGAGTTCAGTCTGTCTCCTCTTAATCCAAGGTGTTTTCAGACACCACATGCTTTCACACCCACCCTCACACCATCCTAGTGCTTACTGCACTGGGGGCCTTACACTGTAGATAATGTACACAGTCAGAAAAGAAACTGAAAATGTTAGCACAAAGTTATCTTTGTGATAACAGCAAGACATGACTGAACTGCCCTTGAGCAAAGCACCTAACCCCCAACTGCCCTTCGTGCACTGTAGATAAGGGTTGCCCACCACTTCGGGCAAGTGTGTTTACTAGTGTGTGTTTCACTTCATGGATGGGTTACATTCGACTGGGGTCAAAACCTAAAAATGAAGTAACTTATACTACAGGATGCATGTGTTTGTTGTTGTTGTTAATATAAAAGAAATATTGTTTAATATGTTTAAAATTTTACACATACCAGAAAAACTAGTACACCAGTCTAACACTCAGGTCTCCTGCAGGGCATGGACTCCACGAGCTAACGGAAATATTCTGTAGGTAATAAACACCATACTTCCTGCAGAACACTTCACAATTCTGTTGTATTCCAAGGTGTCAGATTTCTGCATAGCCATAATTTGGCGTCTGTAGAAATCTTTATGGTGGTGCATTGTCCTGTTGGATGAAACCAAACCCCTCAGAATGCATGTGTTCACCTGTCAGAGACCTTTGTAGACTTACCAGGGTCCCAGAGAATGCCAGCTAAACAAACCTCATACAATTATGAATCCAGCAACAATCTGTACAGTCTGTTCCCGGCACTTCAGTGTATAATGAGTCATATAGTAAGTTGTAATAGCGAGCATTAACCTAGAGATCTAAAGGTTTCTAAATGTTTCAAATTTTTTATCAGGGATCAGCAAAGAATCCCGTGCAAGCTGAAGGCATGTCCTATACCAAATCAAATGACATAGCATTGTATTTGTTTACTCAAATCGTACTGTGACCGCATTGCAACGGTGAATCATAACGCACTTCATTCCTTTGTATGTTTAATGTAATCATTTTCAATGCATCAAGATGTATATCACATTGGCCTGCACTGATGGAGATGCACATCTCTGCTGGTAATCAGTAATTCTGAACTCATTTAGGTCACATTTAGGTGTCAGTAGTGTGAAATAAAATGTGTGACCCCAGACCTATCACCACGAAGCTCTGCAGTGGCAAATGATGAGCAAAGAGTGTAGATTTTTTTTTTTGTACTGCATTAAGACACACTAGAAGGGTTGTACATCAGGAACATCCACAAGAACAGTCAGACCTCACAAATGATAAGACTACAAAAACTAAACTACATCCCTCACATCATTGGACACATAAAAAAACACAAGGCCAAAGTAAAGCGCAGTGCTATCTGTCCCTAAATCGACAGCACACTGTAGCTTTATACCTGAGCACAGTGACTAAGCATGAACACAAAACCACGCTGACAGAGTACACACTCAGCACAAACACACACTCACACACACACTGACCATAGAGACAGGCCGCTGTAATGGCTCCCTACAGACCAGATAGAGACTCGGTGGAGACAGAGCAGCAATTTCTAACAGAGCATAACAAATTCAAATGCTTGTGTGAAATGTGTATATATTTAGTACGTATTAAATATATATATATATATAACGTATTCTACAAGTTCTCACATCAAAAATACAAGTACAGATTTTTATCCTACAAGTTCTTACATCAAAAATACAATTTTACATTTTTATTCTACAAGTTCTCATAGCAAAAATACAAGTTCAGATTTTCATTCTACAAGTTCCCACATCAAATATACAAGTACAGATTTTTATTCTACAAGTTTCCATATCAAAGATACAAGTACAAATTTTATTCTACAAGTTCTTACATCAAATATACTAGTACAGATTTTTATTCTACAAGTTTCCATATCAAAGATACAAGTACAAATTTTATTCTACAAGTTCTTACATCAAA
>JAOVVF010000002.1:21731668-21746410 GCA_028565595.1 Duopalatinus emarginatus
CTGCCTAGTATGTGAGTGAATAAACTCCCTTACCATTTTCTCTTGTCCCAGCAGTTTTTAACAAGTACTTTTAACATGTGTTCACCATTTTAATTGTAACATTTCACTTTAAAGCTTTATTCATTTATATAGATTTAAAAAATGCAATTAATCGCGATTAACAATATGAAATTCTGAGATTAATCGCGATTAAAATTTAATCGTTTGATAGCCCTAGTAGAAAGTTTTGGATGATTGATACTACATAACTCTTTTGTAGTAGGATTCTGGTCTGAGTTCTTGAATCCTGATTTACCTGATTTACTAGTTTCAGATACTCTAAGAATTTAACTAAGCACTCTTGTAAGTCGCTCTGGATCAGGGTGTCTGCCAAATGCCGTAAATGTAAATGTCGCGCATGTGACGTATGTGGCACATGATAAGGCAAAAATGACAAAAAGGGGTGTTTAATAAACCGTATCCAAGTCAAGATATCCAATCAACCCCACTGTCACTGCAGATTCATCCTCTTTATCAAATTCAAAAAAATTCATCGGAATCTGAGGATCCAGCACTAGGAAATTCCCAGTTTTACCACAGTGGTGTTCATTGCTGTCCACCCATGATGTCATCATGCAGTGTCAGGAATTTCTGTAACGAGCTCTGGTTTTATTTGTTAATTTATTAAAAATTGTCCATTTTAAAGCAAATTAAGCTGCTATTTTCATTTTAATTAGCATGTTTATATATTTCAGTAACTAAAACAATGTGACATCACCAGGGGGGTCCATTAGGTTCTGCTTTGCCTTTAAGCCACACCTAGTGCAGTGCTGCGCTCTACATTTCCCTATTTCATGTAAAAGCGTCTCAGTGCTTGCGTCACATTTGTTTTATAACGCGATAATTCTGAAGAATTCATTTGACTTTTTAATTTTCATTTCCGCCCGAGCCTAATCAAAAGTATTAAAAGCAAATCCAAGTCTCAAATCCAGGTTCCCACATCCGATCTGAATCCAAAATCAACAGTTACGGTGGTTGACTCATTTTCATATTATCTAGCACCAGGGATGCAATAGCATTGATAAGCAACCAATTGCAAGACTGGAAAACTGTCTAGGAAGTTACTCAACAGTCTATGTGAACAAGCACGCATATGTAACAGCTCAAATCAGGGAATGTGTCCCCTTTATAACCATGGTCAAGCTTAACTTTAGACTGGCTCTTTGTTTACTTACACCAACAAAACATGCAAAAAAATTCAAATGAAGGTTTGTCAAAATATAATGCAAATGTTTTTGGGTATTTTTTAAAGTTCCTGCACCTTTCCAGCCCTGTACAATGTTTAGTAACTTCCTTTATGGTGGATGAGGATGTTGACCTGTAAGATCAGTGTAGTATTTTGAGTAGGAGCTAAAATGCTACACATAAGGCTTTTAATACATAAGCAAGGTTTATTCAGCAGGGTTTATTTTGTTATTCTCGGCTACATTATGAATTTTTTATGAAGTCTGTCTGTTTGCTTTTACATCACGAAGATGCAGGATTAACTACAGTAATTATTCCCAGTTTGTCCTGTTAAACTCATATACTATACTACTATACTAAACTTAGCTTATAAACCAACACACTGCTGATGTGAAAGTGTCTAATGCTTATGTTGATCACACCTTTTCCTTTCTGTGCTGTGAACTAGGGTTTTCTCAGTAGACGCTGACAGAAACAATCACTTTGTGTACAAAAGCGAATCTAGGGGGGGATCTGCTATTACATAGACACACAGCAGTGTATGAGGTCTGCTCGTCCCTGTTTTTGTCATTCTGTTCAGCTGCTCTAGTCTGTACATGGGATTTCTTGTGTGTCCCGAGAGCATTCCTGTCATGAGGGACTGGAAACACTGAGCACATGATGGTTAAAAATGTGTTCATTTTCTTTTTCTATGAAGAAGAGAAGCAAAGAGAGTCACAAAACAGACGCAGAGACCAGATAAACGAGCGAGGGAAACAGGGTGGGGTTAGCTGTGTGAGGGGAAGAGGAAGACAATAGGGAGGTTGAGGTCATGTATACAAACGTGGCTTACCTGTCTGGTTGCTAAGATAGGGTTGCCTTAGGTTGAGAGGGAGGGAGAGATTCATGTCTGACAACGCTAAGCCCTAATGAACAGTTTATATCACTTGAAATACTCGGGTATGTAAGATAGTATAATAGTAATGTTTTTGACAGTGTATACTTGCATGGCTGTCATTAATTAAGCTTTATATTGTGTTGACCGTCATGTAACACGTTTCTGTCTCTCTGTTGTACAGGTGGTAAATGCTGGCATCATGCACGGACCCCGAAGAAAGCTGAAAGTCGTCATCATGACTATAATGGCTGCGTTCATCTTCGTTATAGTGGAAATTTCGAGAAGCGCCAACCAGGCGAAAAATGGCCGGCACAAAATTCGGATTCCCACCAAGCCGTTTTGGGGCAAACTTGCCCCCAATGATGCGTTCTGGAACCGCCAGCAGCAAAAACTGGACTATTCGAACAACCCGATCCTTAACGTACTAAACTCCACATTCGATGGACCTCTACCGGACTGGCTGAACGACACGGTTGCCCAAGACTCCTGCGAGCCAAACGTTAAGGTTATGACACAAGTGAAGAATTTCAGCTTGCTTCCAGATCGTTTTAAAGACTTCTTATTGTACATGAGATGCAGGTCATATCGCATGGTCGTGGACCAGCCTAAGATATGCAAAAATCAACCGTTCCTGCTGCTGGCTATCAAGTCATTGGCGTCACATTTCGATCGGCGCCAGGCGATACGAGAGTCCTGGGGTCAAGCCGGTCTCTTGGCAAATAAGACTGTTGTGACTGTGTTCCTCCTTGGCAACGCCACCGCTGTGGACCACTTCCCAGACTTGTCGCCGATGTTGGAGTATGAGAGCAACATGCATGGAGACATCCTTCAGTGGGACTACAGAGACTCCTTTTTTAACCTGACCGCTAAAGAGGTCCTTTTCCTCGAGTGGTTCAGCACTCGCTGTCCGGAAGCTAGCTTCATATTTAAGGGTGACGACGACGTCTTCGTCAACACTCTACTTATTATAGACTTCCTCAAAGGTCTGTCCCCTGCCAAGGCGCAGGACCTGTTTGTTGGGGATGTAATAACGAATGCTGGACCTCACCGGGACAAAAAGGTTAAGTACTACATACCTGAGAACGTTTTCGTTGGGAGGTATCCACCGTACGCAGGTGGAGGAGGGTACCTTTACTCCGGAAGCGTCGCCAAGAGGCTACAAGGGATCATGAACAGGGTGCCGTTATACCCCATTGACGACGTCTATACGGGCATGTGCCTGAGAAAGCTGGGACTCGCCCCGGAGAAGCACAAGGGTTTCCGTACTTTCGACATTGAGCCGAAATATCGGAACAACCCGTGTGCCTATAAGAGCCTGATGCTGGTTCACCCACGAACTCCGCAGGACATGATTAAAATATGGGGGTGGCTTAATGACCCTGCTTTAAATTGTCAGTAAATCTTCACACGAGGCCTTTCAACAACCTCAGGGTTGCTTGTTTGTATTTGGCAGCTAAGATGATTGTTGTTGTTATTATTATTATTATTATTATTATTATTATTATTATTATTATTATTATTGATCATGCAGAAGAGGTGAGTTAGTCACATTCGGGCGTCATTCTGTAAGTTAATAAATATATTTCCAATAGTGTTACAGGTTTTTACTCACCGACCATACATTGCTCCGTTACAGTAACTTTAGGGGCGGTGTAGTTGCGTTTATGTATACACAAGACGTTAGGATTGTGGAAGTTCAGCTGGTTTGAACTTGGTGCAGTAGGAAAAAGCAACACGATCACCGCAGTCTGTTATTTTTATTTATCTTTGGGTTGTGTGATTATAGGACGGTAAACAATGTTGTTGTGCTGCTTTTTTTTTCTCTTTCAAAGATTGAATCATGAAGGTTAAGGTAAAAGCATTAGACAAGCTAACGACCTGCAGCTGCGCTTGATTGATGATTATCATGACAGCGACGGGTTATCGGTACCCACATGGTTTCGGTGGCACTGATTCTCACACGCCGGCTGGATTAATTGTTTACCCACCCCACAAAGTTCACAGTGCGTTGCTAATGTTTTGCCTCAGAAGGTTGTTTTTTGGTTTTTTTTTCTGCTGCAACTAAAGATGAAGAATGAAATGAGTTTCCACTAATAAGCTGAGGTGAATGTAGATTTAGAGATTAAGTATTGTGTGTCAGGAAGGTGGTGTGATAAATTTCATGGTAGTGATATCTGTCTGATAGGTTGTTTTATTCCTTTCCACAGTCTGTTTGTGCATTTTTAGTTTAAACGAGACAACGGGTTATTGTCTGTCTAGCCAAAGTGCATCATGCTGCAGCAACCTTATTCCGTTCACCTCTTCGAATGAAAGCTACGACACCAAAACACTTGTGCCTTTCACTCGACAAAGCAGCGAGCGTTTTCCCATTTCAGTATTCATCTGTCCGTGCCTTATGCAATACACCCGGATACAGAATAAAACCGGATTGGACAATGTGATTTGTTTATATTTTGCTCAGTTGGTCAGTTTTTCAGAGTAAGCATAACATGCTTATCTTTCTTCCTGCCCCCTGACCAAGAGCAGTGCGGCTTATTAATCGCTCTGGCTTTACTCTCACTTCCACAACCACAGCACCACAACAAAATCTTATCTATGGTAAAGTTACACGTGCTGGGTACGTAGTGCAAACACACCCTGCTCACCTCTTTTTAATCAAGACACTGGATTCCTCTTACTTTTACCCCGGAATACCAAAGCGTCCCCCCAGCTCACTTTCCTACATGTTCTGTACTAAGAAAATATATAAAATTATTGCATATTGTGCCTGCTTGCTGTTATAAAACCCAACAAGTCATGTTTACATGTCAGGATGGATAAATGATTAGTAAAAGAAATGTAAAAAAAATATGTAGTCAAGCCATATTTATAGACTTATATTGATTCAACTGCCGTTATTTATGAACCAGTGGCACTTTTTCGACTGGAGTCCTGGCTTTGGAGTCTTGCAATTCCTTATCCAGGACAAGCCTGATTGTTCATACTGATCAACTTGAATAAAGATAAGCATTATGTATTTCATATTGCAATAGATATAGTAGCGACTCGTATATTCACTTCTCGCTGAGCTCTTAACCATTCCTGAGGCTCATGGTGTTAGTGCACACTTGCTCATACGGACCAAATTAGTCTGTTATTTGATTAAATGTTAGATTATATAATTTAAAAGTTGTTTTTTTTTATCTGTGATTATGTATGATTATAATAATAGACAGGTCCTGATTATGATTCAGCACTGAGTGCTTGTCCCGTTCACATGTTTCATGACCTGCGCAGTTTTCTTCTGTGACTCAGGTCTCGGTTGTCTGAAGCTGTCAGAACACATCAGGCAGTTTTAAAAGGGTGCCACAAAACACACAAAATTTAAAAAATCTTATAATTAAAACTTTTATAACATATGGAGCCTTTTTTATGCCAATGTGCCTGTATTTCCCCTACTGTTCTTTATTGCTGACTTGTGCACATTTGTTTGTTTCCTCTCTGAATTGAATAAAATAAATGGTTTTGTATTTACAGGTTGCCTCGATTTGCTTTGTGTCTTCTGCAGCTTCATATTCATCCAAGAATCAGTATTTGTTCATGCACCTGCTCAGTAATGAGAAAAGTGAAATCTGTCATTGTGGGTCACATGCACACCGACTCCGACTAGTGTCAGTGACGAGGTCAGGAAGAGAGATTAGTCAGAGAAGCAAGCTAGGACACAAAAGTGACACGCTGTGTATGATGATGCTACCACCACCGATCTTCTCTGTGTGGTTAGTGTTCTGTAAAAAGATTTCATTTTGCTGCTGTCAGACCTGACATTTGTTCCTGAAATTGTTTTAATGCACAAGGTTTTCATGATGGTGTTTGTGTTCTAACAAAGCTCCCAGGCCTTCCAGGTAAAGGTGGATTAGATAAGGGCCTGTGCTAAATGATGTAAACATTGAGATCATGTGACACTTGCTCACATTTTCAATACATGTGCAGTCACAACTTTAACTTTTGTGCAGCTTTACGAGGTATACACTGATCAGCCATAACATTGACACCACTGACAGTCTGTTTTTGAATTACAGTAGTTGTGTTGGAAGCAGGACAAATGGGCGAAAGTAATAACCTGTGGGTCCGAGCATCTCCAAAACAGCAGCAGGTCTTCTGGGGTGTGTCCCTGTATGCAGTGTTTAGTTCCTATCAAAAGTAGTCTAAGGAGGGTCAGTGACTGGTTCATGGACAACCCGAGTCTCACTGATGTGTTTGGGTGGTGAAGACTAGACTGTCTGATACAGATCCACAGAAGGATCTGTTGCTAACGTCTTGGTCTCAGATACCACAGAACACCTTCAGAGGTCTTGTGGAGTCCATGACTTGATCGGACGTGGTGTTAATGTCATGGCTGTTTGGCATATAATCGCAATTTTACTTCCAGGATGTAGCAATACAAAATGTGGATAAGATTAAGGGGGTTGAATACTTATGCAAAGGCACGGATTCTTTTTAGAAACATGTTTTTAGCTTGTTTTTTGTGTTCTGATCAGTGCCCAGTTATTATTGGTGAAAGGTCTGTGAGGCTACCAATCAGGAGCCAATTCAAAGAATCGGCAACAGCGTCTCCATCAATTGTTTCAAGGTACGGCTATGTATAATACGCAGGTTAAGTAGCAAAAATTTTTTGAAGTGCCAGAAAAACAGCTGCGCCACTCTAGTACTTGGTAGGTCCTCCAAGTACTCACCATAATGATGACCTTGGTAAACTCTATAGACTGTGTGTGTGTGTGTGTGTGTGTGTGTGTGTGTGTGTGTTAAAATACCAGAAGATCAGCAGTTTGTAAAATACTCCAACAAGCCCATCTGACACCAACAACATTACTGTTGATGTGAACATTAACAGAAGCTCTTAACCTGGGGGCAGCCATGGGCTTGTGGTTCAGGAACCAGCCTTGTGACCAGTAGTGCTTCGAGCAGGGTACTGAACCCCCAAGTGCAAGCCGGATGCTGTGGGTAGAGGCTTTCCCCTAACTCCAGTCTGGTGTTCTCCTGCCCTCTAGTGTTCAGTTGTGTGTGTGTGTGTGTGTGTGTGTGTGTCTGTGTTTCACTGCACGGGCGGGTTAAAGGCAGAGATCGAATTTGTCTTTGTAGGTCAGTAGTTCACTTTTCTGTATGGGTCTATGCATTGTGTTGCAGCCACCTGATTGGCTGATTTAATAACTGTTCTAATGTTTTGGTCTGTCTAATTGTTTCCAATAAAGTGCACAGTGCTTTTATGAGATGTGATAATCAGCAGGGTACGTATAATGAGTCCCAAACTGTTTTATTCCTCTTCCACCACAACACACACACACAATAATTTCCTCTTTTGAAAAAACATCATGTTGTTTTTTTTTTTTATCCATTTATAGCTATGTATTACGTCTGCAAATTAAAATAGATACTTGTGTGATGGCAGCTATAAACAGTTCTTCCTTTACCAGCCTCAGTTAATAAGGTTAGGTCAATAAGTTAATGTTACCTATAGAGAAACTATAAACCTCTTCAACAAGAAGACTTGCACTGGAACTGGAGACTCCTTCCATTACAATTGCCTTAATATACAGTATAGCTGTGGATTTTCTTTCTTTTTTTTTTGCAGCTGAAACCCCTGGAAGAGTTGCCATTATGCCATTATAGAAAAATTAATCAACACCTTCTGGCCAATCAGATGCAACTTCAGGCATGGTTCGAAATTAGGGAACCTGCCTTGTGAGTGGAAGGTTGCTGGTTGCTTTGATTCCCTGTACAGACAAGAATTGACTGAATTGCCTTTTAGCCTTGAAGTGCTTTCTGGGTACCAGGACTAGGAGTGTGTGTGTGTATTTCACTAGTGTGTGTGTTTTACTGTGCACATGGGTTAAATGCATAGTAGGTCAATCACTTGGCTTTCACTTTCATTTTATGAATCTAGATTTATATCTCCAGATTATGACTCGGAGCTCTCTGTTAGACTAATCCTCAGAACATGTCTGATCTCATCTCTAATACATTTCCATGAACTAATTCTACATATTTCTTCCAGGTGACTCATGTTTATCATTTCAGCCTGTCTCTGGCTAGACAGCTCTTTACAATTATGTGATTCTGTTTCTTGTAATAAGATAAGTGCTTGGCATTACTACCTCCCTCCTCATCTCTACAGTCTATTGAATTATTTTTCATGACCATTTAACCCTGGTCTCTCTTTTCTTTTTTTTTTCTTTTTATTTAGAATTAACATTTTTCATAAGGAATAAAAAACATGGGTATAAACATACAGAATATTAGATTAAAATAAGGGAAATGAATGAGGGTGAAGGGGTACATGAGGTCAGTTAATATAGTCCATTCATCAGAATTGCTTATAAGGAGCCTGTATCCTTTTTTTCCCCCGCGCTCCTGTTAACCAAAAAGTTCAGCAGTAGGAGGGTTTCTCTAGAGCCATTATTTTGTAATGGTCTTTTTTTTAACTTGCAGCCAAAAAAAAACATTAAAAGGTGAGCACCATCATTACTCATCACGGATATGACACAGATACCAATACCTTAACCCAGGACTAATCCTCAATAAACAGCTGAGTGACTTCTGATAGCTCTTGTGGACCTTATACCTCCTTATGGAAATAATTCTGAAGCTGGAGATACCTATAAATGTCTAGCCCATAGGTTTGGCCTAAATTATTAAAAGTTTTTTTTTATTTATTTATTTTTTTTAGATATTTTACATAGGAGGTGATGCCCGAGTAAGCACATTGCCTGTATCTTCTGTTTTGCAGTGCTGCCATGAGGTGTGGCTCTTCTTCCTTCCTTCTGACTTCATGCTGTCTGTGTTATCTATAATGTTAGTGTCATTTCTTTATAGGCTTGTATATTTCTTTGAAAGATGGAAATGAAGAAAAGAAAGGAAAATCTGGGCAGGAAACTGATACACAAAGGCAGGCAGACCCCCACACAAGAAAACCTGCACCTTCTAACCTGGGTGAACTTTACTCAAAGTTGAGCAAATCTATGACTTTATTCATCATCTAAGGTGCTTGTCCTAGTGGGTTATGGGAATCAGTCCCAACAGTCATTAGGTGGAAGGCAGGGAATCACCCTGGACAGGTCACCAGTTCATTGCAGGTCAGACACACAGACCTTTGGATAATTTAGTGTCTCCGGTTGACCTGACTGTATGTCTCAAGGAGAGCATGCAAGCTCCATACAAAAAGGATCCTCATCGCCTGGCTGGGTAATCAAACCCAGACCCTTTTTACTCTGATGCTGCTAGGAAGTGGTAGCTCTGTGATTAAAATAGTACACATCTGATCAGATGGTTGTGAGCTCAAATCCAGGTATAGAAGACCTTTCATTGTTGTTGCAGTTCACCTTTTAGGCAGCAGAGGGCAATTCATGTCATTGCCAACCGCTCTTAGATACAACATTTGGTCTAACTGTATATAAAATTGAGTCATGTAATCCTTCTTGTCCAGAACCCACCCAGAATCATACATCCCAGGATACCACACACACACACACACATTTACTCACACACTTTCACCTAGGGCAATTAAGCACATTCATTTCACCTACCATGTGTTTTTTCGGAAGTAGGAGGAAACCTGAGAACCTGGTGAAAACCCAGACAGACACTGAGAGAACACAGCAAACTGCATACAGACAGACCAGAGCGAGGATCAAACCCACAACCCCAGATCCCTGGAGCTGTATAGCCACACACACTGCCGGTGCCACTGTGCCCCCCCCCCCTTTTGTGATTACTGTGAAACCATTTCCCACATACACACTTCTCCCTTTTTTCCTGAAAATGTGATGCAGGAAAGTGAACCATGTTACACCCCAGACTGGATGAAATCCCTGGCAGTTTACCATCAATTTCTACATTTGGCAGGAATAAATGAATACCACTAGAGGGCAGTACTGTGGTGTTAAATCTCACATAGTATTCTGTGATATTGTATGTGTGAACTGTTCAGTGTTTACTGCCTGCAGAAGACATTACTTTTTGCTCCAGCTAGAGATCTTGTACATCTTATACAGATTCAAGAGTGGCTTGTTTTCCCTGGATTTTAGCCTAACCAACATTATACCTGATTTTGCAAGTATTTCTAACAGCAGGCTTTAGGCATTGGCTGGATTTATATTTTTAAGTATATTTTTTATAAAGTAAGGTCAATTAAGAGCAATATTAAGTCCTGAATGTCCTGAAATATTGATCATGCAGTCCACTGTTTTAAAAAAGATAATAATAATTATTAATTGATATTATTATTATTATTATTATTATTATTATTATTATTACTATTTAACATTTAAAAGAAAAGAAACCCTGCTTTCCTAGAGTGCCCCCTAGTGGTCCCCCATTCAGTTCAAGTGACCAAAGACAAACCGAGTCAATGCTTCAGTCCATCATGCTCCAGCCATGACACTCTACAACACCAAACTCTGAGTCCCAGAATTCTTGGCAGCCACGCCCAGTACTTTTCAACCCACCCGTTCTCAGTCCCCTGAGTTTTAGTTGCGTTTGTTCCATCTGTTTTATGTTCTCTAATTATGTTCACCTGTTTTGAGTTTGCCCTGCTCTTTAGTTAATGCAGTTAAACCCCTCTGTTTCTTCCGTTATGATGTCGTGCTGCCTGTACCAAGCCGATGTAGATTCCTGAACTTGATTTCTGTTTCTGCTCAGTCTAGTCTAGTCAGTCTGCCCAGTTTGCTGATCACCTGACCAAAGCCTGTTCCTCACGTTTGCTCTTGCTTGTCAATTTGTTTGTCTAAGACATTTGTATTAATGTCCCTGCACTTGTGTCCCAACCCCTTTCTCAGCAGTTCATTTATATACAAATCTCATATTGTGATTTGTTTGTGTACTTGCTCATTTATTTATACACAACTGCTTATATCTGCATCCCTGCATCTAAGTATTGAAGACTTCATAAACTCCTATAACTTACTAGCTTATAGCTCCAGAGATAAATTACAGAAGCAGGAATCAGACACTGTGTCTACTCTGGCTGACCGGATCTGGCTGGATATAAAGCTGTTACTTCACTTTTTCACCTGGACTAATCTATCTCACTAATGACCTGTCCTTAATATTCTGTGTTCCTGTGTGTCATCCTTTTTCATGTCTCATCCTCACCACACAGAGCATCAGCTGACTGTCTGCTGCTCAGTATCTGATTTGTTCTCTTTTGCCTCCGGATATCCATTCCACTGGACTAAACTGCTCATGAGATTATGATGACGTCAAGCAGTGAACTGTGTTTAGCATATCCAAGATATCCAATCGTACATGGAGTGTCCTGAAGCATGTGTTTACACTCACTGCAAAGACTGTGGGCTTGATTTTGCACTCCTGATGCTATAATAACTAGTGGGATATATTAGGCAGCAAGTGAACAGTCAGTTCTCAAAGTTGCTGTGTTGAAAGCAGGAAAAATGGGCATGTAAAGTGAGGCGCATAGTGTGTAAAAGTCACCAAGGCTCTGTTGACTTAATAACTGCAGAGTTCCGAACCTCCCCTGGCATTAACATCAGCACAAAAACCGTGCACCAGGAGCTTCATGGCACTGATTTTCATGGCTGAGCAGCTGCATGTAGGCTTTGCATAAGTGCCAAGCATCAGATGGAGTGGTGTAAACATGTCGACTACGCTTCTGGATCAAGCTTCTTAATCCAGCAGTCTGATAGACGAGTCTGGGTTTGGTGAATGCAAGGAGAACGTTAAATGCCTGAATGCATTGTGCCAGCTGTTTGGTGCTTGGTGGAGGAGAGATAATGGTTTGTTTTTCAGAGATTGGTCCAGGCCTCTCGGTTCCAGTGACGGGAAATATTAATGCTTCAACATACTAAACATGACTGCATCCTAGTGACCAAAGCAAGGTCCATAAAGGCATGGTTGGGTGAGTTTGGTGATGAAGAACCTGACTTGCCAACACACACCAGACCTTAACCACTTCCAACACCTTGAATGGAACTTGAATGGAGATTGTGTGCCAGGCCATCTTATCCAACATCAGCGTCCGACCTCACAAGTGCTCATCTGGATGAATGGGCAAAAATTCCTACAGACACACTGCAAAGGTCTTTGCAGAGGAGTGGAAGCTGTTATAGATGAGAAGGGAGGACCATCTCTATATTAATGCCTATGGATTTAGAACGAGACATCATCAAAGATCCTGTCTCTGACCCAATACTTTTGATCATATAGTTATTCGGTGTCACAAATACAAATATAGACAAATATGTATCAAGTGGTGTGTAGTGAGTATTTTAGCTTGCATACAGTTTGAGTTAAAACTGATATAGAAACACACACTGAGTGACTAATCCTGGACTCAGCCCACATTTCAGCATGTGTTTAAAGAGTAAGAGCTCATACTTGTGAGAGAGAGAGAGAGTGAGAGTGAGAGAGAGCGAGGAATGTATGAGAGGAAGTGAGAGGAGAGAGAGACCGTATGCCAGCATCATCCATCAGTATGAAATCTCTTTGAGTGATTAGTCCAGAGTTAAACAGGTCTTTCCTGTGACGCAGCAATCTACTGGAACAGGAAGTCAGTCCGGCAGAGTAACTGATAACCAGCCTGTACTGTAGTGTATGTCTGACCCTCAGCTTGTTTCCCAGTATGACCCTCAGCCTGTTATTAATTAGTAAAACACCTATAAGACATGTTGAAAAACGACCTGACCTTTACCTCTGTAATAGAGTAAACTTCTCGCTCTGCATCCATCCTGCAAGCTGTACCGATCCTACTACATCCTTACACACTCACACACACACACACACAGGAGTGAGCACTATAATAACACCTCTGTGTATTTCTCCACTCTGCTGTTTGTCCTGACCTGTGTTATTCTTTGCACTAGGATTTCTCCGTCTCTGGACACTGATCCGATTTAGTTTGGAACGCTTCACTTCCACACTGTGCCCGTGGATCTGTCCAGGAAAATCAGCATCTTTGGGTTTGAGGAAACTGGCACTTAAATATAGTTTTACATTCTCACTTCACTCTTTTTTCTTTCGCTCTCTCCATCATTCTCTTACATTCTCGCTCACTTTCACTTACTCTGTCTCACTTTGCTGATTTTTCTCTTCCTTTCATTTAATATCTTTTATTGTCTCCTCTATCATTTGTTTCTCTCTTGCTCACTCTCTCTCCTTCTATCGTTTCATCCCTTTTATTTTATTTTTTTATTGTGACCTGCTAGTCACTGTAATTTTAGACTGGAAAGAACCAGAGAGAGAAATAGAATATTTATTTATCTTCTCCATTCCTTCCATTTCTCTCTTTCTCTCTTTCCATGCTCTCTTTATCTCTGTCCATCTTTATATCCCTATCCTTCTTCCTTTCTTTTCATCCTTGCGTTCTCTCTTGGTCAGTCTTTCTGTGTCTTTTTATTTTTCTTTTCCTTTCATTTTCCATTTCTATTTCCACCCTGTCAGCGTCTCGTCATCTCTCTGTGTCGCTGTCCCTCTCAGTCTCTCTCTTTCAGGCTCTCTCTCTTGCTGTTTCCCTTTTCCTTTCCTTTTTTTTTTATCTCTCTCTCTCTCTGCCTCTCACTTTTCATCTATTTCTCTCTCTTTCTGCCCATTCTCTCGATCCCTGAAGTAGAAAGTAAAGCATTTAACAGAAGTTAATAATAATAATAATAATAATTAGTATAAACAATATAAACAGCAATAATAACAGTAACAATAAAAATAATAACAATAAAGAAAATAGTGATAATGACTACATTTAGGAGTAATAATACTAATGCGGGTGGGGGGGTTGGGTGGAGCAGTCAGAAAGGTGGTGGCGGAGTAAGTAGAGTGTGGGAGTCAGTAGGTTGGGGGGGTATGGGGTGGATAACCACTATCTCTCGGGGAGTGGGCGTGTCCTTGAACAAGAACGATTCCTAATTTTTGTATATATATTATAAATAATTGGCATTACCTAATTAAATCTGTCTTGACCTTCATCTGTCATACAGTAAACACACAGTCTGTCCTCTGGGCAGCCAGGAGTTTTTGTACCTGTCCATTTCGATGGCCAGACTGTGGTCACTGAGTCTGTGCTTGGTCAGGATCTGTCTCGTCTTTGTATCCCTGAGAATCAGGAGATACACCACTTATACATACTCTGTTTTAGGGCCTTCTGGTTTCAGTTCCTGATGTTCCAGATAAAGATTTTTATTAGGATTAATGTTGAGTTTGGGTTGAAAAGCAGAGCTGGAGTGAGGAGCTGTTTGTTAGATGGTACCAGAACCAGCTGACTGACTGATGGAGCTCTTTTCAGGGTTCAGTTCTTCTCTCTCTTGCTCTCTCTCTCTCTCTCTCTCTCTCTCTCTCTCTCTCTCTCTCTCTCTCTCTCTGTCTCTCTCGCTTGCTCAATATTTATGTCTCTCTTCCTCTCTCTTCTCCTCCTCCTCCTCCTTTCTCCGTCTCTCCCCATTACACACACACTTCTTCTTTTTCTCTCTGGATCAATAATATCTTATTGCAGCCTAAAATATACATTACCGTACTTGAACAAAACACACATCTGCTCAGCAGTGAAAGGTGACTCATGCTGTTCTATGACTGTCTCGGGACAGTGCGGACCTCCGTGATCTTACTGACTTCACTGACATTACTGACCTTACTGACCCCACTGACTTCACTGATCACATACG
>JAOVVF010000002.1:21775154-21801802 GCA_028565595.1 Duopalatinus emarginatus
TCCCATGCTTATCTGTCTGTCTGTCTGTTGTTTCCCATGCTTATCTGTCTGTCTGTCTGTCTGTGTTTCCCATGCTTGTCTGTCTGTCTGTCTGTGTTTCCCATGCTTATCTGTCTGTTTGTCTGTGTTTCCCATGCTTATCTGTCTGTCTGTCTGTCTGTGTTTCCCATGCTTATCTGTCTGTTTGTCTGTGTTTCCCATGCTTATCGGTCTGTTGTTGTTTCCCATCTATCTATCTGTCTGTCTCATTCCCCATGTCTGTCTGTCAAGTTTCTAGTGTCAGAAAACGTTTGTGAACTGGACACCAACAGATGCTTGTCAATTAAACAAGACAGTATCTATCAGTAGTTCACACCAAAACATCAACAACAAATCACTCAGAAGTGTTTAAATCATCAATGGACACACTGTCTATTATTTAATAAACCGTAAACAACATGGATGAACGTCTCAGTATTTCTAAGTGATTGGGAAACTTGCTGCATCTCTCTCACCTCCACCTCAGAAAAGCAGAGCATCTGTGAAGGTGATGATGACTTCATGCTGATGGAGGGAGAGAAAGAGGGCTGGGTTACAGAGGTGAAAGAAAATGACAATGGAAAGGAAAATGAATATGAAACGGATATCGGCTGTACTGCTGTTATAGCAGACGTCTTAAATGGATGATATTGGCAACCTTGAAAGCAAAGTCTGTGTGTGTCTGTATGTGTGTGTCTGTCTCTGTGTGTGTGTGTGTCTGTGTCTGTGTGTGTGTGTGTGTGTTGGGGTGGAGGGCTGTGGAGGCTTGTCCTTGTCCTTCATCCGTTCTCTTCACTTCTGTCCCATGGTCCTCTAGCTTTGACCACTCTCGCTGGCAGATTGACCCTCACATGCTCCCAGAGTAAACAGGAAGAGTCTTTTGTTTTGACTTTTGCTCAGTGTGACGCAGGAGCTGAAATAAACATGACTGAAGGCCCAGGCGTGTGTCAACGTCACCTGGGAGCGCGTCTTAATCCGCTTTTCTGGCGCCTTTCTACAACGTTCTTAAACCCTGTTGCTCTCAGATCTCCCACCGAGACCTGGACACATGCGTACAGCGCTCTTATGGGATGCAGTGGGTGTGTGAGACACACATACACACACACACACACACACACACACACTTGATTGCTACTCATGTGGGACAGTGTCTTTGTAAGACTTTGAGACGAGTAAAACTTTTTGCTGTAATGATTCTGTCTTTTTCTGTCCTTTGTGTCTGCCCTTGCATCTCTCTGTCTTTCTCTCTCTCTCTCTCCCCCTCCTGTGCCTGTCTCTCTTTTTGTTTCTGTCCATCTGTCTGTCTCTATCTGTCTCTCTATGTTTCTCTCCATCTCTGTGTCTGACTGTTTCTCTCTCACACACACTCCCTCTGTATCTGTTTTTTTTTCTCAGTCTCTCACTGTATCGGTCTCTTTCTTTCTGCCCCTCTCTGTCTGTTATTTTCTGTCTCTCTCCCTGTCTGTCTGTCTGTCGTTATCCATGTCTCTCTTTCTGTATCTGTCTTTTTGTGTAACTTTGTCTCTCTTGTCATTTCTCTCTCTCTTTCTCTCTCTGTCTGTTTCCTCCGTTTTTGTGCCTCTTTATTTCTGTCCCTCTGTCTCTATTTTTTCTACTTCTGTGGATGAACACAGACTGTTAGCCTGTTACCAGATCCTCCTTAGTCTGTCTATTTATCCATGTCCTTCACCTCCTGTGTCTGTCTGTCTGCTTCCTGACACATCCACTGTGCTTTAGGAACGTCTCAGTTGATGCTACTGAAAAGAGACAGATTTTAGCATGTTTATGTTTAGCAGGACAGACACACTAATCCCTGTGTGTCTTATTTGCCTTTCTCCAGCAGTAAGTCGTCTTGCTGTTTTTGTTGTGCCTGGACCGTCAGTGGTTCGGAAAGGTCAGACGGGGCTTAATATCACATGGCATGAGTGTAGCGGTGGATTACATATGAAAACACACACACACACACACCTGAGCTGCTTTCTTTTACTTTCTCGCTCATATCCAAGTTATATCTCATCACACTATCAACCGTAGTTTTATTTTATAATGTACCTGAATTTGTACTGAACACCAATAAAACTGTAAATAAACCCCAGGGAGGACATCAAATGTAGCTGTAAATGGATAAAAATACGACCGGTGTAAGGCAGGGACTTGCTGCTATTGGACCACAGAGTGATTTATGACTGATGTACGTTGCAGTGTAGTACTATGAGATCTGGGAGTAGTGTGTGATGCCCAGTATTGGGCTGATGTTATTGTAGTAACTGAGGTGACTGACTGCATGCATGTAGTACTGAGTAATGTCAAACATCTCTGCAGGTGTGTGACCGTGTGTGTGTGGTGTGGTTTAACACTCTTCCTGTCTAACTGTGGACTAATAAGGGACCAGTTGGACTTATTGTGAACTGATCATTAGTATAAAAAGACTAGGAATGGACTAATTACAGACTAGTAATGGACTAATAATGTACTAGCAATTGATGGATTAATCACATACTAATACTAATGATGGATTAATCACATTCTATAACATTCTAATAAATAACTAATGATGTACCAATAATAGACTAATCACTCACTAGTAGTTGTCTAATCACAGTCCAGTAATTAATTACACATGTACTAATCATAGACTAATAAAAGACTGATGATGTACTAATAGTGGATTAATTACATACTAATAATGGCCTAATCAAGGACTAAAGATGTACTAACAATGGACTAATCACTAATGATGGACCAGTCATGGACCAATCATGGATTAATAATAGACTAATCACAGACTAGTAATTGGCTAAACATGTACTAATCGTAGACTAATAATGAACGAACAATGGAATAGTGATGGATTAATTATAGACTAATAATTGACTAATCACAGACCTATTACAGACCGATGGACTAATTACAGACCTATTACAGACGGATAATTCAGCAATCATGGACTAGTAGTTGGCTAAACGTGCTAATCATAGACTAATAAATGACTAGTAATGTACTAACCATGGATTAATCACATGCTAATAAAGGACTGATCAAAAACTAATGCTGTCGTAATAATGGACTAATCACACACTAGTAGTGGACTAATCACAATCCAGTAATTAACTGATCATAGACTAATAAAAGACTGCTTATTAGCAATCCGATTTATTTTTAAAAACCTATTGACCTCCTTCCCTCTGATATAAAGCACAACCTTTTGGCTTATTGTCTTATTAATTAATAAATTTGTTTGGCTTGTGAAGGCTATGTGAAAGGTCAAATGGTGTATGATGAGATCATGAGCAAGCTGACTCTTGTCTGTGGTGCGATTCAAAAACAGTGAACAAACTTTAAGCCGCAGACTTCTTTAACAGGAGTTTGAATTTGGCAATGACTGTTGCATATTTTGACCAATGAGATCTTCATAATCATGAGGAATAGACATGAAGAAGATCTACAGAAGGATCTGTTGCTAACGTCTTGGTGCCAGTTACCACAGGACACCTTCAAAGGTCTTGTGGAGTCTGTATGTTTGTTTAGACAGGGGGTGTTAATGTTATCGCTAACCGTTTTTTTGACTTAGCATTCTATTTACGTTTTTACAGCATTTAGCTGGTGCTCTTATCTAGAGCAACTTACAAAAGTGCTTAGTCAGTTACTTGGAGTATCCGAAGCTAGTGCTGATAGACCAGGATTCAAGTACTCAAAGCCAAAATCCTACTAGAAATGAGCCATACAGTATCAATTATAAAATTGACCAAAGTCCAAAAACTTTCCTAATCTATAGACAACCTGAAGAGAAAACAAGACAAATACAATTTGCAGACACAATAGTCACTGCTCGATTAAGTCCTAGTGGAACAGATGAGTCTGTAGCCGGCGTTTACAGACATCATGTGACTCTAGGGGAGTTCAGTCCACCACCTTGGTGCCAGGACAGAGAAGCGTCTGGATGTTTGCCTTCTATGTGTCTTAGATGATGGCGGGTCGAGTCGGGCTGCACCTGAAGCACGAAGAGCTCTAGGTGCTCACCTGACCTTAACCATTCCCATCAGGTAGAAAGGAGCTGGATGTTTTTTTGGAACAAAAAACACTGGAAGCCAGTAAAGGGTTCGGAGCGTGTGGGGGGTGGGGGTGGTCAAGCTGCTGTGTTCTGGACCAGTTGGAAAGTCCAGCAGTGCAGCTTCCCTTGACAGAAATGGTCAAATTCTCTGAATGTTGTGAAGGAGAAATCTGCAATAGAGGAACTCTGTATTGGTTGAGTCGATGTCCTGAGACGGGAAATGATTAGAATTTATTTGACTTCGGTAACGACAATGAGGCGAATGAGGAAAAAAACCTGATTTAAGTATGGCTCCTCTTTAAACTGATCATTTGGACTTCATCCTGTTGTTTCTAGTATTTAAGCTGGAGTTAGAGAATGACTTTGGCATGACCAGAACATTTGACAAGGTTAAGGAGGAGTAAGAAACACACTCTCTCGCTCTCTCTCTCTCTCTCTCTCTCTCTCTCTCTCTCTCTCTCTCTCTCTCATACACAGTCAGCAAATTACTGATAACTGTTTATTTTATGTTTGATGGGTCTCTGCTTATAGATTTTGGTTAGTCCTAAAGATGTAATCACCCCCTGTGTAGGGTATTCAGGGGTGTGTGTGTGTGTGTGTGTGTGGAATGAGGTGGAAAATGATGAGGTAGCACCTCTAAAAATGGAATGAACTCGTCTGTTAATCCAATATATCTGTGTCTCATGTGAGTGTGTCGGCCGGCAGTATTGCAGCGGTAGGAGTTTTCTGGGAGGCTGTAATTTATTTTTCTGGTCAGCCGTGTGATGAGAAGGAGACGACTGGACACTGCGCTCTGACCTCGCTGATAAGAGGGAGGGAGGGAGGGAGGGAGGGAGAGAGAGAGAGTGTGTGTGTGTGTGTGTGTGTGTGTGTGTGTGGAGTGATGCAGTGAGGACAGTAAGAAATGAGATGGAAAACACTTTAAACCCACTTTAAAGTGGTTCATTTGACACTTTTGACTCATTTGGTTTGGCAGTTCTTTATATCCATCAGATAGCTGTGATGGTCACTACGCCATCATTCGGAGCGACGTGTCGGAACGAGGTCTCCGTCATACCCAACATGTTGACGGTTAAAGACTAGAAGTCAGCCAAACACAAACTGGGGTAGATTCTGTAGAGTTTGCATGGATTTATAGAAACAGAGATAAAAAAATTAAGTAAATGACATCATTGTTTAATATCATCGTGTGGGGGCAGCTGTAGGCTTGTGGTTGAGAAACCAGCTTAGGGACCAGAAGGTCCCCAGTTTGATCCTCAAAACCAACAAGACTCAACTGAAGTGCCCTTGAGCAAGGCACCTAACCCCGGACTGCTCCTTATGCACTGCGGATAGGACTGATCTAAGCATTTGTGCTTACTTGGCACCAAGATGTTAACCACAGATCTTTCTGTAGATCTTTTGTGGAGTTGGACTCGATGGTGGAGTCTTGGGTGTCCATGACTCTGTCACCGGTTCACCAGTTATCCTTCCTTGGACCATATTCTGAAGGTATTAATCGCTGTGTACAGGCAGACACCCCACAAGACGAGCTGTTTCGGAGATGTTCCGTCCCAGTCATCTAGACATCACGATTGAGCTCTTGTCAAAATCACTCAGTTTTTTACCCTTGCCCATTTTTCTGCTTCCAGCGCATCGGCTTTAAGAGTTGACTGTTATTGTCTTCACCTGTCAGTGTTAATGTTCTGGCTGATCGTAATATTGTAATAGATGGCGTTGTTTTTCCTCATCTCCTCTTCTCTGACTGACTTTCAGTGTAAATTAGGAGCGTGTCTTGGGTTTTGTCACCACTGTGGCCTGCTGTAGCGAGCCAAGAATAGTGTGTGTGTGTGTGTGTGTGTGTGTGTGTGTGTGTGTGTGTGTGTGTGTTTGATGAGGTGGGAGGAAGGAGGGCGCTGTTTGTTTCCTTTCTAGTGTGTGTCTAATTAATGAACTGATGAGACAAAAGGAGGAGGTCAGGCCCTTTCCCCTGCCCCGGCTGATGATTTGGTGTGCGTGTGTTTATTGGACCACCCACAGCTCTGACCCTCACCCCCCATACTGGCACCAGCTGTGGATCAATACCTGGACAGCTGGGCCAGCCTCCCCTGATGTGCCAAAACACCACACACACTCGCATAGTGCCAGCTTACCCCCACCTCTCTGTAAATGTTAGTAAGAGAACGGTCCTTTAAACTTTTCTATTGTACTTTTAATTTTATCTACAAGCCTCTGAAAATGTTATCACACGTACATTTTAGCAGACGTGTGCATTTGATTAAAAAATAAATAAATAACAGACCTGATGAATTCTCTATTCTGATTGGTCGGTAGGTCATTCAGATTCATTTATATTCATTTATAATTATTATTGTATTAATAATAAAAGTAATGTTCATACTGTATAATTTAGATCATTATAAATATAGTTGTTAATATATAATATTTATGTATTTATATGGTTGTTTTAATATAGTATTGTTTCTATAGCAACAGTCTACACACTGTAGTTTATTCTACAAACTTTGAATAAAAAAAATATTTACTACATTTCGTTAGCTTGTACTTGTACATATGTAAAGCTGATAAAGTTGAATGTAATCTAATCTAATATTTACAAAATATTGTTAAATATATTAAATTATTATTTATTAGTAGTAGGGTTTGAGCAGACGGTCTGGTCTTAACACCCCCTTTGAATATCAGTAAGTCTTGCATGTCCATGACCATGTCACCGCTTTAGTTTTTCTTTCTTTGGACCACTTTTGGTATCCCAATACTGGGACACACCCCACAAATTGTTTTAGAGATGATCTGACCCAGTTTGGTCCTTTTCACACTTACTTTACTCTTTACCTTTTTTTTTTCCTCCAACACATCAGCATTGAGAAGTGACTTTTCCCTTGCTGCCTTATATGTCCCACCCCTGGACAGGTGTCACTGTAATGAGATAATTGATTTTATTCCCTTCAGCTCATCTATAAGTGGGTCTGTGGTTGTAATGTTATGGCTGATCAGTGTATATTGGCTGCTTCACATTCATTCATCATATAAATATGTTAATACGCTTGTTCTGATATAGTATGGTTGCTATAATAACAGCCTACACATGGACCTGTATGATGAGCATGCCATGGTTTAAAAAAAAAAATACCAGAAAGGTGGTGGCAATTTTTGTATGGTTCTGTTTGAGTGTGAGTAATCTATGGTAATATTTCTTTTTTCTATAAATGTATAAATTTTTTTGTTTGTACTTTTAATTATTTTTATTTGCCATATTTACTAATTATTTTTTGCCTTATTAATTAATAAATTTGTTTTTTTTTTGTTTTTGTTAATTAGTTTATTTAATATTTTGTTGATATGAAAACGTTTTTGTGAGTAAATATGTATTTATATTTAATTGTTTATTATAGTAGTATTTATATTAACATTTTTTTTTTCATTTTTATTTACCATATTTTCTTTTTTGCCCTATTTAATTAATAAATATAAAAGTAAATGTAAAGTTGTTGTAGTGTGAGTGGAATATAACACGCGTGCAGGTACCTTTACAGATGATGATCAATAGCCAGTTGGTGTGATGTGGCCTGAAGCGAAGCCGTGTTGCTGTTACCACCCCGAGGGTCAACGTTTTCCAATACCCTCACACACCCAAGTGTTTAATCCAGAATTAGCAGTTAATAGTTTGCCATATAGACGTTCTCACCTCATGTACTCCATGTGTTCTGTAGTTCTGATGCATTACTAATCTGAATGTGTATCATTATGTATAGACGTAGACACGTTTAAGGATTCGAGTCTCTGCCGAGGTGGCATTCTGATTGAAGTACATGCGCATGGCAGTAGGGGGCAGCCTTCAGCTGACCTGGCAAGCCCTGATCTCCCCTCTCAGCGAGGTGTTTAGCAATTCAGAAGACACAATGCGAGCGCATTGATAGTCATATCCCTGTGATAAATTAAAAGTGCCTCATTGTCCCTTTCCATTTTACACATTGTCAGAAGCGCGGCTCTTAATCTCGCCTCCTGATTGACACTGGCGGCCGGGGAAAAGAGCACATTTTATTGTTTGTGCTCGTCAAATCTAGTTAAAACCCAATTCTTCGCCGGGTATTTGCATATTCTTAAGTATTTCTTTCGGAGAGTGGGCCCTAAATCCGTCTTAAGTGTTTGATGCTTTTGGAAAATTCATTCACAAAGTATCTACATGCGCTATTAGCTCGGTATAATGCAGCAGGCTAATCTGCTTGATAAGAAGGGGGAGGTAGGCACCGTTTTCTTCAGGGATGACACGCTATATTTCCGTGTGATTCAACAAGGGCTCAAATGTCAACACAAATGTCAAGAGCGGTGGATTTTTTTTGTCTTGATTTTATTAAAAGTGTTCTTTGGACTTGTCTGTTATTCACGGTCAGGGCCTGGTGGGATTGGATGTCTGGGGAATTTGGTTGCTTCTCTAGATGGCTGGTTGGAGTGGAGATGTTTGGTGAAAAGATGCCCAGGTGTAGCTCTTTGTTTCGAGAGTAGAGGAGAGACGTGTTTGGCCTGGTCGCTCTCTGATAATGACAGTCTCAGGTGTTTCCGGCTTTTTATTCCCAGGGCAAGGCAGCTACGCCTGGATATCAAGTTCGGCTCCATCTCTGCTTTCAGAACGGATAGGATTGTGCAAGGTTTTTATTTATTTATTTTTTTTACAGCCACAAGGCCATAACATTAAAACCGCCTGCCTGAACATCACCTCAAGACCCCTGAAGGTTTTCTATAGTACCTCGCACTATATCCGTCTGTGAATCATCTGTCCAATCGGACCAGACTGGGTAGCTAGCTTTCACTCCCTTATCACAATTAGTGAGTCTTGTGTGTCCATGACCCTGTCACTGGTTCACCGGTTGTCCTTCTTTGGAGCACTTTTGTTAGGTACTAACCGCTGTATATTGGGACACACCCCGCAGAACCTGCTGTTTTGGAAGTGCTTTGACCTGGTCGTCTAGACATCACAGTTTAGCTAAAGTCGTTACGCTTGCCCATTCTTCCTGCTTCTAACACATCAACTTTGAGACCTGACCTCAGTCCACTTGGTTTTAATGTTATGGCTGATTGATGTATATTAATACTTGTTATTAGTTGAGCGCATTTAAGCACTATGTCTATGATGCATAGCCTGGACAAACAAGTCACTTTTAGATTTGGAGTCTGTGGAGGCGGTGTTAAGATCTGGTGTTGCTATAAATGGTCGGGTCGCGGCTCGGTAATGTTAACAAAATGAAGTCCGCTGAGATCCTGAATAATACTGAGTGAACCGGAGAGATTACTGAAATAACTAGAGAGTGCGGTTCCTGAAGAAACTGCGAGAGTGTTGCACTCTGTGCCAATCAGATGTCGCCCTTCCGTGACAGTTATAGTGCGGTTGCCATGGTAACAGCCAAATAGTGGCTTTTGTTGATGGCCGTTGCCATGGTAACAGCCAAACAGTGGCTTCTGTTGATGGCCGTTGCCATGGTGCCATGCCATGATACCTGTTACCATGGTAACGGCCAGACAGTGGGGGTGCTTGGTTCCATTGTGATGTCACAATCCTAGAGCTCAGCAGTGCAGTGACGTCACAGAAGGGCAACGTCTCGTCCAATCAGTTACTGCACTGCTGAGCTCTAGGATTGTGACATCACAATGGAACCAAGCACCCCCAGTGTCTGGCCGTTGCCATGGTGCCATGCCATGATACCCTGTTACCATGGTGACGGCCAGACACTGGGAGTGCTTGGTTCCATTGTGGCAACGTCTCGTCCAATCGGTTACCATGGTAACGGCCAAACAGTGGCTTTTGTTGATAGCCGTTACCATGGTAACGGCCAAACAGTTGGGGGGGGGTGGCTTGGTTCCATTGTGACGCTGCAGGATGGACGCTGTAGGACTATCGTTGACGTCACAAAAGGTCTCGTCCAATCAGACACGCTGTAGCTGTGACGTCACGGAAGGTCGACGTCTGATTGGTCGACGTCTAGTAACGCGACGTCTGATTGGCCGATATTTTTCGGGGAAAAACGAGAGTAGCAGACGAACGAAAATTTCCAAAATCTGTATGTAAGCACACTTCTCCTAAACATTCCGCACATTCTAGTCTTTGTCCCGTGTCTATCTCGAAAACTGTAGGAGGTGGGACTGACCGAAAATCAGGTGGAATAAAAATAATAATAATAATAAAAATAATAATATTTGGAAGAACAATGTCGCTTTGCAACACTATAACTATTGCGATGTTGCATAAGGTTGTGGAAACAATGCCTCAGCAATCGTTGCCGGAATTAAAGCTAAATCGGGCAAATTATTCGAGAGATTTCGTATTTAAATGCTACTACTGTGGTGTGTAAGAGTTTCTCAGAAGCAGTGGAAACTGGTCTTGCGTGTGTGTTACAGAAAAGTGTGTCTACACGTAGCCGCATCTCCGTCTCCCTCAGACAGCGTCGATAAGGCCTCTCTCTTTACCTTTGGGAATACAACTACACACAACCACCTATCTGTCAGATGCATATCTGTACACACAGCGTTCACACACACGCACGCACAGCCGCTGGCGAGATTCCTATCGGAGATTCGCTCTTTATGTGCACACACAGGGTCTGGAATATGTATCTGTGATCACATTGATCTGTGCGAGTGGGATATGCATTCTAAAGGAGCCGGCAGCTCTGGCCCACATTGTCCTCCTTACCCAGCAGCACCGAGGGGATTTATTTATAAACGTCTGAGTGGCAAAGCTGGGCAGTGACTGAAGGAAGGATGGCCTAAATCAGGGGTGTTTAATTAATTGAGAAAATGTCCTTAAGCCGAGGTCCCGGAACATCATAATGTCCAACTTGCCTTGATTTAAAACTATATTCTATATATTAAAGTAGCCTAAAGTTATATCAACATTTCTGACATGTTGTCAGAAACTAAATATCAAATCAGATTACAGAACAACAATTCAGTATATTTTGACAATATTTATAGTTACAATGAACTGAATGAATCATAAATAACAAAGTGGGTTTTCTGTGGATTCAGACTTGAGTGGGTATAATTACATTCTGTGGCCTGAGATCAGACTCGAGTGGGTATGATTACTTTCTGTGACCTGAGATCAGACTCGAGTGGGTATGATTGCTTACTGTTTCCTGAGATTAGATTTGAGTGGGTATAATTACTTTCTGTGTCCCGAGATCAGACTTGAGTGGGTATGATTACTTTCTGTGACCTGAGATCAGACTTGAGTGGGTATGATTACTTTCTGTGACCTGAGATCAGACTCGAGTGGGTATGATTGCTTACTGTTTCCTGAGATTAGATTTGAGTGGGTATAATTACTTTCTGTGTCCCGAGATCAGACTTGAGTGGGTATGATTACTTTCTGTGACCTGAGATCAGACTTGAGTGGGTATGATTACTTTCTGTGTCCTGAGATCAGACTTGAGTGGGCATGATTACTTTCGTCACTGTCTCAGGTCGGCATAATACACAGATCTGATTGGCTGACTAGCATCACGTGTGATATTGACGACGCATGTGATTGGTCTGCTAAACCTACACCTGGACTACTAGAAGCCAGTTACATCAAAAACACTCTGTCAAAATGAATCATAGTCAGTAGTTTAGTGTTTATAGACAAGGAAGGATAACGTCTAGGTCTGGATCCGGACCACGATCCGCCTATTAGTGACCTCTGGCCTAAATGTAAAGCAGTGCGGATAGGTACGAGTTGAGATCGAACTTCATGACATCGTAATAAATTTAAATGTAGAGGGAAAGCGTCTATTAATGTAGTATTTTACTATGACACTCTACGTGGTTATAGGAAAATAATCAACAATGGCCTGGTGTGATGCTGCACAAAACACTGAACTGTTTTAGGTACATTATTTCTACACCGATCAGCCATAACATTAGCACATCCTTTGGAGTATTTTTGGTAGGCATTAGCCACTATATACCAGGAACACCCCACTGGACCTGCTGCTATGGAGATGCTCTGACCCGTCATCACAACATGGTGCCAGTCAGTCACTCAGTTTAGATTATCCTCATTACAGTGGAACCTTTTAAGGGGTGGGGTATATTAGGTAGCCAATGAATGTTCAGTTCTTGACGTTGACATGTTGGAAGCAGGAAAAATGGGCAAGCCTAAGGATATGAGTGACTTTGACAAGGGCCGAATTGTGATGTTTAGACGACTGGGTCAGAGCGTGTCAGAGAGAGAGTGGGTGAGAGAGAGACAGAGAAATTGTGGGTGAGAGAAAGAGGCAGAGAGGTTGTCAGTGAGAGAGACTGGGAGTGTGGGTAAGAGAGAGACACGCACACAGAATATGGGTGCGAGAGATGCAGAGAGTTTGGGTGAGAGAGAGAGTGATGCAGAGAGTTTGGGTGAGAGACGGAGAGAGAATGAGTAACAGAGAGTGAGCAAGAGCGAGAGTGTGTGGGTGATTCTGCGAGACAGAATGAGAGTGAGACGGGGGAAAGTGTCAGTGAAGGATAGAGCGAAAGAGAGAAAGAGAGTATAACACATACCCTGTGTCCCCACAGCAGTGTGTGAGTGTGTAGTATCGAGTCAGCAGGCTGAAGGACAGAAGACGAAGTGTACGAGGTTATAAATGTCGTTGTCTCCACTTTTCAGAACCTCAGGATTTTATTGGAGGGGCAGCTCACCTGAGGATCAAACCATCCTCCTGTGATCCGTCTAAATGACACGTTCAGCTCACGACGCATTAACACACGTGTACACACTCTACAGTCCACAGAGGGACCATCGAGAATTTTTTTTTTACCCACACATGGACTTTATGTATTCTAGTGAGAGTCAGGTGTTTTATGTCTTGGTCTTGGAGGTACACTGTTTTGTTTCTCTGTGTACCGTACACACTGTATATGTCTAACTACCAGTTCACCTGAATTGGTTCTGGAGGATCCTCGTTTGCTGACGATTCAGTTCATTAACTAATCAACAGGCCTGATGGAGTGTGACCTGCACCTGACCCTTTTTCTTGTATTGAAGTATCATACAATACAAATGTGACCCTTTACTTTAGTTATATACAATATTTACTCTATTTAGTCCATCCCAGGTGTTCTTATGGATTTCTGGTCTACAGGGGGCGCCATTGACCACAGAGCAGCTCGCAGTAGATGCATACAGGAACACAGCAGTGTCGAATATACAAACATTTATCCAAACATCATCTGGTTGATATCTGTCTGTCTGTATATATGCATATCTATCTGTCTATATATCTGTCTGTTTATTTATTTGATGTAGGTCATTCGGAATAAAGCATATTACTTCAAACACAGTATAAGTTTGTGGAAAATAATAAAAGGAAGTGTGTGAAACCCTGTTTTGTGTGTGTGTGTGTGTGTGTTTAAGTAGCCTAAAGCGAGCCAAGTGCTCTCATTTCACTCTCTTTTTACTTTTTCCTGTACTAGTGTACAGCTGTCTTCAGTCAGTTAGTCAGCTGTTCTCATCCAACATAACATGCTCACTTATTTTTTTTATTTCTCGGCTGTGACGTTGAAGAACACTTAGCATGACGTTTTGCTTAGCACAAGACGCTGCTAATGTTAGACGATCCATTTCAGTTTGGATTCATGTGGGCGTATGAACAAGTTTGTATTCGGTTGATTAAATGAATCTTTAAGCCCGCCCCTTTTTGACCTCAAAGCTGCTGGAAGCATTGGGCGAAATCAGGATGTGTGTATTTATAACAGTTCAATTTTTACACTGATTAGCCAGAACATTAAAACCACCCCACCACTTCTGGTACAAATCAGCCTTTGTATACTAGGGACACCGAACAAGACCTGGTGTTGACCCAGCTGTCTAGCCTCAAAGTCACGCAGATACTTGCTCATTTTTTCTGCGTCCAGCACATCAGCTTTTAGACTTGAGTGTTGACTTGCTGTCTAATATATCAAACCCCTTGACAGCTGATGCTGTGATGAAATAATCAATGTCAGTCTTGGTGTTTATATATGTACTGATCTGCTTTATTCAGTCCGTGTTGGTGATTAACCTTCTTTCCCTCTCTCTCTTTCTCTCTCTCTCTCAGGAGTCCCCGTCAGGTCGGAGAAAAGCGCTGGCCACCAGCAGCATCAACATGAAGCAGTACGCGAGCCCCATGCCCACGCAGACAGACGTCAAACTCAAGTTCAAGCCCCTCTCTAAGAAAGTGGTGTCGGCAACGCTGCAGTTCTCTCTCTCCTGCATCTTCCTGCGAGAGGGCAAAGCCACGTGAGTCTAGCTTCACCCCCTGAGACAAACACAGCACCGTCCTGTCAACTCTCTAACCAGCCCGAGTTCTCAGACTTATCTTTTCCCTTTGATTTCTTTTTTTTCTTTGTTGCTCTCACACTTTCTCCCTCACTCCTTTTCTCTTCATCGGCCCTTTCAGTCTCTCGCTGGGCTAATGAGTGCATGTTCATGAGACATTCTTCACATTTCCAGAATTCCTCATCTATCGCTCCTCATCTGTTGCTGCTCATTTCTCTCTCTCTCTCTTTCTCTCTCTCTCTCTCTCTCTCTCTCTCTACATGTGATATCATCCCTGCATGTCTTCTAAAAGAGACATTTGATATAATAGTTCCTAGTGTTCTCTTTGTCATAACTGTAACCTTGTTAAAAGGCATTGTTGCTCAGTGCTTCAATCAGGCAATTGTTTAACGTCTAAAATCTTATCCAAATATCTGTAGTCACTCTTTCTAATATATATGACAAAACTGTTCTTTACCAGCTGCTTTTATATGTAATGCAAAATAACATTTATATGTGCAGGGTTGAGCGATACAGAAAAAAAAATCTTATTACGATATTTTTTATATTGGTCGATATCAATATATATATTTCACGATATAAATCAAATCAATATTTCTGTTAGACATAAAGGTTCTGTTTTTACTCCTAAATGAGAGGTGAAGATATCAAAAGGCAAGCTTCCAGTTTTTTAGGAGAACACAAACAAAACAGACAACTAAATTCCTTGGTCACATCCAAATAAAAAAACACAGGTAATAGAAAACAAAAAGCCTGAATTCTGACCAACATTTTTAAATTGTTGGAAAACACAAATAAACAAAATTATTCTGTATAAATCCTTAGTATGAATTCATGCAGCTTTCAAATGTAAACAAAAGCAAACTAAACTAACATTCACTGAGTTGTGAATTAGTTCTGGCCTGCACGCCTGCAGTAACCCAAACATTAGCACGTTGGTTAAACTGCTGCTATGCCTGAAATAGCTATAACTCTAGTTTAGCCACATGATTGGTTTGGCACGCCGCTATTCTTATAGGCTACTCGTGGTGTCTGTCAAAACATGGACGAAACTAATTCTATTGATGTTATCGACTACCTCTTAATTCAAGGAAACGTTATACCATGATAATTATCAGTATTGTTTTATTCTCCAGCTATAACTATATGGATAAAACTATTCAGACACCTACACGTTACACCTGCAGGAACTTTTCTTAATGTAAATCCATAGGCATTAATATATAGTTGGTCTTTCCTTTACAAGAAAGCTCAAGCTACAAGATTTTGCAGTGTGTCTGTAGGAATTCATGCCCATTCATGCAGAAGAGCATTTGAGGTCAGACACTGATGTTGGATGAGAGGACCTGGCTCTTAATCTCTATTCTAGTTCATTCTAAATGTGTTTGATTGGGTAGAGGTCAGAGCTCTGTGTGGGCCAGACAAGTTCAACTCACCCAACTGTGCCTTTGCGGACCATGATTTGGTCACTGGGACACAGTCATGCTGGACCAGAACAGGGCCAACAGACTGTTCCTAAAAAAGTAAGAAGCATACAAATGTCTTGGTATGATGAAGCATTAATTATTTATCTTCACTGGAACTACAGGGGCTTGGTGACCAACCCCTAAAAAAACAACCCCATGGCCTTATCTGTCCTTCAACAAACTTTACAGTTGACACAGTGCAGTCAGGCATGTAACATTCTCCTGGCATCACCAAACCCAGACTGGTCCATCAGCCTGTCAGATAGAGAACACGTTTCCACTGCTCCACTGAGTCCAGTGATGGCGTGCTTTCGCACCCCTCCATCTGATGCCTGGCGTTGTGCAGGTCTGTCTCACTTTGATTAAGTGTACACTACTGACACACTAATTTGTCTCTGGGCAGCCAGGACTGTCAGTGTCGCCCCGTCTCTACAGTCAGGTGATGTACACTTAAGTGTGTAATTCATTAGGTTGTGTCTCGGTTTAAACTGACCCATGTGGGTGTGTCTGTGTTTACTGTAGCTTTAGATTCCTGCTTTTGACTGACAGGAGTGGAGCCTTACGTGGTCTTCTATTATCTTGTACCTCATTTGCCTCAGTATTTGACTTGTGAGATGCCTATTTGCTCACCACGGATGTACAGAGTAATTATTTGAGCACCAGTAGGCTTCTCGTTTCTTGCAGCTCACTGGATGTTTTTTACACATATATATATTTTTTAACCCTGCACCATTCTGGGTACACTTTAGGGACTTGTGTTTGTGTGTACTAATCACCAGAGATGTTCAGACACCCCAAATCCAACACCCAAGCCACAATTAAAGTCAAAAATGAAAGTTGATACAGTGTCGTAGAGGTTGTGTGTGAAACTAGAGGTGTATCCTGTATTATTTCTCTTAGAAAGTGTGTTTTATAGAAAGCTAAACACATGTTGTTTATCTTTATATCACTAATGTAGCCTAATAAATGCTCTTGTAACAGTTACTATCTCTTCTTGCCTCCGTTAGCATCGCTGGTCCGTTTAAATCCCTGCCACGTCTTGAGAAAAGAATCTGATGCAACAGGCACGGCTGCGTTCTCTCCATCCACCAGCGTACGGTTCAGAAATGAAAGGATATTCAAGAGACGGATATTCTTAAGTCTTTTTTTTTTTCCTCCCTCGTTGTCTGTTTGACATTCATGTCACAGCGATCCCAACAAACAGCACAGAGATGAAATATTTCCAGCCGCTGGCCCTGAGAGTGTAAATATCTCTCACCTGGACTGAATATCCTTTTTTTTTCTTTTTTTCTTTTTCCCCCCTTTCCTCTGTATATTCTCTCACTGCCCCTCCCTCCAACCTACCCCTAAAGAAAGTGAGTGTGAGAGGCATATATAACGCGCCCAGGCCTTTTGTGTTATCTGCCCACGCAGGTTTTTTTGTGCGCATAACCCCTCTTAACCCGCCGGAATGATGTCACGGGCACACAAATAAACTCCATTACATACGTTCAAATAAGCTCCGGCACGAGCAAAAGAAAGGTTGGAGCGCATTCATGAAGGGGTGATGGAGAAAGAGGGAGCGAGGACGAAGGGTCGGGAATGAGAATAAGATACGGAGAGAGAGAGAGAGAGAGAGAGAGAGAGAGAGCGTCGGTGCTAATCCTGTGGTTTTATCTCCAGTGGTAGAAACGCAGACAGGACTGTTGTGTGTTCATCCTGCTTCTCATGAGGAAGAGTGTAAAAACACACAGCCTTGTTTCTCTCTCTTTCTCTTTCTCTGCTTATATTGTTATTGCTGTGTTGATTTCTCACACTCAAATCGTAGCCGTGTGATGGAATTACAGCTCCTTTCTTCCTCTTCACATCTTCACTGTTTTGTTCCTTTGATATAAACACGTCTCTCTTCACCTCAGTGATGCTGACTCATGATCTTTCAGTCCTACTTTTTTTTTTCATCCTTTTTTTGCTGTTGGAGACACGTTCATGTATCTGTGCGCCTGTTGGAGTTTTGTCACCAGTTGTGGTTAGTGGTCAACACACATTTTAAGGCAGCCTAAAAGTCTAGGGGTTAGGGAACCAGTCTTGTGAACAAAAGGTCCCCCGCTCGATTCCCACGCAGGGCAAGACACATGAGGTGCCCTTGAGCAAGGCACCTAACTCCCCCCAACTGCTCCCTGGGTGGTTTTGGGCTGCTCCCCCCCGTCCCCGCTCTGGGCAAGTGTGTTCACTGCCCCCTAGTGTTCACTCGTGTGTGTTTGACTGCACAGACAGGTTAAATGCGGAGGTCACATTCCTCTGTGTGCAAACTGTAAGCAAATTGTTCACTTTCACTTTTATTATTATTAGTAGTATTTATCCCTGTTGTCTGCTGATTGTTAGACAGCTGTGACTGAATAGGACAGTGTGTTTCCTTTTCAAGACTTCAGGACATGAGAATGTGCAATAGTTTAAAAAGATGTCTCACACTCTCCGCCTTCCCCTTTATGGGCCAGTGGCGGCTCAATGTTTAAAACTCTGGGTTGCTGATCAGAAGGTCGGCGGTTTAAGCCTCAGTACTGCCAATTTCCTCTGTTGGGTTGTTAAAACTGAATTTGTAGCTGCAAAAGAAATAAAATAATTATTGTGTGTGTATGTGTGTGTGTGTGTGTGTGTGTGTGTGTGTGTTAATGCATGTTTGATCTGCTTACTGACTGTCTGTATTTCACTTTCCTCTTTAGAGATGAAGACATGCAGAGTCTGGCGAGCCTGATGAGCATGAAGCAGGCCGACATCGGCAACCTGGACGACTTCGAAGAGGAGAACGAGGAGGACGAGGAGAACCGCGTCAATCAGGAGGAAAAAGCAGCCAAAATCACAGGTGAGGAAGAGGATCGTGGAGATTTTGCATGGTTTGAGTTTTGACTGCTGTAAAAAAAAAAAAGAAAAGAAAGAAATCGTGCACACGTTTGTAGCGGTGTAACTTTAACAGGAGTCGTGTTCTTGTTCGTGTTTGTCATTTTCTGATTCATATTATAATTCTCTGAAGTTGGGAACTCGCACCAAACTCGCAACCAAAGTCAATGAGTGAGTGAAATTTAACACCGTAAAATGTGATGTCAATCCGCTGGGCTCATTAGAATGTAAGGCCACGCCCACATCGTTTTTAGATCACACTGATCTTTTTAAAATTATTAATTATTGATAATGTGTGTCACTGTCGTTTTTCTACTTAACCTTTATCTCATTTAGGGTTTTATTTAGCGCTAACCAAGTGTCTGGACGAACAGTGGGAGGATGAGTACTCACTTTGTAAAGTAGTACTGCTCAATACCCGTGTTCACTTTTCTCTCCTGAACAGATCCTCATGACTGATTTCCCCCCCCCAACCTCAGTTTAATGTTTTGCATTAAAACTCGAACACAGAACCATCCTGTTCTCCTGCTGGACGTTCTGCGATGTGGGTTTAACTCGTGGAAGACATTCTGACTCTCACCTCTTAATTGTTTATTAGTTTTATTTTTGTAATTGTGTTCATGTAAATGTTTAATATAAACCAATCAGCCGAAACATTAACACCTATTGCCTAAACAGCTCTGACTCACTGAGGCATGGACTCTACAAGACCTCTGAAAAGTGTCCTGTGACGCCTAAGATCAGGACCTTAGCAACAGATCCTTTTGTGGATCTTCTGTAGGAATCAGAATCGGATCAGACAGACTTGCCTTCATCACCCGCACACATCAGCAGCTGGGTCGCTGGTTGTCCTTCCTCGGACCAGTTTTGGTAGGTATTAGCCAGTGTGTACTGAGACATACCACAACAAGACCTGTAATTTTGGAGATGCTCTGACCATAACAGTTCGGTCCTTGTCAGAATTGCTCAGATTCTTACACTTGCCCATTTTTCCTGCTTTCGGGCACATCAACTATGAGAACTAACTGTTCATTTACTGGCTAATTTATCCCACCTCTTAACAGGTGCCTTCAGAACAAATAATCAATGTTATTTACATCACCTGTTAGTGGTTTTGTGCTTTTAATGTTGATCGGTCTTTACTGTGTGTGTGTGCGTGTGTGTGAGTGATCTTTAGGTAGTCATAATGTGTGTGTGTGTGTGTGAAAGAAAGAAAACACTCTAAGACTGTGTGTGTGTCCCAGCGTATTTTGTTTCCTGTTTGGTTTTGTTTTTCTGAATGCTCGCATTAGTTTTTCTTCACATGTCAATTGCACGCAGGAGTTTGTGTCTCTGTGTGTCTGTGTGTGTGTTTGTGTGTCTGTCTGTCTGTGTGGAAATCTGAGACTCTGAGTGTCTTTTATATTAATTCAATTCAGTTTTTTTTGTCTAGTGCTTTTAACAATGGACATTGCCCCAAAGCAGCTTTACAGAAATATTATAGAAGGCTTGTAGAAGGTCTAGGTTCAAATGAGCCACTCACTGACCACTGTGCTTGCACACACGGACCAATCTGACCTCCGCATTTAACCCATCCATGTAGCGATGCACGCACAAAAAGGAAAGTGAGCAGACTTGCCTGGATTGGTGGGCAACCCCACCATCTTCCAGTGGTGGAAACCTTAAACCTGGGGCTTTACCTGACCTCTTACTAACCACTGACACTGGAGACTCCTTCCATAAAGCCTTAAACAATCCTTTCCTGACAGAAAACTTACCACAGATATTGATCACTTTTATAGCATTATCCACTTATACAAGATCCTCCGAACGAGCTGTTGCTATAGAAACGGACCGGTGTGTCCTTTCACCACGTCGGTCAAGTCACCAGAACTGCTCCATTCATCACTGATTTTGATCTTGGCTTCTTCATGTCCAGAACCGTCCACTACGTCATGATCATCATTCTGGGTCCTGTATACACTCCAGTACATCCAGAACTCTGCTACACACCTCCTCTGTCACTCCGACTACTCTGATCACCCCAGTCCACCTGACCTGCTCGATCACCGCGCTCCTTTACACCCCGCACATGTATAACCACACAGGACCACCAAACACCAGACGTGGGGCAGCTGAGCTTTCTACATAGTCATCCCTCCGTCTGGTGGTATATGGTATAGCGTAATAATATAGCATATTAAACCTAATATATCTACTTCCTGAATAAATAAATAAATGCAGGTGATGGTGTGAGTGACCTCTGTTAACAGTTGTGTGTGTGTGTGTGTGTGTGTGTGTGTGTGTGTGTGTGTGTGTGTGTGTGTGCCCACAGATGAGTTTTTAAGTTTTGGCTGCACATGTAATCATGAATTTTTTACATGATCATTATAATTCTGTGATGTAAATAAAAACATATTGCGAGAAACTCGTCAGGATAATTGTTTTGGCCTTTATCGTGCTGTGTGTTAGTGTGTGTGTAACCGAGAGAGAGTGAGTGTGTGTGTGTGTGTGTATTGATATGTTGTGTTGTTGCCTTGGCTGCTCTGTTTGCAGAGATAGTCAGGCAGTTAAATGCCCTCAGCAGTATAGATGGAGACGCAGATGAAGGCCCAAAGCACGTCCTCAAAGCAGCCTGTTCTCCTGCAGGTCTTCAGCTTTCAGCTTTACCTTCACTTCCTGTCCTCTCTTCCTGTGCGCTCTCTCACTTTCCTCCATCACTTTCTCGCTGTCCTGTCATTCTGTCGTTCACTCGTTCATTCTCCGCATCACTCTCTTACTCTCCCTATGTCTCTCTGTCCTTTGTTGTGCTCTCTCTCCCTTATCTCTCACCCTCACTCTCACTCCCCTCAAACTCATTCAGTCAGTCTCCTCTCTCTCTGCCACACTGTCCCAATCACACCCAACCTATCACTCTTTCTTCTATCACTCTCTCTCCTGTACCTCCCACTCTTCCCTATCACTCTCTCACTGTCCCATCATTCTCTCACTCCCTTCTATCATCCCTCTCACTTGTCCCGTCACTCTCACTTTCACTGTCCCATCATTCTCTCACTCCCTTCTATCATCCCTCTCACTCGGCCCATCACTCTCTCACTGTCCCATCATTCTCTCACTCCCTTCTATCACCCCTCTCACTCGTCCCATCACTCTCTCACTTGTCCCATCCTTCTGTCACTCCCTGCTATCACCCCTCTCGCTCTTGCCATCACTCTCTTGCTCTTCTCCATCACTTGCTCACACTCACTGTCCCATTATTCTCTCACTTTCTTCTATCACCTCTCTCGCTCTTCTCCATCACTCTTTCCCGATCGCTCTCTCTTTCTCCATCACTCTCTCTCCTCTTAATCACTGCTTCTCTCTCCTCTATTACTTTCTCACTCTCCGCCAACACGCTCTCACTTTCTCATATCACTCTTTTTCCTCTACCCCCGCCCTTATTTTGCATCGTGGCGCCGTGTGTGCCGTGTCCAACGCCGTTCAAAAACGTGAAGTGATCGATTTTGGGTTGAGTTCTATTTTATTTTTACGCCGCCTTCATTTTCTCCCTGTTTCGTGGTCTGTCTTTTGGGTTTGAGTTTTATTAATCTGCAGTTTGTAGTGAACCAGGCCTCCCTCATTACATTTACAGCATTTGGGCAGATGCCATTATCCAGAGCGACTTACATTAATGCCTCTAATACATCTGAGCAGTTTGAGGGTTAGGGACCATGCCCAAGAACCCCACAGTGGCAGGTTGGTAGTGGTGGAATTTTGAACTGACGTTCTGATCAGTCCAACATCTTAACCACTCAGTTACCACTGCTTAGTGGCCTGTTGAAGCCTCTTTCTGATACTGGCCCCACCCCTTTATGTAAGGGGAGTCATTTATAACGTACTGTTTTATTATAACCTTTATAACATAGCACACATTTGGAACTTTGACCTCTTTCTATCAGGACGAATCAATAAATAAATCCACCTACGCTAAAGTTTCAGTGTCCAGTGTTTGTGTTTTTCCCATTAAAATCTCTCCTGTAAACTTTTTCTCCAGTAAAGTTACATTTTTACTGTCAGAACTATTAACAGCTTTATCTGGTGTACGGATACTCAAGTGAGGTTCACTCCAAAACGCAGTTATTTATTATTGTTCCCGCCTTAATTTTGTGCTGGTGTTTTTTTTTTTTTGTTTTTTTTTTTGGTCTACATTGTTGCTTTCTTGATGTATCAAACGCTTTTACTCATTTATATTACCATACATTCTGTGCCAGTATTCATTAATACCTGGTGTTAAGTGTGTATTCATGTGTCTTGTCTCCTCCTGATACCTGTTTGCTTTCACCCAGAGTTGATCAGTAAGCTGAACTTCCTGGACGATGTGGAGCAGGAGCAAACCTTCACCAGCTCCAACCCCTTTGAGGAGACTGATGACCCTGTGGACGACCTCAACCCATTCGGTGACCCTGATGAGGAGGGTAAGGGATGATTTTTAAACCTGATGACTGGCTCTCTAATAAACATCAATATGTTCAAAGGCTTCTGTGTTTAAATTATATTTATCACGCTTTATCTCACTAGTACGCTACCACGATGCGCATAGCAGGCTAGCTAAAGCCGCACTGCAATGCATACATGCACATACACACAGTCTATACCACTGTTTAACTCTGTTCTCTTGCCGTCCAGAATCAGGCCCGTCCCCCCTTTTGGAGTCCACCTTTAAAATCGATGACTCCCACAACCCGTTGAACCCGTTCGACGAGCCTGAGCCCGAACAGGAGCCGGATCCGCATCGAGAGCAGCCTGAGTACAAGAACCCTTTCGATGAACCGGAGCCGGAGAGCTTACCTCAGAAAGGCAGCTCGAGGAAGATCGCACATCCTGTAGACATGAGCAAATACCTGTACGCAGTCAGCAGCAAGACGGAGGAGGGCGAAGAGCTGGAAGAGTGAGTGGGAGGTGATATGGGGATGTAGCACTGGATAGAGTGAGAGAGAGGAATCTAGCTGAGTGACAAAGGAAATAGAAATATACCTTTAATCTGAAGGAGAAATACAGTTACATAATGTCTGTACTGCTCTCATCACCTCAGCACCCTTTAAATGTCATCTAGTGTAGTTTTTGACCCATTAGTGTTGCTGTAGTGTAAAGCTGTGCTGTTTGATGTCCGACAAAGTTTCTCGTTTCCTTCATTCCTTCCCTTCATGATCCTTCTTCCTGATCCCTTGCCCCGTCCATTCATCCATCTATCCTTCCGTCTTTTCCTCTTCAGGGCAGCGGTGGCTCAGTGGCTCATGCTCTCGGTTACTAAAGCTTCAGCATTGCCAAGCTGCCACTCTCGGGCCCTTGAGCAAGGCCCTTAACCCTCTCTGCTTCAGGGTCACTGTATCATGGCTGACCCTGCGCTCTAACCCTAACGTCCTAACAAGCTGGGACATGTGAAGAAAAGACCTTCACTGTGCTGCAGTGAATATGAGGCAAATTAAGGCTGCTGCTGCTTTTTCTGTTTTTTTACCCCTTCAACCATCCCTCCATCCTACATCCTGTCCTACATTCTTTCTCCCTCGTACAAGTCAGGAATGGGTCACACACATTTCAAATATTAATTTACAGATAGTCAGAGTGTGATGTGTCTAGGCATAGACTCCACAAGGCTTGTGAAGGGGTTCTGTGACATCTTCTGTGGTATCAGACCAGACGGACTAGGCTTCATCTCTCACACACATCAGTGAGCCTTAAGCGCTCACGACCCTGTCACTGGTTCACCACTTGTCCTACTTGTCCACAATTTAGCCCTCACCCATTTCTCCTGCTTCTCACACATCAAATTTGACTACTGTCAATTTACTTAACGTGCCCCTTGACAGATGCTCCATTGATGAGATAATCAGTGTTCTTCACCTGTCAGTGGTTTAGTGTTGTTTATATTATGGCTGATTGATGTGTGTGTGTATATATGTGTGTGTATATATATATATATATATTTATAGAGAGAGAGAGAGAGAGTGTCAGATGGAGGGGTGAATCAGTAAGCAGTAGTTTCCACCTGAACAAGGCAGCTGTTGTTCGGTGGCATTCTTTCTCCTTGTCTGTACATCTATATCCTTTCTCCTCAACTCAACCCCCCCCCCCCTTCTGCCTCTTTCCCTCCCTTATCCCATTCTAACACACAGATTGTTTGTCTAACCTACTATCAAGACCGATGCTGAGCAGAGAGAGTGAAAGTGAAAATAAAGCGAGGTAGAAAAAGAGGGAAGGTTACCGCAGGGCTGTTAGTTTCTCCCCCTCATACTTCTCTGACCTCTCCGTTTCTCATGGATTTACACAGAGACACAAAATGCGTCTCGTCTCCGTTCCATTCTCTCTTTCTTTCTCTCTCTCTCTCTCTCTATTTCCCCTTTCTCTGCCCGAGCCGTGTCTCTAACCTTGTCTTTCAACCGAATAGCTTTCCTTCCATTGTGTTTGCACGCATGCTGAGTGACGGCTCCTCGCACAGCGGCGCGCATTGATGCCACGCATGTCTGCCTGTCAGTGAGTGCATCGCAGAGGTCAGGGGTCAGAGTTCACAAGGTGTGACCTCCGGAACACCTGGGCTGCTCTGGAACGCAGCGGAGCGTTTTATTGACTCATACAGAGCTGATGCTCCTATTACCTTCCTCTTGAAACACATATACATTGTTTTTGTTTTTTTTTGTTTTTTTTTTAAAGAAAACCTATATAGACACAGCTTTATGTATTTATTTCATATGTGTTTTTTTCTATACAGACAGCTAAAAAAATCTAATTCGTTGTGGGGATTTATTTATTTATTTTGCTGCCACTTATCTCCCATTTATTTATTTATTTAGATCGAACCCCTTCTACGAGCCCAAATCCAGCAGTCCGGATCAGTCCATTACAGAAAGCACAGGTACCCAGAAGAACACCAAACGACGTGCTCCTCTGCCCCCTCCTGCCCCCTCGGTGACCCCTGCCAGCCCTGCAGTGCCCACTGTGTCTGACAAGGTGTCCATCACATGCCCTGCACTAGGGCTGAGAGACCTAGCCTCTTCATCACCAAAGGTAAAAAGTCTTCCTCACTCTGCATGATTCTTTTTTTCCCCAGAACGACCCCTTATTTCTTATTTGTTGCACCACTTTTCTATCCCGCTGTCCCTATTTGCTTCCACCTATCCCCCTTGTTTTCTTCTCTTCCCCTCACTCCACTGCCCTCATCTCTCTTGGCCCCTTCTTCCTCCATCCCTCCATTCTGCCGTTCCGCGTCTGTCGTTTGCATACGCCATTTGAATACAGGCATGCATTATGCTCCTTATGCATGCGTGATGAGTCTGCTTGCTCAATGCTTTGGTGCCTGTAATTAAGCTGCTCCGTGCTCGAGCTGCGCCTGAGGAGGGAGGGAGGGAAGGAGGGGTGGAGGGAGGGAGTGAGGGCCTAGGGCGTAGGGTGTAGGGGGCGAGACGGTGCCCACGTTTGCAAATAAGAACAAGCACCAGTGATCAGTGCAGGGCTTAACTACGGGCAGCTTCCCACGGAGTGTGTGGGGTTTTTTTTTTGGTTTTTTTTTATTTACGCCCCCCTGTGTGCGTGTGTGTCTGTGCGTTAATGTGGTCTGTATTTAATTATGGCCGAGGTTTATCAGAGAGCAGCACTCGTGCGTGTGTGTCCGCGACAGAGGCCTGGCCCAAACTTAAACACATTTAATTACCCAAAAGCATTGGCCTGTGAGCGGGAACACACACACACACACACACACACACACACACACACGCTTGTCCATACACACACACATTCTCTGTGATGCTGCACACAAAATTGGGAGTGACACAACCGCAAAGAGGACAGAAACTGAATTTCACTGTGTCTCTTTCACCTTTTTCAAATTTTCAGATCAATTTAGCTTTCACACAAATTTAATCTTAAACCTGACCCTAACTATCACTGTATCCATTAGTCTAATCCTAAACCTGACAGTAACTATCACTGTATCCATTAGTCTAATCCTAAA
>JAOVVF010000002.1:21806863-21824667 GCA_028565595.1 Duopalatinus emarginatus
GAACATCTCCCATGGCCTGCACAGTCACCAGATCTAAATATTATTGAGCCACTTTGGGGTGTTTTGGAGGAGCGAGTTATGAAACGTTTTCCTCCACCAGCATCACGTAGTGACTTGGCCACATTGATGAGAAACATTGATTTGATGTATTGTGATGTATATCAATATCATCTGATATGGGAAAAAAATCTTATCACAGTATTTTTTTCATATCACCCATCCCTACTTGGTACATACTAAGCATACTAGTAACACATCACAATTTGACCCTTGTTACAGTTAATCAGATCCTTACACTTTTTATCTGTTTCCAACACATCAACTTCACTAACTGTTCTCTTGTTGCGTCACAGATATGTACGTCACACGCGTGCGTGTTCCACTGTAACGAAATAATCCGTTATTCACGTCACCTGTCAGTGGTGTTAATGTTACGGCTAATGGGTGTATATTCTTTATAATAATGTCAGATTTACGTTCTTCTGATTGTTTGTATATTTATTTATATTGAATATCATGAGGTTGTTCTTTTATGAAAGTGTTTAAAAGCAGCTTTTTTTTTTTATTAGACACATTCCCGAATACCTTGTTTTACCGGCTGGCTTCAGATTCATTCCTGTGTGTTTGTGTGTGTGTGTGTGTGTGTGTGTGTGTGTGTGTGTGTGTGTGTGTGTGTGTGTGTGTGTTTCTGTTTCTGTGTTATGGGACTTAAACAGTACCACTCTGTCTTTGGCTCGGTGCAGGAGCATCGGTGGGGCAGTAAGACCCCCGAAAAAAACCTCCGAACGGCCCCATAATCCGTGAAACTCTATCAGAATAATCCCCAGAAAAAGAGAGCGAAGTCCTGGACGCCCCCTTCACTCCTCCGCTTCTCTCTCCTCTTTCTTCGATCCGTCGCTCTCTGACAGCGCACCAATTCTGCCGAGAATCTGAGATGCTTATAAGACTTAGACAGGAGGTCTGGAGGTCTTCTCTTGCGCTCTCTCTCTCTCTCTCTCTCTCTCTCTCTCTCTCACATATGTCTTCTTTTAGAGGAGGCCTCAGAGAGAGAGGGTCTTTGAGTTCTTATCTCTGGAATCTCCCCATTCGATGAGATATAAAAATGAAGTTTGAGCTGTTTGTAGGGGGAAACGTGTGTGTGTGTGTGTGTGTGTGTGTGTGAGTGTATGAGGGCCGTTTGTATGTTTAGAAGGTCAGAGAGTGAGATGTCTCTCAGCAGCGACCCAGTTTCACCTCAGCATACTTTAAATCTAAGTCTGGCTTATAAGGGTCCAAAACATTCCCAATTTTCTAAAGGTCAGGTTTTTTTTTTAAAGTGAATAATGCATTGACCATTGTGCTTGCACACACAGTGGAATCTGCCTTTAACCCATATGTGCAGTGATACACACACACCCTATTGGACACTATAAACACCACGACACCCAGGGAGCAATTAGGGGGGTTAGGTGTGTTGCTCAAGGGCAGTTCTGTTGTGTTAGGATTCTGTGTGTGTATAACAATTTTGACCTTCTACAGGTGCATAAATTAACGTGCCTGTCTTACTGAGTTTTATTACATTATTACATTTTATACTTGTCTAATGCTCGATTCTGATTGGTCAGCAGGCAGTGACGCCATTCCTATAGTCCCAGATCCCACAGATACATGTATCTGCCATTACATTAACCTGTCACTGACTAGGATGTATTAGACACCAAGAAAAGTCAGTTAATGTGTTGGAAGAAAAAAAAAAAGGGCAAGAATTTGTAAGAATTTGAGCGACTTCGACAAGGACCAAATGGTGATGTTTAGACGACTGGGTCAGAGCATCTCCAGAACAGCAGGTCTCGTATGGTGTATATTGGCTAGTGCCTATCAAAACTGGTCCTTGGAAGGACAACCTGTGAACCAGTGACAGGGTCATGGACGTCCATGGCTCATGGATGTACTTAGGGGAGGTGAAGGCTGGACCATCTGGTCTGATCCCACAGAAGATCCACAGAAGGATTCTGTTGTTAATGTCTTGGTGCCACATGACACCTTCAGACGTCTTGTGGAGTCCATGCCTCAAGAGGTCAGAACTTTTTAGGCAAGCGGTTTTAATGTGATGGCTGTTTAGGGTAAAAAAAAAAAAAAACTTCAGCAAATTGCCGTGGTGCAAGAGGAATAAATCATCTCCACTTCGCCGTGGTTGATTATTTTCCTTTAACAGCTCGTCCTTTATCCCATTATTTATTTTGGATTCAGCATCTATACCATGTTTCGTCTCACCTCTCCGTCATCCATTTGTCATTATAGCGCTCACGCGCCGCTGAGTGAACGTGCGTTCGTCGCCGCGGCGATGGATAGAGATAAAGTCATCACTGTATGCCAGGGTGTCACATCTCGGGTCTCGGAGTGGCCCGATTCCATTCCTGCTACTTTGGCTGGTCCTCCTTCACCTCCCTTTAGTTAGAGAAGAGGGCTTAGTGCTGCTCGCTCAGCCGCACCAATAAAGCGCCGACGTCACCTAGACTGGCACTCACACAGGCGCACCAGGTGTTTGTGTGTGTGTGGGCAGGCATGTGGTGTGAGTGCAAAGAGTGACAGCTCGAGTGCTTCTAGCAGTTGCCACCACGTCTTACACATACCGCGAGTTTAATACACACACACACACACACGTGTAAACTACAGAGCGCTTAGTGATCTCTATTTGGTAAGTCTCATCGGCCGGGGATTACCTTTATACTGCACAGAGAGGAGGTGTGTTTGGAGAAATGCAAACACATCTTAGTGTAATCTCTTAAAAGAAGATCTGTTGCCGTCAAGATCATTTTCACGTGTGAGACGTGTGTGTGTGTATGTTGGGGGGGTGTTGGCGTGTGTGGGACTTGTTTGAACGGTCAGTAAAAAGTAACTGTGTGTAAAAGTGCTGAGGAGAATTAAAGCGTGAGGTTCGTTTGAATAGAGGTGGATAAAGAAGAGTGTGTGTGTGTGTGTGTGCGCGCGTGTGTGTGTGTGTATAAGGTCTGGTGAGTGAGAGAGTAACTCTAGATTAATCTCCGCTGATCCTCTCTCACAGGTGTGTGGCCTTAAACTGGCCCGAACGCAGGCAACCCTCAACCCCACTGATCAATAACTGCATGCATACACACACACACACACACACACACACACACACAATTTGACTGCATTCCCAAACTTACAGCTAGGTTTTCTTAACTGATGAACTGTGTTTTGTGTCTTAATACCACTGAAACAGTGTTACAGTCCGAAAAAAAACAACTTCTGGAGAGTTATAACAGCCATCAGAAATACACACCAGTCAGCCATATGACCGATGGACAACCTTCCAGAGACAGAAGGTCCTACAGAAGATCCATAACAGGATCTGTTACTAACGTCTTGCTCCCAGATGCCACAGAATACCTCGTGATGTCTTGTGGAGTCCATGGCTCAGATGGTGGTGCTAATGTTATGGCTGATTTAATGACTAGTGCAGGCATAAGCAGTACACGTCATCGCGTCTCAAGACCTCTGAAGGTGTTCTATGGTATTTATGATACCAAGACGTTAGATCCTGTTCTGGGTCTTCTGTAGGACCGGGACCAGGCAGTGTAGCTTCCACCCCTCCACCTACATCAGTGGTTCTTGGGACATCCATGACCCTGTCACTGGTTTATTGTTTGTCTTTCACTGAACCACTGCAGGTAGCTACTGACCTGCTACTGGTAGGTACACCTATATACCTGGACACACTGGCTGCCTGTCTCACCCCTGGGCATTGATTTGTTCATTGTAATGAGATGATCGATTGTTCACGTCACCTGTGAGTGGTTTTGTGGTGTTATTGTTATGGCTGATTGGTGTGTACAGACAGATGATGGTGTCAGGCCAGAGGAAGAATATCAGATCTCTCTCTCTCTCTCTCTCTCTCTCTCTCTCTCTCTCTCTCTCTCACTTTTTCCATCGTTCTGTCTTTCTTTTGGTGTTTGACTCTTACTATTTCTTCCTTTCTCCTGTCTTGTTCTTTTTCTTTTCTTTTTCTTTTTATGCCTTTCATCATCACTTTATCTTTAGGTCTTTCTTGAACTCCCACACAATTTTTTACTTTTCTTGTCTCACTCTCTCGTTTTTTTAGCTCCTTTTCTGTTTGTTTGTTCATTTGTTCACAAGTTAATAAAATGAAAAGAAATAATATAAATGAAATTAAATTGGAAATAAATTAGTAGATGGGTAGATAAATAAATAAATAAATATTGTATACAGTTTATTTAGTGTTTTTTTATTTTTATTGAAAAAAATAAATAATGGATAGACAGGTAGATAGATAGGTAGGTAATAATTAAATATTCCATCCCATTTATTTAATGGCTTTTTTTAAATAAAAAAGAACAATTTTCATTTAAATAGAAAGAGAAAAAAAGAAAAGAAAGCATTTATAATTTAAACAAACAAATAAATAAATAACCACGTGGGAGTATTTTATACTTTTTCACACCAATTACTCAGCTACTACAGTGTGTCTGAGGTCAAATATACATTCATTTGAAAAAGATCAGTGTTGATATAACGTCAATAAGCCCCACATCGGACCCCACCGGAATGTCGTGTAACACACCTATGGCACTCGTGAGTGTTTCAGTGTGAATAACTGAAGTGCTGCCGAGTTGCGTGTTGTCCCTCAGCTCAGGAGTCTTTGCGTGTGTAGCGTGTTGTTCGTCTGGAGCGTGTAAGACCCGCCAAGCGCTCTGTACTGTATGGAGTAGGATTTCAACACCTCCCCGTCCGCCTCATTAATGTCAACCACCTCTCTCAGAAGTCACTCACACGATCTCCGGCACTGTCGAGTGTCTGACATTCAACATCCAGATATTTAAGTGCTTCTTCGAGTGTTTTTCTCTGCAAACTCTGACCTTTTATCCTGCATTTCTCTCGCTCTCTCTCGCTCGCTCTCTCGTTCTGTGTGTGTACTTAAGAGTACATTTCCATTATGGATGTTACTAAAGCTGTTTTCTTTACACACACACTTATAAAATGTAATATAATAATTGACTGATCCCGTCTGTAACTGAGTGTTTACCATACAATGATATCAGTCTAGTAAATTTTTTTTTCTTTTGTAGTTACATTTTTTTCAATGAAATGAATGAATATATACATACATTTTGTGAAGTTTATTTAATGTTTACCAAAATAGTTCTTTTTTTTTTATATTCAAAAAATTGCATTTTAAGTCAAACAAACATAAATAAACGCTTGTAAAAAAAAAAAAAAAAAAAAAAAAGCAGTCGATGATAAATAGGTAGGTAGTTGGTCAAATAAATAAATACTTATATGCCTTGTTTGTTTTTTTTTATAGTTACATAAACATCACTTTTAAAAAAGATAATAATAAATAATAATAAACAATAAATAAATAATAAATTTATTTAAACAATAAATAATAAACAAATAATAGTCTGTATAATGTTTACCAAAATAGGTTTTTTTTTAATATATTTGAATATGAACGTAAAACCACATTTTAATGCAGACAAATTAATTTAGTTCAAAAACCAACAAATTAATAGACAGGGTAGATATATAAATAAACAAACACTTTTTAAGTGGTGTGTGTGTGTGTGTGTGTGTGTGTGTGTGTGTTTTCCCCTTCTGTCTCTTCTCGTTGTTCTACTTGCTAGTCCGAGTGTGTCTCACCGCTCTCGTTATTTTTATTCTCAGGATTATGTGATGTCTTCCCTTCTTGTCTTGATTGATCGTGATTTCACACTCCTTGACCATTCTATTGATGAGGGCCACTTTTTGATCAGAACACACACACACACACACACTCACATTAAAAAGGGTGACTTTGTAATTATTTTCATTTTAATTGCTTCCACTTATCAGACGTCTGATCTGTTAATGAATCCACGTCGCCTCGGACAGCAATCCGACAGCGACTGCAGACACACACACACACACCTTTCCTTAACATCTCTCCATCTCTCGCCTGTCTGTCTTCTTCTCTCTTGATCCCACTCTCTTAATCTCTCTCTCTGCCTTTCTCTCTCTCTTTCTCTCTCTCTTTCACTCTCACTCCTTCTCATTGCTTTCCATCATCATAGTGTATTGTTCTGCATTTCTCCTGGTGTGTCTTTCTTTTTTCTCTTTCTTTTCATGCCTTTTACTCTCCCTTGTTTCTCATACTTTTGCTCTCTGTCCAGCTTTTTCTCTTTCGCTGTTACTCTGTTATCCGCACTCTATCACTTCATTTTTATTTCCCTCTCTCTTTCTCTCTCCCCCTCTCTTCCTCTCTTGTTTCCCTTGATTTATCTTCTTGTTCTGCACATTCACTTGTCTTTCATTATTTCTTTCTTTTGCTTTCACTTTGCTTTCTTTCTATTTCACTCTCTCTCACTCTCTGCCACTTGTTCGTCTTATTGTATTGTCCTTCATGTTCTGCTGCCCCTTGTCTTTAACATCCTCCTCCTGTTTTTTATTTTATCTTTTGGTCACTTCTTAGTTTTTTCCTTCATATTCTTCTTCTTTTTACTTTGTCTCTGACTCACTCCCTGGCCTGCCTTTTCCCCTTTAGCTTTTACTTTTTTGCTGTCTTGCTTTCTTCCACTTCTTTCTCTGTCTGCCCCCCCTCTCTCTCTCTCATGTAATGAATTTTTTCCCTGGCTCTGCCTTCATTAATAAGTGCGTGTATTATCAGGACTGATTGTTAATCTCCTGGTTTGTTTGTTTGTTTGTTCCAAACAGATTAGGTCTTGATTGCTTGTGGGATTGAGTGTAAACGTTCCTTATTCTCTCCTCAAAGTCTCACGTGGCTCGTGAGCTTCCGCCTCACCTTATATCGCCACCGGAAATATATCCGACCGCACTAATTTCTCATGTTCTTCCATTTGACTGTTCGCTCAAGCGATTTAATGCGACTTAATGGTGTGAGTTTACGGTCCCGTGTTAAAGAACACGCTGTTTTCTTTTCACGTGATGTCGCTTTCGGCTGATTCGGTTTCCCGCCGATTTAAAAGCTTGTGGGTGGAGTCATACGAATTACAGACTGAATTACAGAATGCGCTTTGCAGGGTTTTTTCTGTAACATAATGAGGCTTTGTGGTTTGCCTCCATCAGCCAAGTCTCTTAAAGAGTTTTGGGTCGCGTTTATGTTCTCACCCACACACACTCGCTCTACACCAGAAGCTTACAGCATGTCATATGTGTTGTACAGATGAGGGCTGAGCTATTCTTTCCTTTGAGGGCTTTTATGGTGGATTTTCTAACTGTGTGAAACGAGCAAGTCAAATTTCCCAGCGCTTTAGAAACGAACAGCACAAGAGCCGAAACGTCCCCGAAGTGGTGCACAGCCCCTATCCGCAGTGCCTGTGGGGGGGCAGTTGGAGGAGTTAGGTGCCTTGCTCAAAGACACTTCAGTGATGTCTGATCGGTACTTTCAGAAAGTTTGACCGGTCATACCCAGTCTCAAAAACTTTTTTGACCACTTACCATCCTCTCTTGCAGACACCCATGACTAATCTCACCTGCTCCTTCAGACAACCTTGAGCAATTCTGCCTGCTATTAGACACCCTTGACCTGTCCCGCCCTTTTGACCAATCCCATCCAGTCTTGCAGAAATTTCAACCAGTCTACTCTCTCAAAGTTTGTCCCAATTGTTTTCAAATTAATTCTCAACAGTTCTTGACCAACCCCACCAACTCTCACGCTGACCAACTCCGCCAACTCTCACGGACACTCTTGACCTATTTTACTTTCTTACAAACATTCTTACCCCAGTTCCATCTACTCCTGCAGGCCACTCTGGACAAATCCCATTTGCACTCCCACTCAGACAACTCGGGCAGTCTCATCCATTGTCCAAGGACTTAACCCAATTCTACCCAATTTCTTTTACTTGCTATTTAACACTTAAGCAGTCCCACCCACTTTCACAGACACCTCTGACCAATCCCACTCGTCTTGCAAAAAAATTTGACCAATCCCACCCAGTCTGGCAGAAGGTTTGACCAATCCCACTCAGCCTTGCAGAAGGTTTGACCAGTCCCAACCAGTCTTGCAGAGGTTTTGACCAGTGGCACCCAGTCTTGCAGAAGTTTTGACCAGTGGCACCCAGTCTTGCAGAAGGTTTGACCAATCCCACTCAGCCTTGCAGAAGGTTTGACCAATCCCACTCAGCCTTGCAGAAGGTTTGACCAATCCCACTCAGTCTTGCAGCAGGTTTGACCAATCCCACTCAGTCTTGCAGAAGGTTTGACCAATCCCACTCAGCCTTGGAGAAGGTTTGACCAATCCCACTCAGCCTTGGAGAAGGTTTGACCAATCCCACTCAGCCTTGCAGAAGGTTTGACCAATCCCACTCAGTCTTGCCAATTTTTTCTGCTTTGACCAGACTTCCTTACTCTCACCAAAATTTGTCCCATTCTTTCTCACATATAACTCTCACACACACTCTTGACCAATCCTTCTTGCTCTCTCATCAGCTCTTAAACACTCCCACCAACTTTCGCAGACACTCTGGACCATTCCATTCATTCTGCACCAGTCCCACTCACACTCAGACACATTTGAACAAACTCATCAGCTATAACAGGCAATCTTGCTCAACCCCTGTTTGCTCTTGGAGGCACTTTTCACCAATCCCATCCACCCTCAGATCTGATGTACTTGTAAAGAAGAGGAAAACTGTCTCTCTCTCTTACCTTACCTAAGCTGGTAGCCAGAATAAATGCTGATTCTGGTTTTGAGTAACATTCAGGCATATTTGTTTGAACAGTGGAAGGACAGTAGAGATGGCATGACCTTAGCTACAGGGCAAAGAAATGAAAACTAAAAAGTGTAACCTGATTCTGGGTTAAATGTAATAATTAATTTCCTATTACCAGCCACACGCCTGTATTACCAGTCCACAGCCATGCCATGTAAAATATTCATTTGCTTATTGACCGTAACATTATTTTTAATAATACACTTCTGACCTTATTTCTTCTTCATGACTCGTCCGTCTCCCTCAGTCTGTATGCGATTGAACTCCTTTGCTGTTCTCTCTCAGCTTTAATCAGTTCGATGTGGATGTTGGACTGTGGTGAGAACACAGGCGGATCATGTGATTCTGGTTTCTGAGCAGCTCGTCGGGAGTTTTCGCTCCTTTGAAAGCGCGCGTATGCGATTACGCCCCTGTGATATTTTTCCACTGTATGTTAATGTGCCTCCGCTGTACACACGGCTGCGTTTAAGACCCCTGTACCTTTTTGTCTCGCTCTTAATGTTCCACTCCAGCTCTTATTTCCATAATTGGACTTTTTGATTGGAACGGTGTGGAAATTGGAAGGGCGGTTTGTGCAATTTCATGGCCAAAGTAACTTGAAACATTAAGAGAGGATGGACACGCGGGTGCAGATTAGACAAATTAGTCTTTAGATTAAAGGTGCAATTAAATAATTGAGAGCTTGAGTGAAGCAGAACCAGCTGGAGGTGGGGTGCTGCTGGTGAGAGAGAGAGAGAGAGAGAGAGAGAGAGAGAAACAAACATGGCTGCACATGGACCATGTGGCTAATCAGTTTAGTGCTGTTCACTTAGACTGCAAGCTTCTTTTATTTCTGTTGATTGGAATTTATACACCGACAAGTACATACACTGATCAGTCATATCATTAAAACCACTGACAGGTGACGTGAATGCCTTTGATTATCTCTAATGGGTGGGATATACTAGGCAGCAAGTGAACAGTCAGTTCTCAAAGTTGATGTGTTGCAAACTTGAAAAATGGGCAAGTATAAGGCATTGAGATCATCAGCAGGTCTTTGTGGGTGTGTCTCAGTTTACAGTAGTTAATACACTGTAATCCAAGGAAAGACGCCCAGTGAATAACATTAAACTCAATAAACATTTTATTTTTATTAATGTGCCTAAAATCACTTCGCCTCCTGACCCTGTAGATGATCAGTTTTCTGAAACAGCAGCTCAGATGGTTGTTGTAGTTGATATTAGTAGGTTATTTAATATGTTACAATTTATATAGGATTGTGTACACAGACTTTTCTGATGGGAGAAAAACTGTGTTGTTACTATGCTGAAGTTTGGTGGAGATTTGTTTAGCATTTTTGGAAGGAGTCTCCAATGTCAGTGCTTTGTATTAGATAAAGCTGTAACTTTATAAATGATCCGGTAACAAAAAAAACGGGGGAAAAACCAAGCCTGGGCTTCAGTTTACACCCATTAGCCATACTATTAAAATCATCAAAACTACAGACAGGTGACCTGATTAACTTTGATAATCTTATTACAAGGGCACCTGTTACAAGGTGGGATACATTAGACTGCAGGTGAACTTAAGAGTTACTTCGGGTCGGAGATTCTCCAAAACATCATCCACCTACATCCTGAGGGGTGTGTCCCAGCACATACAGTGGTTAATATCTAACAAAAGGGATCCAAGCAAGGACAGCCTGTGAAATGGCGACAGGGTCAAATGCACACTGAATGTAAGATTACTGTAGTTTACGAGGAATCAATGACTACATTAATGCCGTTATAGTAAAAAAGTCAACTCTATATTTACGATATGTGCTCAACCAAGCAATTATTGGTAATTTTCATTCTCTGCATAAACAAAGACTAATTAGACTATCAGTATCTCCACCTATGACTTCAGTATCTCCACCTATGCCCACCCAGCATTCGGGTATCTTCAACCCACAGGATTTTTAACCCCATTTGTGTATCCCTATCTTCGGTTTGGGTATGTACACTCCGTCTGGGTATCTCCACCTAATCTACATATCCCCACCCACAACTTGGGTAACTCCACCAACGTATCCCCACCAACGGTTTGACCATCTCCACCTGCAGTTTAAATATCGCCAGCCAGGGTTCGAGTATCTCCATTCGATCCTGAGTATTCCTTACTGTGGCATGAGTGGTCCCCACCCACACGACTGAGGTGTCCTTGAGCAAGGCACCTAACTCCCCCAACTGCTCCCCAGGCACTGTGGTTTGGGGCTGCACAAGTGTATGCACTGCCCCCTAGTGTTCACTGGTTCACATCCAGTCTCCACTCCATTTGAATATCCCCTCCAACAGCTGGTGCGTCTCACCCTGCGGCTTGAGCTGATAGTCGTTCTTCACTTTTATCCTGGTAGTTTGAGTGAGAAACTGCAGAGGCGGTGTAAACTTTACACATTAACCATGTGTCATGTTAATGATTCTGGAGCGATAGGTGGTTTCTTTAGACACGTGGTGAAGCTGGATGGATAATTGGAATCCATTTGGTTTACTCACAGGCATTCGGACAGAAATTCTGAACCCGATCCGAGTTTACACTCTAATTTATTGGCATTATCACCTCGCCAGTGGTCTTTTAGTTCAACCCCGAAACCTCTGAGGATGTTTTATTTTTTTAATTTATTTATTTTTTAAAGCCAGAGAGACAGCCGTGTGTAAATTAGTCTGTAAGGTCCGTACATATCGTATGACCTGCAGGAAGGACCCGGTTCCTATTCCAGCTCCGACTGCATCTTCACTTTCATACGCAGAGCCTTTTTATTTTAATCTACACGCAACTGCGGCTTGTTGTTTGCGTGAGGTTGTTTTCGTCTGAATGTGTTTAGTCCATTTTAGCTGCAGGCATGTGAAGGGATTACAACTTTTACAGAGAGAAAGGTGCTCAGACGTAGTGTCAGTCATTCTGCTCGTGACGGGTTCCAGTCCGATCTGGCGTTTGTTTCGGCGTCTGAGAAACGCGTTACGCAATACGAACTGAATGGATGGGCGAGGAAGAATTAATCAGGAAATTGTGACGTTAATTGTGTAATATTGTTAAAGTGTGCGAGTGTGGTGTAACTCGCCTGTCATCGAGATTAACTTTCTCCTCCCTTCCCGGATGTGTGTTGTTGACACACGGCTGATTTTCTCCTTTTGTCTACTTAAATTTTTGAAATGCTGCATCACATTTAGAGTCGGTATTGTGCACTGGCTGGTGATGAATATGTTTTTTTTATTCTAATGGGCTGTATGATGTTTGGTAGACAGGACTCTAATCCTCGCCTCTAGCAACAGAACACTGGCAAGATTTCCTCCATCTTTCTGCTTGTTTTTTTTTTTTTACCCCCCCTCCCCTTCACCTCTGTCGCTCAGGGCGAGACACCGAGTCGTTTGATAAGTATGTATGGAGCTTGAAATTTTCCCTTTGCGTTTGTTTTCGGCAGCGGTTAAAGCTTTTTTTTTTTTTTTTTTCAAAATGTTGCCGGGACTGTTCCAGCAGGATCGGAATAAAATCTCTGTTTACGTTATATCAGAAATTACACCGACGTTCTGTAAATATACAGCCGTATAATTTATCCTAATATTATTTGCGAGTTGTGATGCGGTTAAAGTGTTTTAAATAAAATAAACCCAACAGATCCAGATCAGCTCAGGCATCTGTTTTGCTCTGCAGCTACAACATTAATGTATTAAACAAGAGCAGGACGTTTATAGCCTCCGGTCTCGGGTTCATGTAAACTGCATGTCAGAATCAGTTCCCCTCGGACTACATTCGGTGGTTTTGGTGTCACTGCCTCACCACACTCGATATATTAAAGACTAAACTGGACATTCAGGGTCATTCAGATGATAATTTGGTTTTATTTCATGTACATGTTTATATAGACTTTTAACAGGGACGTATTCTGAGTGCCGTACATACATTTGGCTTTCTGGAGTGTCTACCAACGAACTGTGGGCATTGGTAGTTCAGTGGTTATGACGTTCACAATCCTGCCATGCTCTGTTGGGCCCTCGAGCAAGGCCCCTAACTCTCAGCTGTTTGCTTGTATGAACCGAGGTTAATGTAAGTCTCTCTGGATGAGGACGTCTGCCGTGTGCCGTAAATGTAAAAAAAGAATCAAAAAGTATCCCCACCAATGGTTTCAGTATCTCCACCCATGACTTCAGCATCCCCACCCATGACTTCAGCATCCCCACCTGCAGTCTAAATATCCTCACCCAGGGTTCGAGTCTCTCCACTCCACCTGAATATGACTTACCTTGTCTTGAGTATCTCCACCCCATCTGAGTATTTCAACCCACAGGTTTTAGTATCTGCACCCACGACTTTTGTCTGTGTATCCCTACCCTCGGTTTGGGTATCTACGCCCTGTCTGAGTATCTCCACCTCATCTACATATCCATAACCACAACTTGGGTAACTCCACCAACGTATCGCCACCAACAGTTCGACTATCTCCACCCATGACTTCAGTATCTCTACCCTAAGTTTCTCCACCTGCAGTTTGAATATCACCACCCAGGGTTCGAGTATCTCCACTCCATCCGAGTCTCCCTTCCTCTTACCCGTTATCTGGGTATCCCCACCCGCAGTTTGACCATCACCCCCTTATCTGGGTATCTTCACCCCATCCGAATATCCCCTCCAACAGATGGAGCGTCTCACCCTGCGGCTTGAGCTGATAGTTTCTTTCACTTTTATCCTGGTTGCTTGAGAGAGAAACTGCAGAGGAGGTGTAAATTTTACACATTGACCATGTGTCATGTTAATGATTCTGGACTGAGAGGTAAAGTGTGTAAATGTTGACTGGTTTACATGACATCCATTAATAGATTTTGTTTCTTTAGACGTATTTCGCCATCAAAATGATTACAGCTATTTTAATTATTATATGGACATTTATGTATTTTAGCCAATTTACATAAAAAGTCCCAGAATGATTTTACACACACACATGTCGTTTCTATATTTTTATATTTTCCCCTGTTCGTAACCGCATAGGCACGTCGTCTTGAACAATCCGTGCGGAGTCATGCTGTAAAATATCTGGCTCGGGCCCATTTACAGCGTACAGACGTCTTGTGTGTCGAACAAGTAGGTTCACGTGTCACAACACGACCTTCCGCTCCTGTCACGAAAGGCAGCGTCATTCAGAAATCCACCTGAGGCGCAGGTATGAAGGGGGGGGGGGGGTGCGTGCGGTAGCCCTGTGCCGTCACAGCTAGAGCTCCTGTCGCTTCTTAATTGCTTTAATAGCACCTGGCCCGAAACGCTGGGTAATTACAGCCGCAGAATTAAACACGTACCTTCAACAACATGACTTAAAGCGCCAGAAGCGCCTCAGGTAGTTGGATCAGGTGTGTGTGTGTGTGTGTGTGTGTGTGTGTGTGTGTGTGGTTAAAGAATGCTGCGTTTATTAATTACTCTTGTATTGAGTGTCACAGTTTTCCCGGGTCCTAGAAAATGATTGTTTTTTGTTTTTTTTTAGTAATATTTTTATTTTAGTTTGGGGGAAAAATGATGCAGAATTGTCTGTCTGTCTGTCTGTCTGTCAGTCTGTCTGTCTGTCTGTCAGTCTGTCTGTCTGTCTGTCTTCTCTCACATCTTTCTCTTATTGCTTATGTTTATACCCGAGTGTTTTGCTCCTATCTGTGTGTGTGTGTGTGTGTGTGTGTGTGTGTGTGTGTGTGTGTGTGTGTGTCAGTCTTCAAAGGTTAATGTTCTTCATAAAGAGTGGGAAGGAAAAGTCAAGTGAGATAGCTTAGGGGCTCAAGGCGCACACACACACACACACACACACGCTCAACTTGCTGCTTTTACTAATGAAAATGATTTCATGTGATAATTAAACAGTCAGTTTTACTAATCACTGGAACTGTTGCTATAAACTATAATCTGTTCCCTAATCACTATCTAGTCATGTCTGGAGGAATGGACATGTGTCCTGTGTGGTTATAGAATACCCACAATGCACCATGCTCCCTGTAGTTAGAGGTGCGTTTTAACAAACACAAAGACCTCGAACATAGTGACCATTTATGTATAGTCAACAACAATGCTCCTGGATTTATTATTATTATTATTACTATTACCATTATTATTCATCCCTTTATCTCGACTCTTTCATATCGTACACCGATCAGCTAGAAGATTCTGTGGTATCTGGCACGAAGACGTTAGTAACACATCCTTCTGTTCCTGGTTCACCGGTTGTCCTGCCACGGAACATTTTTAGTAGGTATTAATCACTGTATACTGGGACACACCCCACGAAACCTGATGTTCTGGAGATGCCCTGACCCAGTCATCTATACGTCACAGTCTGGCCCTTGTCAAAGTCACTCAGATCCTTACACTGGCCCGTTTCTCCTGCTTCCGACACGTCAAGTTTGAAAACCGAGTGTTCACTTGCTGTCTTATATATCCCACGCCTTGACATGTTGTACTGTAACGAGATAATCAGTGTTATTCACTTCAGCTGGTGATAACAGCAGTGTTATATTTATATAACGGTATACAATGAAGTGCCAAACAACTGGAACTGGAACTGGTACTGGTCTCTCAACAGGCCACAGACTCTAAAAGGATGCAGAAGCATTCTGTAGGTAATGAACACCAGACTTCCTGCAGAACACTCCACAACTCTTTTGTATTCCAAGGTGGAGGATTTCTGTGTTCCACAGCACATTGCATAACACCCTGGAGGCACCAGGAGATACCAGCAACCCTGAGTCCTGATTCCTTCTGCTCCCCAAACCCTGCGTAATCCCCTCTGACACCCCCCCCCCCCCTTATCTTCTTGCAGTCTCATCTGACCTGACATGGACAGTTTACAATACAACATAATGGACAAATGTAGAAACCATGAATTAGATCACAGACTTTAATTCTCTGGGTACTTGCACTTTTGTTTATATTTACACTTCTGTGTCACCTGGATGAGTATGGGTTCCCTTATGAGTCTGGTTCCTCTCCAGGTTTCTTCCTTTTGTCAGTGTCGCCACCGGCTTGCTCATTAGGGATAAAAATTCTATAAATGTATATTTGACCCTTTTTATTATTTCTGTAAAGCTGCTTTGGGACAATGTCTATTGTTAAAAGCGCTATATAAATAAAATTAAATTAAATCTTTGACGTGTTCGATGAAGTTGACGATCCACAAAACCCCAGAACGCACATGAGTGTTCCTCTAATTATAATTTGGTGTGTGTGGTGGTGCATCGTCCTGTTAGAAGAGGACAAACCTGTCCGAATGAATGCAAGACATAAACTGGTGTAACTCGTCAGAAAGAGACACACAAAAAGCGTTCACCTGTCAGCCGTTTGTAAGTGTACCAGGTGTCCCAGTTTTTCTGGCATTTCAGTGACATTTACATCACATCCAACTAGTGTGATTTCCTCAGTGTGTTCATCAGAAGTTGAGATGATTGTTGAGCTTCTCAGAGCTGTGTTCAGGGTTTTTCTTGTCCCTCCTCCGTGTGTGTGTGTGTGTGTGTGTGTGTGTGTGTGCGCGCATGCGCATGTGTGTGTCTGTCTGCAGTAGCACATCTTGCCCAAAGGGGGGCGTTCTTCATCTGCTGTACAAATTCAGTACATTGAAACTGATGTCTAGTGTCTGTTTTAGGAGCCCCAGCAGTGTGTCATCCCCCCCCCAACACACACACACACACACACACACACACACACACACATATATTTAGAAATAAGACTTTGTTTCTTTAGGAGGCGTCGTCCACGTCTCAGTGTTTGGAAGCTGAACCACATTCACACACGTTTTGTGTGTCTGAGTTTCAGTATTTCACTTTAACACTCTCCCTGTGTGTATGATTTTCCAGCCAGGCCAGATCCGTGACGCCACTCCTTGACTGTCTAACGGGATTAGGGTCCGAGCGAGGCCGCTCTTGCTGAGCTCTCTGATTTGGGATTTTGCAGGATTTTGCCAATCCAGTTTTCCACGAGATTCCCGTCCTCTCTGCCGACCTGATAAGACTTCATACTCTGCAGCGTTAATTAATAATGTGTTTACATTAGGCATGGTCAGACCCTGTGTTTTGTTTAGAGAGCGTGAAAAAAAGTGTGTGTGTGTGTGTGTGCATCTCATTTGGAGGGGGTAAGCTGAGCGTATAGAGCTAATTGAGAAGAGATGGATCAGATTGGATGGTCAAGATACTGAGCTGTGGGTGGGTGGGTGTTTTGGGTGTGGGTGATTTGTCTAAATGATAAAGATGAGGTTTCTATTAACATTGTGACAGTCAGTCTTATGATAAATCTTGTTGATAAAGCCCTTTTGGACACATTTGAGGCAGTGTGACTGATGCTGCTGGTTTGTTTAAAACATGTCAAGCAGCACGGGGGTTGTTGTGGCGTTGGTTGTTATTGTTGCTGCATTTTCTTTTAAAGTCCTCTTTGTGGTTGTGTGTTTCTGTGTGTAGGCCAGTCCGGTGCCCAGTCCCATTTTGGGAGGAAGACCGAATGCCAGTCAGTCTCTGCTCGTCTGGTGCCGAGAAGTGACCAAGAACTACCGTGGCGTGAAGATCACCAACTTCACCACGTCATGGAGGAACGGACTCGCCTTCTGTGCCCTGCTCCACCACTTCAGACCAGATCTCATGTAAAAACATTACACACACGCACTTATTAATTACCTCGATCTAAACCCTATACACCAATAAGCCATAACAGTAAAACACAAAAACCCACTGATAGGTAAGGTGAATGACACTGACACTGATTAGCTTGTTACAGTGGCACCTGTCAAGAGGTGGAAGATATATTACATTACAAATAAACAGCAAAGTTGATATGTGCAAAATCACAAAAAATAATTGGCAAGTGTAAACATTTCGGGGACCTGCGCCAAATTGTTATAGTTAGATGACTTGGTCAGAGCATCTCCAAAACGGCAGGGGTTGTGGGTAGACATTGGATAGTACCTAACAAAAAGGGGTCCAAAGAAGGACAACCAGTGAACCAGTGATGAGGTCAAGAGGCTAGTCACGTATGCTCCGATGCCATGTATATATGTATGTACGTACGTATGTGTGTGTGTATGTATGTGTTTTTATATATATA
>JAOVVF010000002.1:21833112-21845902 GCA_028565595.1 Duopalatinus emarginatus
TGTGTGTGTGTGTGTGTGTGTGTGTGTGTGTGTGTGTGTGTGTGTGTGTGTGTGTGTGTGTGTGTGTGCGTGTGCGCATGCACGCTCTTACTTACGTTACTGTGTAACCTTGCAGGAAGAGAGGAAAGCCTCTGGACATGTGTGTGATTGACCATGATTGATGCCTGTCAGTCATTCAACAGTGTCATTCATAAACAAAATGCTTTTCAGCACACACTTGTGCATTGTGTGTGTGTGTGTGTGTGTGTGTGTGTGTGTGTGTGTGGTGGACAGATTGGTATTGTAGGAGAAAGTCTTTCACAATTAAACCTGTCTCTGCATCCTGGCTGAAGTGTAGCCGGAACACTGCTATCAGTCCTAGCTACTATCGGCTAGTTATCTAGCCTAGCGTAGTGTCTAGAGTGGATTTGTCACCATCAGTAATAAAAGTGAACATTGAGTTCAACGCTAATTTGGCACTGAGATTTGGTCAGACATCAGACATGATATTAAAACCTCTCTGACGTATCAAGCAACAAGACCTCTGTAGGTGTTCTGTGGAACCTGACATTACAGCAGATCATTCTGTGGACCTTTTGTGGACCTTCTGTGGGATTGGACCAGACCGACTGTAGTATCTACCGTCTTGTATTCTCCACAGTTCTTAGGTACGTTAGGAATACTTTCAGGTTATAGTAATTGTTTGTTTTGGTGCAACCGAGTGGCTCATTCCTGCTACGTTCAGGTAATTTAAATTCCGGTCTTCCTGGACTAGCTTTGGGGTTTTTTTCCGCTGGTACCAGGAGTGTAGGACTGCAACAAGATGACAGGAGCAGGGACCTCCACAAGCTTGTGGAAATATTGTGTAGGTAATAAACACCAAACTTCCTGCAGAACACTCCACAATTCTGTTGTATTCTGAGGTGCAGGATTTCTTCTTCCACAGTGTTGCACGGCATCCCAGATGTTACACATTCGATTATGTTGAAATCTGGTGACTTAGGTGATGATGGCAAAATCCCAAACTCAGATGAGTGTTCCTCTAACTATAATTTTACTGTCTCTAGACGTGCATGGTGGTGCCTTGTCCTGTTAAAAGAGGACAAACCTATCGGAACGAATGCAGGGTCATGAACAGGTGTGCACATAGTGTAAATGAGGCACACATTCAGTGTTCATCTGTCAGCGACGTTTGTAGATGTACCAGGGGTCACTAAACAAACCATATACCATTATAGAGCTTTTATAGATGTCTGTTGCTTTATATACGTTGACGTGACATTGGTATGCATCTCGCTTAGGCTCGTCTGTACCAGTTTTTAAGTTATTTTTAGAATAAACATCACAGGTTATATTTTATATTTTAATAAAAAAAAAAACAAGCAAGCACACTGTGAATTATTTTCAGCATTCAAAAGCTAATGGAATCCGGCACCTCCAGACTCTTTCACCTACAGTCTCCCTCTTTCCTCTCGTCCACAAAGGACATGCATCCTGATCAGGGTGGAAAAGAGAAAGTTGTAATTAATTGTAAATTGAGAAAGAGCTTAGTTTTGATTGCACACACTCTCTGTCTCTCTCGCTCACACACACACATACTTACACCCCATTGGAGAGAGAAGCCTGATAAACTCCGATGGGAAAGCAGGAGAGATGTGGAGACAATGGCTGTCTGTTGTCAGCAACCTGGAATTAACCGCACTGCTGATACAAGGCTCGATAAAGCAAGCGAGAGGAACGCAAAGACAAGCGATTTAAAGGCACAATTCTCCCCCGAACCCGTCCAAATGAGTTGACGAAAGTGATTTCGGTCTCATTCTATCATCCCAGTGCCTTTCACTCTCTCTCTCTCTCCCCATCACTCTCTATCTCTCTCTATCAGCTGATCTGGGATTGAGAGGGGTTTTTTTACCTATTTGATTATCTGTCTGTATTTCACATCAGGACAAATCAGTGTAATTACACTTGATAGACACAGACAGGCTAGAATATATAGAGAGGTGTGTGTGTGTGTGTGTGTGTGTGTGTGTAGAGGGAGAGAGAGAGAGATGTGTGTATATGATAAGACTGAGGAGGGATTAGTTTAGTGTTTCTTCATCTCGAGCTCTTATCAGAGAGAACCATCCTTGACATTAGCTGTCTCGGCCTTCCGCCGCCCACCGATCTCTGCTTGTCTTGTTCCAAATCTAGTCATGCACTCCGCCCTACACCTTATAACCTACACTTATTATACCTGTACCCACTATTATATACCCCTTATTGCCCTACAGTCTGAATGGTCTGGCTGGTACAATGAGGCATTTCATATATATATATATGGTGTATATTGTTCCCATTTATATATAAAGGAAAAACACTGCCAGTTGAAAAAGATAATATTGATTAGCTGTCAACGTATAAGCCGCAAGTGAACAAGGTCTTGAAGTTAATGTGTTGGAAGCAGGAAAAATGGGCAATCGTACTGTTCCTAGTTACTTTCACAATAACAAGGAGCAATCTTAGAGAGGACAAATCTCGCGGGAACGGGCGGTTTGCACTTAGCTGCGGGCGGGAACGGGTGGCTAAAACAAAACACTGCAGGATTATAGACTAAAGCCTAAAGGTAATTCCAAATAAATAAAATGCAGAGAATGAGAATAGCATATGAAGCCTGCCTTTATTTCATTTAAAAACTACATGAAAATAACGAAATAGGAGCGCTATTCCCGACACGTGCGTCAAAAGTTGCAGGTCAGGAAAACAAAACAAACCCCAAGAATCTCGTTATTAATAGTAGCCTATATTACGTTGGAGAAGACACAAAATCAATGCATCGCTATCAATGTGCAGGAATAATTCTCATAGCTTCACGGGTTGCGGGCGGGAGTGGACATGCACATCGCGGGAATGGGCGGACACGCTGCACACACGTTGCGGTCACGGGCGGTAATGGTCAGAAATGTAGCGGGATGAAGAAAACAGTCCCGCGCAGTTCTCTAAAGCATCTTTAAAACAGCAGGTCTTGTGGTTGTGTGTCTCAAACCAAAAGTGATCCAAGAAAGGACAACTTTTGAACCAGCGACAAGGTCCTGCGCACCCAAATCTCACTCAGGCACATGTAGGATGCAGACTAGTCCGTCTGGTCTTATCAGACAGAAGAATCTATTGCTAACGTGTCAGTGATGGATACCACAGAAAACCTTCAGAGATCTTGTAGAGTTGAGGCGTTGATGAGTCAGAGCGGTGCGTTTTGAGTGAATACGCATTTTCATATTCATATCCAACTCTTGTGACTTCAGGTTATTCATGTTAGATGTTTATGTGGTTTGTCATCACATATATATAATATCTGCCTTCATATTTTAACCCAGTTTAGACCTGATATACCATTATACTCATTCTGAAAAGGCTAAATGTGTGTTTGTATATATATATTTGTGTGTGTGCGCTGCAGGCGTATGACGGCTTTGCCAGTCTGGGCATCTCTCGGCTGCTGGAGCCGGCTGACATGGTGCTGCTGGCTATCCCGGACAAGCTGACCGTGATGACGTACCTGTACCAGATCCGTGCACACTTCAGTGGCCAGGAGCTGAGCGTGTTGCAGATCGAAGCCCAGGCCGGCCGCAGTACCTACAAAGTGGGCGACTTCCACACGGACACCGAGAGCTCCGTGGCTCACGACACCTTCTACGCCGAGCTTCACAACCAGACCCAAAAAAGCAATCCTGAAGAAGAAGGAGAAGAGGAGGCGGAGGTGCCGGAAGACGTCGGGTTTACTGAAACCCCTCCGACCTCAGCAACGTCCTCGGCGGCCACCAAAACGAACCACGATTCTTCTCGAGCCGACGCGTCCGAGGTGAAAGAGGACGCGACTGATGCTGGGAGAGAGAGGGAGAAGGAAAAAGACAGGGATGGGGTGGCTACCCAAGGGGGAGCACAACCACAGATCTCCGTTTCACAATCACACGCGCTCGGATTCGGCTACAACCGAGACCCAGACGCGAACAAGAAGAGGAGTGTGAGGCAGAATGAAGTGGACAGCACGACAAGAGAGAGCAACTCGTTACAAAGCAACCATAAAGACACCCAACCCAACAAACACACACAGGTAAAAACACACAAGTATACTATCTGGATTTGTAGTTCTGTTCTGATCAGCGGGGCAGACGTAGACTTGTGGTCAACGAAGGGCCATGGTTGGATCCCTGCAACTGACATGACGCGACTTGAGTGCCCGGGAGCAAGGCATCTAACCCCCAACTGCACCCTGTGGACCAAATTGTGATGTCTAGACGACTAGGTCACAACATATTTAAAACAGTAGGTCTTCTAGTGTGTCTCCCAGTATCAGACAGACGGACACAGGCAGACAGATTTACAGACAGGCAGACACACCCACAGACAGACAGACAGAGATTTTTCCCACTGTGCACACAGAAGAATGTGACCTCTGCATTTAACCCATCCATGCAGTGAAACACACACACACCAGTGAACACTAGGGGCAGTGAACACACTTGCCCAGAGCAGGGGGCAGCCCCAAACCACTGCGCCCGGGGTCGATCCCCACACAGGGCAAGACACGACTGAGCAAGGCACCTTACTCCCCCAACTGCTCCCTGGCTCCATGGTTTGCGAGCACAGTGGGCAAATAGTTCACTTTCACTTTTACTTTTACCTCATTCCTTACTATCCCGTCGTCAATATATGACTTAATTTGTATTTTATTTATTTTGTGTTACGTTGCGTCATATTGCAGTTATTAGAGAAGATCTTGACCACCAGAATCATCTGATCTGCCTTTTCACTCAGTATTTTCTATCCCATTATTATTATTGTTGTTGTTGTTGTTATTATTATTTTTATTATTTATTTTTTGTCTGTCAGTTACTCTGCTGAATTCTGAAAATTTCCCTCAAGTAATTTTGTCTTGTGCTTCTGGAAAACACAACACATGCAACCGTGTAGACGAATCACATAAGCCAGGATGTAAAGATGGCACACACATGACAGATGAATGAATTCGCAGCAAGTAAACACACACACACACACACACACACACTGAACAGATCCATATTAGTAAACATATGCGTACACACCCCCAGTCAACCCACCTTAGAGTTTTTTTTTCCTCCTCTTGTTGGGCCGTGCAGCTGTAAGCTGTTTGTGCTATCACACCGCCTGTTCCCCCTCTGTCACTTCGTCTCATACTAAGTGTGATTGGCTTTTTGTCATCACCGGGCTGACGTGTGATTAATGCAGCCTGCGCAATATTCCTCCCGCCTGCAGCTCGCCACGCTCCACAGCCTCGCCTCATCTCTACAGCCTCCTGCTTCATACCCTTATTTATCTCCCTCACACACACACACCAACACACACTTTTTTTATCCTCACATGCACACATACAGACGAGTGACAATTTAAAGGAAAAAAAAAAGCACTGGCTCTGTTATGCTTCGGGGGCATTTATTTATTTTTTAGCTCTTCTCTGACTGATCGCCTCGCTATCTTTATGGGCGTGGTCTTGTTCCTGAATGACCCCGCCCACATCCGTAGGGTATGAGGGCTGTGAGTGAACGTTTTGATAAGTGCAAAAAAAAATGATTTCAGTATGCTGTGACTTTCACATTCGCCAGATCTCAAATTAACTGAACACTTATTGTAATATCATTTTTTGTTTTTATTTTGACAGACATAGACTCGTTCGCTTTATTCGTTTTCTCGATCCATCGTAAAATCTGATTCGTCTACATGCTTTAAAACGTCCGATTACTGTTGGACCGTTCAAATACAGGATCAAAAGTAATGAAATAAAAGAGATTATCATGATGTAGTAATGACAAATTACTGCAACTTAGTGCAAACATGCTCTTTTTTTAGTCCTACTTGCGTGCATAAACAATCAAGTGTGTGGTTGGTGTGGTACAGTGGTAAGATCATTGGGTTTCCATGTAAGAGACCTGGGTTCGATTCCCGATCTGGGCAGCCAGTCTGTCCTACACCAATAAGGGTCCTTGGGCAAGACTCCTAACACTACATTGGCCTGCCTGTAATACCAGTAACCTTGTAAGTCGCTCTGGTAAATGTAAGTGCCACAAAAACTGGAACACAAGCGTAATACTTGGTTGGACACCCACAGGGAAATATTCAGTAGGTAATAAACACCACTTCCTGCAGAACGCTCCACAATTCTGTTGTATGCCGAGGTAGAGGATTTTTGTGTTCTGCAGCATGTTGCATGACATCCCAGATGTTGACTTGGGTTTGAATGTTACAGCCTCAAACTCTAACCATAATTTTAGCGTCTCTAGATGTGTGTGGTGGTGCATTGTCCTGTTAGAAGAGGACAAACCCATCATAATAAATGCAGGAAATGAACTGGTGTAACTAATCAGAAAGGAGACACACAGTGTTCACCTGTCAGAGACGTTTGTAGATGTACCAGGGGTCCCATGGAATGCCGGCTAAACAAACCCCATCACCAGCCTGTGTTTTTTTTGCATAGGCTCATTTGTACCAACATTTCTGGCATTTCAGTGCATCTACACACTGCATTTATGTACAGTTGATCAGGCGGTCTTTTAAATATTTGATCAATTTTATGATCACACACATACTCAGCTTTCCACAAATCACTCGTACATGCTCATACTGTTTCCTTCCTGTCTCTAACACGCACTCATATCATGCTCGACATAACCAATAATCAGAAACGAAATTACAGAAGAGCGTTTCTGTCCACACACGTGTCCGTCTGTATTTCTGTATTTGCACGTCTACGATTAGCCATGTTTTCTGGCCAGTTGTGTGTCAGTAAAGAGTGAACGTAGCTTCCCTGTCACAGAGCAGCCAGAGTTTCACCCTGATACGTAAGCATCACCAGCTGAAGAGATTTCTGGTTGTTCTTGTCTTTCAGGATGCTGTGCCTGTCCCTGTGTCCACCGGCAACGACAAGGTAAGCACATGATGAGGCATGCTATATATATATATATATATATATATATATATATATATAAAACAGCACCAGTGCCTCAAAATTCTGCTTTGCCCCAAGCATTGTAGATCAGATTGAATTTAGACCTGAGGTCAGCTAGTGGCTGTAAACTTTGCACGTCACCGAGTGGGATGTTATGGTAAATGTGGTGCAAGCATCACCACATCCATTCTTTTTTTTTTCCTCCTGTTTTTATTTGGCAGAAAGCGCAGTCTCGTCAGGAGGAGCTGAAGGAGAGAGCTCGCCTCCTGCTGGAGCAGGCTCGCAGAGACGCGGCCCTGAAAGCCAAGAACAAAACCGGCCCGAGCACCACCTCACCCACGCAGACACGCCCACCGCAGGTCATCGACGTGAGTGAATCTTTGATTAATAAAAACACGTTACACAAACATCTAGTTGTTCGTCCAGTCAGACAGTCACATGGCTGCAGCACATCGCATACAGTCATGCAGATATCAAGTATAGAGCATTATGCGCTGTAGTCAAGTGTTAACGTTAGACATCGGGTCCGTCTCACGACCTAGTGAGCTCGGTGCCCTCTGTCTACGTAGTCAGCTGCCTAAGTGGAGAGGATTGTAACTGACATTGAACTTTAGAAGGCAGATTATTGAGACGCTGTAGTTAAACAGCGACTCACTTACTAAACTAACAGAGTTAGCCAAAGGATAGACAAAACCAGTCGGCGGAGGCGTCGCAACCCGCTAGATTTCCATCTAACATCTTTCTCTGTTTACCAGAAATGTTTTCAGTTCTCAAATTTGTAAACCATTTCACTGGTCGTACCACTCGATGCTCCACTTCCATCTGCCACGTTTGTAGAGAAGCTGCATTGAATGCTGGGATTGCTTTTGCAGCTGAGGCAGTATTACGGTGCTCCCTCGATATTCAGTCAGAAAAAGGGATCTCAGTGGGCAGCATTTTGGGGCATCTAAAAATTTAAAACAGCTTTCATTTGGGGTGTGTGGAGGGTGACATAAAATGCTGTCCATATAGAAAGATCACTAGGATTTAGCATATTAAAAAGAGGTTTAAACAAACTTTTAACTTTTTGGATACATTGTACTTTAATGCAGCATAGTTCTTAATTTTTTTGAGTATTTTTGTGTAGAAGAAGCTACTTTTAGTCCGTTACATTAAGCTACATTTTGCTCGCTACTTATTTTTAGCGATCCGTCCACTGCACAATCTCACAATCGTTTTGTTTCGTTTTGTCGAGACTTCCGACAGTGGCTCTGTCACATGACTGTGTCTCACCGATCAAATGTAGCCACTAACAACGTTTGACTCCGTTTCACATAATTTGATGTCTCTAGACGTGTGTGCTGGTGCATTGTCCTGGACAAGCCCATCAGAATGAATACAGGACCTGAACTGGACAGAAAGGAGACATACAGTGTTCACCTGTCAGAGATGTTTGTAGGTGTACCAGGGGTCCCATGGAATACCAACTAAACAAATGCAACCAATGACGTGCATAAGTGGCGTTGCTATGTATTTTGCACAGGCTTATCCATTGCTCCAGCTCGTCTTGAAAACTCCACCATGACTCTTTTATAATATTTTTAAGTATATATTAATATAAACGTTCCAGATTTTCTAATCGACTTTGGTGAGCAGCTAACGGAGACTTCTTATAGTGCTAATATAAAACCATAAAGCGAGCCTTTACAGGAGAGCGAGACGTCCTTGAATTAAGCCTGTCAGGAAGTGTTTAGGAGTGGACAGGCCGTTTTACTTTACTACCGCCTTAAACCTTGTGGGTGTGCGTGTGTGTTATTTCAATAAAGCGAAAGCACCGTTATTCAAAGCACCATCTCTCTCTCCCTCTCCCTCTCTCTCTCTCTTTCTCTCTCTCTCTCACACTCTTCCTCACTATCTGTGTCTCTTTAACATAAGTCCTCTACGAGTTGGTGAAGGGGAAACGGTTTGCCATTTCGTAGATTAGCCACAAATTACCGGCGTGCATGTGCGCACCTCTCCCAAGGACACCGGTGCTAATGAGCCTCGGTTGCATTAGTGCGCCGGCATATTGAATCGTTCGGCTTTTTAATAGAAAACATTGATCAGAAGGTAGCGCGGACCTCGGCACGCTGATAATTGGCAGCGATTTAGATTAGATTCAGCGATGCCTTGTTTTGATTAGGGGAGCGGGGGGGGTGTTATCTCGCGCCGCGGGGCCCCTCGGCAAGACGCGGCCCTGCGCGTAAGGACAATATTAATTCAATTACAAGGAGGAGAGGAGGAGAGGATGGACAGATGAGGGATAATGTGGAGAGAAGTATGAGGAGTGGAGGAAAAGACAGAGCGTAGTTTAATAGACAAAGATATTTGTGTAGTGGAATTAAAGAGGATTTATTCCAAAGTGGCCCTTTGGTTTCCAGCTGTACTGATCATAATATAACATCTGTTTGGGGTACGTACAGCATACAAGAGGCTCTGTCTGTCCCAGTGAAGGAGACGTGGCCTCTGTGCCGGTCAGTCCTTGTGATCGAGGAGGTGTGGCTGCTGATTCTGTCAGTCCCAATAAAGGAGATGAGGCCTCTGTGTCTTAGTACCAGTTAAAAAGGTTTGGCTTCGTAATGGTGCGAGGATTCTTTAACTGGCATTCCATGGGACCTTCCATGGGACAAATATATATATATATATATATATGAGAGAACTGAGAAGCCCAGATGTGACACCAGTCATGGGATCTGAACTCACAACCATCTGATCACTAGCTGAGAATCTTAACTGCTGAGCCAACGTGTGTGTGTGTGTGTGTGTGTGTGTGTGTGTGTGTGTGTGTGTGTGTGCGCATGCTCTCAATCTGCAAGCCAGTCTTTGTCTGTGTCTGCTGGTGTGTTTCACTGGTCGCATCGCTAATCCCTCCCCTCTCATCAACAACGTGTGTGTGTGTGTGTGTGTGTGTGCGCGCGTGTCAGCCGTTTTCCAGCATGCCATGCTAATTTGGTTCCAGCATCCAGCATGAATCTTTTGCCTTTGATCTAAGTTCACCCCTTCTGTTCTTCGGTTCCCGGGTGTATGAAAGTGTGTGTGTGTGTGTGTGTGTGTGTGTGTGTGTGTGTGTGTGTTTTGGGTCTTTGATAGCAGCGTAACAGTAATGATGTTTTTGTTCTAGTCCTGATGGTTGTAGGTAGGTGGCCTTCACAATCTATTAGAGCTGGAAGGCTGACACAGACACACACACATACAGAGAGAGAGAGAGAGAGAGCCCCTGGCTGTAATGAGTAATTAATGAACAATCATTAAAAAGCCATGTGACCTAATACACACACACACACACTGTCCATTAGGCTTTCCTCATTTGTCCCTCCTGCCTGTATTTGTCCTTGTAAAAGAAATAAAGGATGGAGTGATGGGTCAGAGCAGGGAAGGAGGAGAGAAAGGTGGGAATAATGTTTATGTATGTGTTGGGTTCAATTGTGGAGAGCTCGGAGCCAGCTTTCTGAAGCAGCAGCTGATCAGAGGGGTAATTTCACACAAGTCTGGCCAGGGTAATTATGACAGAGAGAAAACGTGGGGAAGAGAGAGAGAGGGAAAAGGGCAAGAGGGGTAACGGGAGGGCGGCGGGGGGATTCCAGGTGATCTCCCTCATGCTCAGTGGCTCGTTATGATTAGTTTAATTGGACTTCATACCGATGGGGCCCCTCCTTTTCTATCTTTCTCTCTTTCTTCCTCTCTCTCTCTCTCTCTCTCTCTCTCTCTCTCGGGTGAAGTGACTTTTCCGAGATGCCCGTGACCCTCGCTGTAGGGGAGAGACGGAACAAACCTTTGAACTCATGCCAGCTTCCCTGTGTCTCTGTGTGTGTGTGATAGAGAGAGAGAGAGAGCATATGAGACAGAGACACATCCCTGATGTATTCCCACAGTGGATTTTTTTTTTTTAAACCCTGTCCACCTCTTTTTTGTGGCTTGGTCTAGCTGCTTTTTTTTATTTTTTTTACCTACGTTGATGATAAAAGTGGCTGCTACATGTGGAACTCGTTGTATTGAGCGAAAAATTTGTGTAAATTCGCACATATCGGTCATAACATTAACACTAACCGCAAAACAGCCGCCAAAACAGCTCCGAGGCCGAGGCCTGGACTCCACATGACCTCTGAAGGTGTTCTGTGGCACAAAGACGTTAGAAACGCGTTCTTCTGTGAATCCTCTGTGTACATAAATAGGTCTGACTACCCGTCAGAATGAATGCAGGACATGAACTGGTGTAACTCGTCAGAAAGGAGACACACACGGTGTTCACCTGTCAGAGACGTTTAAGCAATAGAACACAAGAGGGAGTGTGTTATCGCGAATAACATCACGGCTATGATTTGGTCACAGAAACAAGCCAAAGGCAAGTAGATCATCACAGTCGTGAAGTTACACAGCCTCGAGTGTTCTGTTGCTTTTATACAACAGATGCTTTTTTACAAAAGAAAGAAAGAAAATAAATCAAATAAGCCCAGAATTGCAGACTGAATACGCTTTAATATTGGCAAAACCTTCCGCCAAAAAGTAGTTCCACAACGGACGAGTTGTTGCTATGCAACAGTAAAAATTCCTGAGCCTACCGTAACACTACCAAATAATATTAGTTTGGAATTAAAAACCCAACTAAATGAATAGGGAAGGAGAAAAAGTTTAAAAAAAAAATAAAAATTAAAGTTTGTTTATTTATGTACGTATTACTTATTTGAATAATCGCATTAAACATGTTGTACACGTTAATCTGCACATTTCTGTTCATTGTGCAGTTAGAAAAAAGGCTGCTCTGTAGGATGTGCATTGGCATCAAACAGACTGCAGGTCAAACATTATCTGAAATTCACCCATTTTATTATTTCTCATTTTGTATGAACACAAATACAAAACAACTAGCGGTTTGTGTGCATAAACCTCACCGTTACTGGCAACGCGCTACTCGTTACTTAGCAACGCATCAGCAGAGAAATACATTTTGACGTGGATAAGCCGTGCTGTTATCACAGATATTAGCACTGTTAGAACACTTCTCAACCAATCACATTGTTATTGTTGTTGACAGTTGTATAATTGTAGAAGTACCAGGTGTCCTATGGATTCATCACTAGTCTGTAGCAGGTTTTTTCTGAGTTTGTACCAGTTTTTCTGCTACTTCGGTGTATGAAGTATCAGTGACGTTTACGATAATCGACCGTCTTCATGTTATTTTTATCAGAATACTTTAACCACACCTCAGGATCCACCAGAAACTCTTAGAAAACGCTTTGCTGTAGTTTCAGTCCTCGTCTATACTCAGTTTCTAACATACACAGACGTCTCCTCATCTACTTTTATTCCTGCACGCCTTTTATTTTCACTGTCTCTCATACACACACATATACACACACACATACGTACACTGGGAACTTATAATAGAGTGGCATCCTATGAATAAAATATGAGGGATAAAAACGTACACTTTAAGCGCAGCCGATTGCCGCTGTTCATTTTAATGTGAAATTACAATTGTTCAATCCGGCGCGTTGACTGATTTCCTGCTTTGTCTCTGCAGAGAGAGAGTGAGAGAGAGAGAGAGGAAGAGAGAGAGTCTGGTTTAATTGCACATGATGGATTGTCTATATTAACTCTAGACCATTAACACATTGTAAAGTGGATTTGCGTGTTGAATGCTGATGTAATTAATGTGGATTTGAGGCCCTCAAAGATTAAAACAAAACTCATGAACACAATCAGAACTTCAGAAGAGTGTGTGTGTGTGTGTGTGTGTGTGTGTGTGTGTGTGTGTGTGTGTGTGAGAGAGAGAGAGAGAGAGAGAAAGCTTGAGACAACACGGACTGTAAGAATGAGTGTGCTTTAGGGTGTGTGTAC
>JAOVVF010000002.1:21882991-21895679 GCA_028565595.1 Duopalatinus emarginatus
TAAAAATTCAGGACAAAGTTTGTATGTGTGTAATAATTAGTGATAAATGTGTCGCTCGTTTCTCTCTTAATTCACTCCCTTTCATTCATCCGTTCATCTTTCGTCTGTTCATTCCATTCACCTGTTCATCAGCATAAATAAATCGGATCCATATAAACGTTTTAACCTGTTCACCTTTCTCCCTTTTTTTGCCCTTTCCCCCCTCCCGTGGATCTGTATTCTCTCTTTAGATTATACTCTGTGCACAAACTTATTCATTCATTCATTTATTTATTTATTTATTTATTTAAAGCGTCAAGTCAGCTCTCCCCAGAAGACTTGGCAGTAATTGGGCCGCTTAATTTATTTACCGTGCGCAGTTCACAGCACATTAGAGAACAGAGATAATTGAACAAGAATTGTCAAGTGTCTTCTGATATCAGGCCCATTACAGAAGGGAGCGCGCCTAAGAAAAAAAACCCTCCATTTCCATGCAACCATTGTTTATAGTAATTAAGTACACAGATTTATTCCTTGGTCGCCTTCCAAGCTTATGGCAAGCGCCATTGTTGTCCTCTATTAATATGTAATCAGTAAATAGTTTAATTTTCTAATCTGCAGTTGGAGAATTCGCTTTCTAACAACTCTTAATTACGGCGGCGCCCTAATGATGCGAGCTCGGGCCGACTCGGCGCTCGGGGCTCTCGCTGCAGCTCACGCTTAATGAACTCGTTATTCTTTTACCACAGGGAGACCTGTCCGTCACGTGGAGAAATTTATAATAATAAAGTGAATTTGTGCCCTGACGATTTTATATATATAAATATATGTGCACTCGTTTGTGTATATTGTGTGCGTTATAGTACTTTCCTAATGAACACATCAGGTTTGAATAGAGGAGAAAAAAACCCTGTCAGGACGGTCAATCTGTGTGTCACCACAACATGTTCCAATGCGGTATTGAATTTTTTTTTTTTTTTATATTCAGAGCGCTGTTATCGGCGCCGCTTTTGATATCCGGCCCGCTTTTCCGCCGCTTCTTTGCTCGACATCCATCTCTATTTACGCATTCATGCACACATATGATTTTCAAATCTCCTTATAAACCAGGCACAATGGACGCAATTATGAAAATAATGGCTTCTAAAGGCACTGTGCGAAGCTCACACCTACCGAGTGTTCGATAAGACAGATAACAAAAAAAAAAAAAAAACAGGCGGAAGAGGACGAGTTTCAGCCGAGATTAACATATGTTTAAAAATTGCACTCGAGCCCTGATAAGACTGACACAGGTTTTATTGCACTCTAATCCCCCTGGTTTTTTTCCTCCCTTCGCAGATATTCATACGAGACGCATATCACCGTCTTGGTGTAGTGTAGTGTAGTGTACGGACAAACCGTCTCGTAATAATAATAATAATAATAATAATGCACCCATTTTCAGCTTTTCTCATTAATTGTTGGCTCTCGTTGTTGCTGTTACATCAGCCACGTGGGGAATAATTCTCTGTTTTGTGTCATAAACCTCAGTTTTTGTAGTGTGTGTGTGTGTGTGTGTGTGTGTGTGTGTGTGTGTGTGTGTATATGGGGCGCCACTAATATCCAGCCCCTTTTAGTTTTGCAGCAGATTTAAGCTCGGCTACGTGCGCCGCATGGAGATCGGGCCTCCGAGCATCGGGCAACACAAACAGCCGGCGCAGCTTTAAGTATATTATCAGGCGAGTTCTTTGAGAAACGTATTGCTTAAAGAAGCTTAACATTAATTATTGTAACTTTGGGAAGATTACATCCACAGCGGCCGTGTAAGCGGTGGCGTACTCCTCTTGACCTCCTATGCAAGAGCTTAAAGACACAAGAATGGCATTTCCCCGCAGCATTAATGGGATAACCGGTATAATCTTTCAACAGTAAGAGTGGGAAAAAGTGTTTAGAGTGTAATACCTGTCATTCTGAGGAAGAGGATGTCTCTGCGAATCAACACACACACACACACACACACACACACGCACCTTTATGTTGTTCCATTGTTGCTAACTCTCTCTTTCTCTCTCACTTTCTCACACGCTTTCTCTCTCCCTTTCGCGTACGCTCTCTGGGCTCGGTACCTTGTCCACTCTAATTTCAAAGACCAAAGACTTCATTTAGCTTCCCCGCCAAGCCTGCGCGCCGAGCGGCAGTAAGTAAGCCTGGAGACAAACGCAGGAATTTGCCTCATAAAGCCGGCCCTTTTGGAGCGGCCGCAAAGGCCAGAGCCAGATCAGGAGGTGACCAGGCTCTTCAGATTTAATGCCAGATTTTGCTCTTGTCCCCCTTACACACACACACACAAAAAAAAAAAAAAAACTTCAAAGGGTCGTTAACATCAGCTGGGGTTATTTTATATTTGATCATTTTCCTGTTTATATTTAAAGGTCTGCTTGCTCTTCTCTGTTACAGACAGTTACACGAATCTGAAGTCAATAGAATGAACAGGGTGTGATAGAGGTCAACTAAAAAAAAAAGTAAAGAACGAGCCATCCGTCTCTTCTGCGCCACCTTTAATGTTGTTCGTCCAGCGAAAGCACAATTCCGTTAGTCAAGTTGCGCTGACTTTGCGCTCCAACATCCACCCCCCCCCCATTCCCACACCGTCTTCAGCTTCAGAACCCCCACCCACCACCACTACCACGTGAAGACGGGGTTTTTTTTTTTTCTTCTTTCTCCTTTCGGTCTGGTGTCAGCCTTTCAAACATTCTTTAACAGTTGGATGAAAGGGGATTTTTAGGAAGATTAGGGAACGGGATCCTCCAGGCATTGTCTGAAAATCTTAAGATAAAACGCGCGCGGTGGATGGAGCTCATGGGAGGGGTGTGTGGTGGTGGTGGGGGCGGGGAGAGTTTAGTTGCCTGCTGCAGATAGGCTTTTCATTGAGAGATGTGTAGTATAGATTTATTATTAGTTTCTAAGTGTATGGAAGTGATGAGTCTCCATGGCGTCCCCTACCTTTCGCTCTCACTTTCTCCGTCTTCTCTTAACTCACGAACCCGGTGGCTTTTATAAACCGCCGAGTTTAAACGACGCACCACGCGCGCACGGCGTAGCGGCCAGCTCGCGATAGGCCCGATTAGCATTTTCAAAAGGCGCCACAACGACGCTGCTTATTATAATCTCTCTTTTATTGAAGCATCTCGAAGGCCTTTTCATCATTCCAGTAGCACTCAGCCAAAGCTTCGAGTGTCTCGGCCTGCAAAAGCTGCTATGATGCGGAGAAGCAGCCAAAAACACGCTAATCCTGCCTCTTTCGCGATGCCATTCTATCATCGCATGTTTTCCCTCTTTACTGTCGACACATGGTTGTTGTTTTTTTTGTTTGTATGCTGTTTGCCATCAGTACTGATGATTATTGCGAATCAGTTCAAATGACAGCTTTGCTGGGTCAAAATTGACAAATTACAGCCTTAGCAAACCAGTTTGGGTGCGAGCAGCCCAATTTGCGTAATTGATCATTATTTAGTTAACAAATCGTCCACTGATGACATAATTGAATTTTAGCCATGCGGTCCATTAACAGAGCTTTTCATATGGTAACCGATTAAGACACACTTTACAATTAAGTGTAATGACACGGGAGGAGGTGGGGGGGGTGGCCTGTAATTAGAGCTTTCATGTGCTAACAGGCCCTGCTATGCTAGCCCGGTTGTTGTTCATTTGCCTTTGTATGGGGCCTGAACATTCCTGGTGCTCGAATCCGAAAGCCAAACCAGCTTATTTCATCTAATGGAAACGACAATTTAAACGCCATTGTCCTGCCGTTAGGGAGAGATGAAGAGATAGTCAGGGAATTGAGTCCTGTACTTACAGTAAGGGGAGGGGACTCATTATCAATTTGTCCTTAAGCAAACCTAACAGAGAGAGGGAGGGAGAGAGCATGAGGGGGAGAAAAGAAAACGGCAGAATCCACAATGTAGATATGGAAAGCAGGGCTAATAGTGTTAGCACATCTATTACTCGCTCGGTTTAATTCATTAAGCGGACAGGGCGGTGACTGTGGTGGCCTTGTTGAAATGCGTGCAATATGACACTGCTCAAATTTGTTCTAGCGCATAGCCCGGGGGTAGAAGGGACACACTGGGGGTCCTAATGCAGGAGGAGGGGCAAGTAATCAAATAGGAACTGCGGGGAGTGGCAATACACACACTCTCTCTCTCTCTCTCCCCCTTCCTCCCTCCATCATTACCTTACATTACAGTGTGTTTATCATCACGGCAGCAGACAGAACTTCAGCTCAGTGTGTAAAAATGTTTATCCAAATCTAAACCAATCATACTCTTTTTTTTTTTTTTTTTTTTTTTTCCCCCCCCCATCACCACCCGTCAGCTCTGCCGTCCCCACTGCCCATCTTTAAAGGAGCGCTCGTGCAAAAACATGACATCATTTTCTCTCTTTAGCCCAAATCTGATCTGTTAGGTTAGACGTTCAAGCTATCATTTTAGTGTATTTAATAAGTAATAAAAGTCTGTTACTCTGCTTAACTAAGCAGCCATGTTGGTATCATAACCCCATAGGGCTTGTATAAATACACACACTTACACACGCAGAGAAAAAGCTGGACGCTGTATATTGTCCAGGTTTTATTGGATATTTTTCAGGTATTATTGGACACTTTTTCCTCTTTTTGTTTCATCTCAATTGCTGTTCTTTTTTTTCTTCCTCTTAGTCTTGTGTTATTCTTATCCATGTCTTCCTCTTCTTCTACGTCTATCCTGTTGCTTTTTGTTATCATGGGCTGTGTCCGAAATAAACACTAAAATTAAACACTAAATTAGGTCCAGTGCGCAATGGTGACCGGTAAACCTGTAGGCTTTTTAGGTCAGAGAGCGTGCAGTATGTTACGCAAACTCAGAAGTGCTACCAAAGTCACATGGCTGTTGACTGTGATGATTTAAAGATGTACATAATCATCACAGCTTTCCACGATTTTCGTCTTTGAACACGTTCATAGCTCCTGTTGAATTCTGGGATAGATTATCAGACCACAGTGTGCTGTCTGCGCATACTGCAAAATGTCTCCTGGTGTTGTACGTCATTCGAGGGCTTGTACTGATTAATGAATGCTACACATTCGGACTCACACTACCCTCACATACTACTTTCCCATACTGTTCAGTATGGAAGTATGCGATGTGTTCTAGTTCTTTTTCTTGTCTTTTTCTACCTTTTCATTCTCTTTATCGTCTACTGCATCTTTCTCCTGCTCTTTTTCCTCCACTTCCTTTCTGTCTGTCTTCTCGCTTAACCTCTTTGTCTTCTTCCTCTCCTCCTTCATCTACATTATTCTCTTCTTCCTCTTTCTTTAATTTTTGTTTGTTGTTCATCATCATCATGTCCACGGCCTAGGAACCGGTCCCAGGTTCAATCCCTGCACAGGGCAAGACATGACTGAGGTGCCCTTGAGCAAGGCACCTAACTCCTCCAACTGCTCCCCAGGTGCCGTGGTGTGGGGCTGCCCTCCCCCCCTCTCTCCGGGCAAGTGTGTTCACTGCCCCCCCAGTGTTCACTGGTGTGTGTTTGTGTGTGTGTGTGTGTGTGTGTGTGTGTGTGTGTGTGTGTGTGTGTGTGTGTGTTTCACTGCACGGATAGGTTAAATGCAATGGTCGCATTCCTAGGCAAATAGTTCACTTTTACTGTCACTGTCACACATCTGAAATTCTGTGTGATGTTTAATCAGTTATAAAAGTCTTACATGTTCATACCGTAGTTAAATGTGTGTACACAAGTGCCAGAAAAATAGGTACAGATTGGTGGTGGATCCATCATAGTATGTCAGTTGTTTAGCTGGCATTCAATCTGATGGGGTTAGAGGAATACTCATCTGAGTTTATTATTTATTAACCACTGCTTACTCCTGTTGGTCTGTCATCCATCAGGTGTTATAGAGGTGTTATTACAATTTTCTTGCCCCATTCTTTACCATGTAAATTGCACTTAACGTGTGCATGTTGAAGTATTGTCAAATACTCCTACTCCTGAGATGTGTGAATTTTCAGAGCTGTTAGTTATACAGCGAGGCGTTAATCCATCAAAGGAACTCTAATGAAGGAAATTACCGAAGGGGCGGAGCATCAGGACACTGACGGTCCTGGTTTGTCAGCTTTGTAGGTAGGCATACATATAGCCGATCAAACATCTGCACTGTTTAATGTCACGTAATGTAAACAGAAAAACAAGATCTAGGGCAGACATGTATACAGTGATCAGCCATAACATTAAAACCGCTCTGACCTGTCGACGCATGGACTCCACAAGGTCTTCTGTGGTATCTGGGACCAAGGCATTAGGAACAGGTCCTTCTGTGGATCTTCTGTGGGGTCTAACATTAACCCCTGCGCAGATCACTCAGTCTTGGGCGTACATGACCAGGTCTCTGGTTCACTGGTCGTGATTCCATGGACCATTTTTGGTAGGTATTAACCAGAGATACTAGGACGCACCCTACAAGACCTGCTGTTTTGGAGAAGCTCTGACACCCAGGCATCAGTCATTTGGATCCGTAACTTTGGGAATTTTTTTGTGTGAGAGAATTTCATGTGTGAGACGTAATCAGCATTATTCACCTTCCTTTGAGTGGTTTTAATGTTCTGGCTGATCGGTGTATATGAAAATGTTCAATTTTAGCGCATCACGCACAACATGCAGTAATGATTACAGCCAAGCGTTGGCAGAGGTGGACTTGTTTACAGCAGCGTTCGCGAGAATCCAACTGAAACGGTTCCATTTGGCCGCGTCAAAGATTTTCTTCATGCAAACACAGATCCATATGCATGTCTCCCTGCCTCCTGTCCTGGAGGAGTTTCTGTTTTTCTACATGCACCAACCCTTCACCCCTTCATGCCAACAGGCCTCTCCTCTGTCAACTAATCAGCGCCTCAGATGGATGCATTGTGGCTCTATGCAAATCTATTTACATTGGAATAGCTGTGTTCTTGGGGGGTGTGGGGGGAGTGGGGTGTGTGATGAAGGAAGGGATGCTAAACCCAGGCACCAGAGTTAGTGGGGGAAAGAGAATACCCAAGGCCAACAAATAAATGAAAGTTTGGCCAAATCCGCCAGATAATGGCCACTGTGTTCCGACTAACCACGGTGGAGAGATAAACGCGGGGATTACTCGGGGGTTTTGCATCAGTTGCTTTCTGCTGGGTGGCCTCACTTGTCAAAAAGGACATGAATGGGGGGAAAAGAAAAAAAAAATCATTTAACGCAAGAACATTCACATGGCACATTGAGAAAAGGAGTACGACTAATTCCATCAAAGCTCGAGGAATCAAGTATTAATTTATTCTGCACCCCTCCACCCCCACCACCACCCTTCAGCCCTCCCTCATTGCTGTAGCTATTGTCGCTTCGATTGTTGATCACTTTGGTAACATGCGATCCGAGTCACTTTTAACGGCAGTGTCGCATTAAGACGGGAGGTTTTGGCACCGCCAGATTGTGGACACTGACCACTTTATGTTTGATGGTTAGAGTAGAAACCTGTGATCAAGGCCCTGCATTTGGGATGAAAAAGATTAATTATATATCTTTACGTTTCATCCGTTAACAAAACCGACGTCAGCTATTAGAAAAAAGGTCGTTCCGGACAAATATAACCCATTATTCTTGAACATTCAGCATCTTTTATATAGGTTTTTTTTTTAATTCTCAGTAACCATTACATTTCACACAACAAGATGATGTCTGTCAAACACTTGGTTTGGGATCATTTTCAAACCCAATCTGATAAATTATTGTGAGAAATCACACACACTCCCGTTTTTCCCTTTACATTTTCACCCACCTATTGAGACTGCGAGACTGGGCGAAGCGCGACGTTGGCGGAAACGTGGAGATATGCCGAGATGTGCCGTTTGAATGGAGGGCTTTAAGGGGCAACAGATTACTACTTGCCTTGGCGCTTTGGAGGAAATGAGCTGTTGACATACTTTGGGGTCATCGTTCGCGATAGCGGGCCGATCACCGGAACGGACTCGATAAACCCATCCGTCTAGACCTTTATCCATTTCATTATACGACTGGAGAATGTGGAAGAGAAATGGAGATGCAGACTGCTGGCATTGAGAGCTTATTTTTCCTGCCTCTCTGATGAGTTGCTGCCAGAACAGCATGATTATTGGTGCAGGATTAGCTCTGTTTGCTAACAGACGGCGTGCTAGACGGCCATGTTGTTTGATTAAGCGGGGCATGGTGTTATTCGAAACCTTATGTTGCTATTTTACTAAGGAAAACCTGTCGGATATTCAGTCAGGAAGCCTAACAGTCAAAGACGGTGTATATATATTGAGTGAATTAACAAAATTGGGACGTGTTATGCTGCAAAACTCTTCCGATTTTCATTTTCATTTAACAGCAGCTCCTGAAGTGTTTATTCCTCTTTTTCCCTTTTAGAACAATTTAAAGAAATGTATTAATTAAAGCTTACATACTTAAATTTATAACCAGCCTCACATTTTCTCTTCGTTTATAGACACACAGACAGACAGATAATGGCCTCACATTTACCAAGAAATTTGAAAAGGCGACAAAATACTGAAGACTTGCCTGTGGTGGAAAACCTACTCACCCTGGAGACTCCTTCCATTAATGTTGAATAAACATCTCCTTATAGAAGGCATCACACAACAATTATACATTATTTATTCCTGAATATCAACATCTGCTACTATTATTATTTTTATGGTTGTTGTTGTTATAATTATTAGATTTAAATTATGTTCAAAGTGGAAATGCCTCTAAATTCTCTTTTACTACACAAATGAGAAAATATTCATTATAATTCGAACTTCTGCATTAATCTAAAAGCTGGCGTTACTGGTCGAGCTGCTGTTATAGAAAGCTAATCAACAGCTCCTGACCAATCAGATTGCAGAATCCAGCAGCTCTGTGGAATAAGACGATTGTTTCTTGGTGTGTATTAATCAGAACGTAATTGCGCTCTAAGGGAAGGAATATGGACCCGATGTATACGCGGAGTCGTCATCTTACAATGTTTCGAGTATGTTCCTTATTATTTAAAAAAAAAAAATTCCCTGTAATTCTGTTGTGTAACCCAGGGCTAGTGTAGCTCCCCACTGTGAGGTAGACCCAGAGGAAAGACAAAAGCACAATGAAACGGAGAGCTTACCACCAACCGCTCGCGCTGGAGCTCTAGAGCAGGGCTGCTATACATCACGGCCTCTCCAATTCTGTCCCCATGCTAATGAGCCAGCTCTGATCTTTCCTCCGCTTCCCATGTTTTCAACATCTTCAAGGACCACATGGCGCTAGCAAAATAAAGACAACTAAATGAGAATTTTTAGCGCTTTTTGTGCCGGCCCCGGCTCGGAGCCTTTCAGCCAGCGTCACTCATTTAATCTTCCCTCTGAGAAAGAAAGGAGAGGAAAATGGAAGAAAAGGGGGGGAAAAGGTAAAATGTGCAACAAGGGGATGGAGACGGTGTCATGAAAGGGGGGGGGTGCGCAAGAGTGCGCAAGGGTGGGAGTTCTGGGACGTCGATAACTTTCCTCATCGGGGATGTGTTGGGAATTAAAACGATCTCTAAATCGCGCACATGTTCTCCTTTTCATACAAAATGGTGTATTTTCAATTACAAGGGAACTTTTCTTTCCCTCCCTTTCTAACAAAGCTCAATAATATCGCTGACACATCACAAAGTCCACTTGAAAGGTCCCAAACAAGGGCATGAGATAAAGGGTGAAAGAAGGTCCCGGTCCCCTGCTGGGGGTGGAACCTGAATTCTCCCTCTTTAACAGCAGCGTTCTCTAGAAAAGGCATTGGGAAGTACCTCGCATTAGCTCTGGAGATCACTAGTTAATAGGATGATGTCTTTTAGCTTTTGTTATGAGATTATTAACCCAGGATAGGTTGCCATTCTTACCCAAGCCACGACTTGGAGAGCCTGTTGAGCACGAGTGCCAAAACGCATTGTTCCTGCCTTCTTATTGTTCAGACCCTTTTAATGAAACACCTTTTTTTCCTGCCGAGGGCTTCACCAGGTGATCTTTCTTGCACCGCTCTCTCATCTGCCACTCGTGTAATATTAATTACCTGAAGGGTCCACACACACACACACACACACACACACACACACCGAAAGCCCTTCAACCTCAGGCTCTGTGTTGAATACAGACCCCAAAGTGGAGTGACGAGCCAGGTTATAGAAATAGTGAAAACAAGAATGAGAGCAGAAGAATGGGTTCTGTGTTTACCCCCAAACCCAAGAGGCTCGTTTCAGAGGACCTGTATTTTGGGTAGCTTTGTGAGGACTCGGTTATTAGGTTAATTTTGGGGGTCGTCTGATTTTGGAGCACTTTTCAAGTCTGAGATATTAACTGAGGGGTTCAGTTCACCTGTTGACTCAGACAGTTTTTTTTAGTACGTTTGTAGGTACTGTAAGTCAAACATTTCTCAATGTCTCTGATGGTAAGAAAGAAAATCTGGTACAGACGACAACGCCACCTGTGCGGAATTGGTTGCGTCCGCCAGTGCTTATACAAAGCAGTAGACATCTGTTAGAGGTTCTAGAGCAGGTATCACGGTTCAGTTTGGTTTAATAGTTTAAAAGCTTGTGGGATGGGTCGTAGGATTTCAGTAGAAACGAAGTTTGGACTTTTACATACAACAATTTCAAGGGTCTTCCGTGACTACAAGAATTTCAGGAAAACCTCAAACTTGTGACAGCAGTGTGGCTGTATAAAGACTTATAAAAGCTGTCAAGAATCGTTTCACACGATAGGCGTGCAACACTGCCTCAAGTAACGTCCTCGAGCAATGCCGTGCTGAATGAGCATGAGGACTGTGCAACGTTCCCCTTTAACATTTTTCTGGCACTTCAGTGTATATTCAGACATGCTATTGTATTCCGTTTTTTGTTCATCGGCCGTTAATCCGGACTCACAGACACAGTGACTTTCCTAATTCATTTGCAATCGATGCGAGTTTAAAATACAAAGCTGTAAGAACATTTCACCTCACGCCCGTCCTCACGGGTCATGTTTTCCTTCACTTGCTTTTCCCCTCTTTGTCCATCACTATGCATGGCTTTAATATTTCAGCAGGAGTGACAAGAAGCGTAATAGTTGTTTTGTAAGGTAAACTGTCTGTCCAGGCCGTGCGATAGCGGGCAGGGATTAAGGCGAAAGGTGCAGCCCAGGCTAGCCGATAGTCTGTCAGGCCGTGATAATGTTTATTGATTTTTTTTTTTAATGCAATTTAATAGAGTGGGGGGTCACAGACAGATATTTGTGATTGCTGAAGGTTGACAGACAAGGAAAATTAACATCACTTCTCCTTTTGGACAAACCATCAGAAACCAATGATGAACCGAAATTTTAGCATAAATTGGGGAAAAAAACGGAGGGAAATCTATTATTGGCTGCCTGTTTGTTTTACCCCTCGAGTGTGAGGCGTCTTGGCCGTTAACACGGGAATCGGAGCTGTTTGCAGAGTGGCTGTTTGCATTCTCAGCCGTAAGAAGACAGACAAGTGTGACATATTAGAGGGAACCCAATCTTCAAACAATTACATGAATGACGGCGCGATAACGCTGTATGTATAGCCGCCGACTTTTCTCTCATTAAAAGCGACTTTGTCGATCCCGGTAGCTTCTCACCCCACAGTTTAAGAGCGCTTATGGTTATGAATTCTTTCTCTTAAGCCGCAAAGCAAGCAGCGCTGGGCCAACAATACCAGTGGCAAATTGAAATCCTGCCCGTGTAGGGGATTGGAGCCTTATTCGGGATTTTAAATACCTGTGTTCAGCAAGTGTTTATATGTCAGCATGGTAGAATCTATTGGAATTGCACTCACACTAATATATCTGGTGATCTGGTTTTGTGCCTGCAATGCTGAGATGCCTTTCTGACCACCACAGTTATAAAAAGTGATTATTTGAGTTTCCTTCATTCTTTATAGTGTTTTTTGTTTTTCCCACCATTCTGTGTGAACCCTACAGAATATTGTGTACCAGTGAGATTATTTGTTTCTGAAATACTCAGACCAGTACATCTGACACCTGCCAGATGATTGGTTGATTACGTAACGGCATAAATATGCAGTTGTGCAGGTGTCCCTAATAAAGTGGACAGTCATGTATTTCTATTATCTACTATAATGACTATTATATATACTGATTATTCTATTAACTTCTAATAGTCAGTATTTAATTAATATATAGTATAATATATTATACTCTATATTAGTATAATAGTTAGTATAATATTTTTATAACACAAACTGTTACAAGCCATTCATGCACTGATACTAATGCTACGGTGTATGCTATACGCTAGACGTAATTATTATGTAATCCGCTTATTATAATTTTATCTACAATATTATTATTGTGTGATTATATAATTGCCTTATAATAGTAAATATGTAATTAGACTTTTAGGGTGGACAGAAGCAATTGTGTATTTTTCACCAGTGACATTTTCAATATAGTTTAACATATTTTATTATACATTATACATATGCACATTATACATATTATACATTATGATACATATTATCTTCTAACTTCAATGTATATACAATGTATATCTACTATGTAAATTTATTTATTTTAAATAAATAAATATTAGCAATATTACCACATACTTGCACAGTAATATCTGACAATTACTGATTCAATAGCTTGCACTAATAACAGTACTATATGTGTGTGTGTATA